>PVKZ01000203.1:823389-1170241 GCA_004027375.1 Macroglossus sobrinus
TGTTTTTTTGTTTTTGTTTTTGTTTTTTAATGTGCTTCTTGCAGTCACTGTCTAAGTACAAATGAACTCATCTAGAAACATGATTCTTAGGAAACTATAAATACCTTGATTATGCACTAGAATTTTGACATGTTTTGCTCTGTGTATTCAAATCTCTAACAATGCCTGGTACACAGTAGATATTCAGTTAGTCGGTTTGGGTTCTTGTTCCTTTTTCCCTTCTCTGCCCTAAATTTCTATATTAACCACTTTAAAGATAGCTAATCCACCAAGTAGGAATCATCTAGAGAGTCAAAATTAGCCTGTTGACAAAGCCATCTAGGATGCTTAAAGAAGCCAATGGTACTGACCCCAAGGCTGTTCTCATGGGAATGATGGAAGCACTCTCCAAGGTGTATTCTTAGGTGAAATTGAGATACCACCATAGAAAGGCGCTGATAGACAGGGTCTCATGGTGTTTCCAGAAGCCAAACCCCTTCTTCCTCAGCCCAATGTGCCTCCCAGAAAAGAGATTCTACTTGCAGGGAGATTTCTTTGGGATACAGGAACTGAATCCATGGGATGGTGGATTCTTTGGGTGAGAATTTCTGTACATTTAGGGTCTCCCAATACATCATCCCCTAGAAGTCATTGTGAGTTGAATTACATAGAATACCATTAGCTTTTTTATTTAGATGTTCTGGTCTATTCTGAGTCTTAATTTTTACAGTTTCTTTTATTATAGTGAAGCTCTTTTAGTCTTGCTTGGGATTAATCTATAACCTAAAAAACTTCTTCCAACACCATGTTCTGTGAGATGACAAGCAGATTCCCCTGTGATTTGAGCTTGTCTAAACACAAATTGACTCTGGATGACTGATTTCCAGGTGCTACGTTCCCACCTTGGGAAAACTTGGTTATTGTACTTTTGCATCTGTTTGGAGTAAGAAGCCTTTGGTTGGAAATAATGCAAGCCAATATTGGGAATGCCCTCCTTTCTACCATTGATGTGTTAATTTCTAGATTATATTTTAGGCTGGACTAACATTTTTCAAAGACAGTTGAATATGCTATATTTGAAAATCATTTCAATAATTTACAGTATATGAAGGGTAGTAAATTCTAAGCAACATTTTAACTAGGTACTTATTGAGAACTGACAATGGGTAGCTTTGTGCTGAACACTGTGTAAGGCATTAAAAGATGTACTGGTACAATTATATTCCCTAAATTGACGTCTATTCCTGACATATCTTGGATTTTCTGCCCTTGCCCTAAGTAACTTAATTCAAGAAAGAGTTTCAGCTAATTTGCTGACACATTGTCAACCACTGATGTCTCATGTTATTCAACTGAGTCAGTATACTCAAATCGCACAGCTTACAGTGTCAGGTAAAAATCCTTATAAGGACGATACAGGCTTTGGAGTTGAAACTAGTTAACTCTGGGCTTCTACTTAAGACAAAAAGCAACTTCATTTTATTAGAGAAATTGTCAATCAGGAAGAAACTACTGACACCCGTCTTTGTTTCACCAGTCAATAATAAAAGATAAAGCAGAGGAAATGGAGGAGCTGCAGTTAGGCATTTGCAACACACAAAGTCCTTGTTTTCCCACAAGGCGCTGCAGAAAAGCAATTGTCCATTCACAGCACATCCTCTGCATTTCAGAGCTAATATTTTTGCACTTCTTAATTTGTTACATTATAGTCTTATGCAGTTAATTTTGTTAACCCTTTGAAATGCATTGTTTGATATCTTACTTAATATTGCTGCTAATACGACCTAGTTTTTAAAATTTCTGTTTCTCGACATTGAGAACAGAAACCTTTAAAAAATTCAAGTAAGAAATTTTGGAAACAGTAATGGTGTCAAATAATCCTGTCTTACTTGCTATTGCATAACTTTGAGAATGGAAATAAGGAAATCCATGTCAACCATATATTACTTGAATTGCATTTACAAAAATTGACTCCGGAATGCTTTTAAGCAGGGGTCCTCCTCAACACATATTAATAATGTGGCACTGAAAACAACATAAGCCTTGTGTTTCATTGCCCTGCTTCCTGCAGCAGTTAGTGTGTTTATTGTATATGAATGCATATGCCTACCTTCCGGTACAGAGATTTACTCTAACATTTTAATAGTCAGTCTGGCTAGAGCACATGAATCTATAAATGATTAATTAGTCCCCAGGCTCAATCACTTAAGTCCCTAATTAAATATCTCACTCTGCTTTCAACTATTGTAAGAAAATGTAATTAGCAAATTTGCAGTGCTAATAAAGAACTTTTTATTTTCCTTTATAAATAATAAGATCTAAATCACTGATCAGTGCCTACATCGTCCGTATTGACTTCCACATGCAGAACATTTTTTAAAAAATGCAACAAGGTGGTAAAGTGCATTTTCCTTAAGAATTCATTTTTCTTACCACTATAGGTTTTTCTACCTTCATTCTCATTATCAGCTTCTTCCTCTTTTCCCACTAATTTTTTCATATAAGTCTGCTATCAACCAACATGACAAACTCTAGAAAAACAGTGATTTTCTTTTCCCCTGTTCCACAACCCTCACAAATCTCTTTACCAATATTTTCCAATCTTGTCCCACCAAAAAGGAAAATGAACCAACTCTAAGATTTACATTGGACAAGAAATATTGCATTCATTTAAAAAGAAGAAGAAGAAGAAAAAGAAGACAGAAAGAAAGCAGCCCTCCTCAGTGGGGAGTGAAAGTGCTGTGGAAATGCTCGAGTCTCATTAGGCTGGTTGGAATGAAATGGTTAATTCAGAGTAAGTGATAATGTTTAGACAGTTCTCCCAGAAAAAGGAAGGAAATTCAAAAGCTGGTTGCTGTAGTAACAATCACACACCAAAAAAATATATATGTACAGGTTCATTTTAAATAAAACTCCTGCCATCTCTCTGTGATTCTGCTCTCTCGAGAAAAATGAGCTTGCCGGTTAAATTTGTTGTACCTACCTCAACCATTAAACAAGACATTTAACCATAGTGGCAGTTCTGTGACCTTTGAATGCCGTGAAATCTCTGAGCGGTGCTGCTTGTTCATGAAGACTTGTGCTGCAGAATCCAGCAACTTCATCCAGGATTAGGAATATAATTAAGTAAGAAAAAAAAAAAAGAAAGAAAAAAAGAAAGAAACGCAAAAGCACACAGAGAGATCGAGAAAGAAGGAAGGTGGAAAAAGAGATTCTCTCTGGGTGAGTACACCACTTTTCTCCCAGACAAGTGCTGGGACAGAGCCCAGCCTGCTGCAGTGCCCAGACCCACCGACTGGCTGGGGGAGCAGGCAGCCGGCCTGCTAGGCTGGGAGGTGCTGTCAGTTGCCACAGGCAAGGAAAAGCAGAGACCAATCGGCTTCAACTCTGGCAGCTTACTGGAGTGGAGCCTTTTCTGTTTATGTTTCCTCATTTCAAGAGTGACGTCAAAGGGTTTAGTTTTTCCTCTGCATGTGCTATTAATTTTAAAGTCCTGTACTATGGGAAGAATGTGTGTGTGCCTGTGGTTAGCGTGGGCACCCCACTCTCAGGAGAACTCAAGAAACATAAAAAAAAAATTAAATACATCGTGGTGAGAGGTGTATCAAAAACACATACACAAAACAGACAAAAACCCCTGAGCTAAATCATAGCAGCAAAATTTATATTTTTTCCAAATGTTAGTATAGGTACATGTGCCCACTTTACAGCTGTTGCTTATTTTCGATCTAATTCATTTTTACCCTTACCAAAATAATGAGTTTTTACTTAATTTTGATAGCCATGAATGCACAATTGAGCAAATGAGCTGGTGAACAATATTATGTGCAGTGAAAAAATAGAAATTATGTTTATGCTGCGGATCCCCACTTTTCTATCTTTCCCCCAGTTTATGTGGTGAAGCATCGGGATTATTCAGGCTAGGGAGATCCCTCCTGCACGCCCCACAGGGAGTCATTCAAGAAGCAGGGCACAGTGATGCCATACAGGCATGCCTGGGGTATCAGCATGTTCCCTCTCAAAGTGTGTGAAGGTACAGTTATTTAAGGATACTTCCTCTACCAGGGGCCCTAGCTTATCCCTGTATTTCTCTTCCCACACTTGAAAGCTCAGTGGTGGCCATCTGTTGTTTCTGCTTCCCCCATAGCCTCTCCCTTCTTCCCCCCTCCCACTCCCCACCTCATTCTGCTAACAGAAACTCTTTTTTCTCTCTTTTGGAAACTTTTCTCCCTCTATCTATGGATTGTGCAGTCTTCTCCACAAACACCACTCCTTATGACAGAATTATAAGGAACGTGTGACCCAGACTGGCCAATCAGATTTCTCTATTGTTCTAGACACAGAAAATGCTTTATGGGTAGGCACATCCTTCAAGAAAGCCAGAGTCCTTTTTCCAATATTAATACCGATTCTTAGAGAATGAAGGTATTTATATCTTTCTAAGATCCTATGTACTAGGGTTAATCAAGTCTGCAGTTGTAGGGGTTCATCTTTGATGTTGAGAATACAGCAGTGAACAAAACTGGTAGTATCTGCTTTCATGTAGTTTATATTTTAGATAAGGGTGAAGACAGGCAACAAAAATAATATATAATGTCACTTGGTAATAAGGGCTTCAAAATGAAAGAAAGTAAAGACAAAGAGTAGAGTGTGTGTTGTTCATGTGCTTGTGTTTGCTGTTTTAGGTTTAATGATCAGAGAAGTGCTCTGATAGAGCAATTTGGGCAGAGGCCTTAATGAAGTGAAGAAGCAGGTCATGTGTGTCTCTGTATTCCCAACAAAAGAAGTAGTGTAAAGGCTGAAGACAGGTGAGTGCTTGGCATATGCAAGGCACAAAAAGGGAAATAGAGGAGCTGGAAGAGAATGAGCCAAGGGAAGAAATGAATATAGGGAGATATGTCTGCGATAATACCAGGAATATCTTATAGGCCACATAAATGATTTAGACTTTGTTCTGAGATGAAAAACTGATTCAGAGTATTTTAAATTAAAGAATGCTTATGATTTGATGTAAATTCTGAAGGGATTTTCTATTCTGTATGGAAAACAGACTTTAGGGCCGCAAGAGTAGAAGCAGGAGACCAATAATGACGCCACTGCAATAACGCAATAATGGCTTGAACTTGGGTGAAAACAATAAAGAAGAGATGATGGTGTGTGTGTGTGTGTGTGTGTGTGTGTGTGTGTGTGTGTGTGTGTGTTTGCATATACAATTGTCAGGATTTCAAGATGTGGGGTGTGAGAGAAAGAGAGGAACCAAGAATAATTCCTACAGTCCTGGCTTGATCCAACTAGAATAGAGTTGCCACTTACTGATATGGGGAAGACTGGGAGAAGAACCTGGTATTCAGGTGAAATAAAGGGTGGTTCTGGACCCTCATTCAATAGCAACAAATACTTACTAATTGCCTACTCTGTACCAAGCACTGTTCTAAGTGCTGGATATAAAACAAACAACAAACAACAAATAAACAAACACAAAAGCTCTTCCCCTCAAGAAACTCTAATTTTATGAGGGGAGACAGATTATAACAATAAATTATAAACTTACATAGGCATTTAATAGTGATAATATTGTGAAGGAAAAAAGACAGTGACCAGTGGTTAGAAATGGTTGGCTTCTGATTATATTTTGGTGTTAGAGACAACAGGATTTGTTCAATGGATTGGATGCTAGGTATAATAAGGTAGAGAGATTAGTGAGAGAAGCCAATAACATCTCCAAAATTTTGAGTGCCATCTAACAAAGAATGGAGCTAGCATTGACTGAGTGGGAAGAATGAGTTTTGTGGGGAAGATGAAGAGTTTGATAGTGAATGTGCATGTTACCTTTGCCTATAAGATATCCACACAGAGACAATGAGTTGGTAGTTGAACATACAAACCTGGATTCCAGGGGACAGTTTGGGATTTTGGATATAAATTTGCAAGTCATTTTATATGCATGGTATTTAAAGCCATGAGACTGCCTGAGATTATGAAGGGAATGAGTACAGATGAAAAAACTCTAGGTAGTCCAAGATTAGGTAGTTAGAGTAAGCACCAGTGAAGGAGACTGAGAAAGAACCTCCAAGAAGTAGAATAAAACATGAGTGGGTGATACCTTGGAAACCAAATGAAATTTCCAATTTTTATTTTATTAGATGGAGACTGAGAATTGACCCTGGAGTTTAGAATGTGTAGTCATTCATACTCTTGACAAAATCAGGTTCAGTACAGCAGAAAGGGTGAAAAAGCAACTGAGAATGGAGGAAGAATTGGGAACAGACAGTATTAGCAATTATCTTGAGGTGTTTTTTCCCAAAGAGAGCAGAGAAATGGGGGAAATAATTGGAAGGGAGAGTAGAATCATGGGAGCATTTTTAATAGGGTAAAAATATCAGCATTTTGCATGCTGAAAAAAAATGATCCAGTTGAGAGGAATATTAGTGCTGCAGAAGAGAGAAAAGAAAATTGTTAGAACACAAATGAAGTGTATGATACCCAGAATGGTCCACCATAGATGTCCACACTCTAATCCCAGAAACCTATAAATATGTTATGTTACATGGCAAAAGGGAATTTGCAGATATATTGATCTTAAAAGAAGGAGATTGTCCTGGATCATCTGGGTGTGCTCAATCTAATCACATGAGCCTTTAAAAGCAGAGAATTTTCTCTGGCTGAAAGTGGAAGAGAGATACAGCAGCAGCAGAAGTTGGAGAAATTTCAAATATCAGAACTATTCAACATGCTGTTATTGGCTTTGAGATGTAGGACCCATGGACACAGACTAGAGAGAGAGGCCTCTAGTAGCTAAGGGCTGCCCCCAGCTGACAGCCAGTAAGGAAACAGTCACCTCAGTCCCACAGCTGCAAGTAATTGGATTGTGCCAACAACCTGAATGAACTTGGAAAGAGATTCTTCCCCTGAGTCTTGAGAAAGAAGCACAGCCCTGCTGACACTTTGTTTTCAGTCTTGTGAGACTCTAAGCAGAGTACTTAGGCAAGCTTACCTACGGATTTAAGAATAAAGTTTGTGTTAATTAGTTACAGCAGTGATGGAACAGTAATATAGAGTGACTGGTTTTAGAAAGCAGCATGGATGATTCCTCTATTGAAGCAGAAGAAAAGGTAGAGTCAATGGTTGAGGTACTGCTAGGTGGGCTATGATGGTAGTACACGATGGTACAAGTTCTCTGTGACTTCCAATTTCTCAGTGAAGTAAAAATTAGGAATGTAGGTTAAGAGAGAGGTTAGGAGAGGTGGCAGAGGTATGAGGGGAGACAATGTAAGATAGTCATCCAGGACAATGAAAAGCAGAAATTATCAGAGATGTATAATATGAAGTCCAACAAAACTAAGTGTCTCCTTAACTTTACTCATCATGAATTAAAGTAATATCAGACAGCATGTTACCTCTACAATATTTGTGAAACACTCAAATAGAAATGTCCTATGGGCAGTTTGAAGAGCTGAGGACAAATAAAATAGTATTGAAAGCCATGGGAGGGCATGAAATCACTTGGGAAATGAGCATAATCTTGAGGTCTAAACTCTGGATCTTCCAGTGCTTAGATATTGGGAAATTCAAGATGATCCACCAAAGGAGACCAAAAAGTAATAGCCACAGAGGTAGATGAATAACCGAAATGGTAGTCTCTCAGAAGTCAAGTTCTAACAGTCAGTGCTATCGACTGCATTGTGTTTCCCTAATTTATATATTGGAGCCCTATACCCCATGTGACTATATTTGGAGATAGGGCCTGTAATGACGTAATTAAGATTAAATGAGGTCTTAAGAGTAGTATCCTGATCCAATAGGTCTTGTGCCCATATAAGCAGAGGAACAAACACCAGAGCTCTCTCTACCATATGAGGATATAGCCAAAAGGCAACTGTTTGCAATCCAGGAGAACTCTCACCAGACACCAAGTCTGCTGATGCTTTGATGTTGGACTTCCAGTTTCCAGAAGTATGAGGAAATAAATTCTGTTGTTTAAGTACCCAGACTATGATATTTTGTTATGCAACCCAAGTGGACAAATACAGTCAGTTATGTGAATTAATGAATTCTCTTTATTGCTTGCAGCCATTTAAGTTGGCTTTCTGTTACTCATAACAGGAAGAGTCTTAACAAGTTCAATATACAGTGTTAGTGTTTTCTACAAGTGACTGTCAACTCTCCTCTCTCTGATACAAATATCTTACCACATGCAACTTGAGAAAACTTTAAGGGTATCTATATTTATGTCTCTATATCTATCTATCTAATCATTTCTGCCACTCTCAATAATATTCATCTAAGATGACTGTTTAAAATGTTAACTGCTTTTTGAGACACCATTATCTAATACATACTTTAGAACCACTTTTTTTCAGCCTCATTTTCTTCTCAAATCCTCTTCTTAAATAGACCATGATTCATGGAAATGACCACTCTTAGTCATTTTCTTTCTTTTATAATCCAATTCTCTATATTCTCTATTAATAGAATAGAAAATATGATTGTTCTCTTGCTGCATCTCTAGGAAGATAAACTTCTTAGTGGCCTTACAGATATTATATTTGTTGAAGAAATATTTACTGAGTATATAATATTAGCAGAATCCAGTGGCATATGCTCAACATACTATTGGGGTTGACAGAGATTAATAGATGTGAATTCTTCCTTTAAAAGTCATATACTTGGTTTCAAGTATAAGACACATGTTCTTATAATAATGATAAAAGAAAAGGTACAACAATATCTCTAAAAATGGAAAAGATATAATGAAAATTCAAATAAAGGTTAAGATTACTTCCATAAGAGAAAATTGGAGAAGACTTTGCATAATGTTGGAGATTTCATTTGTCCTAAACCGACAATACACATGTCACGTTGAAGGGCTGACCTGTAGGCTAAGTAAAATGGGAGTATAAGATATGAAAAAGGAATAACATAATGTGACCCCAACATGGCAGATTGGTGTAAAATTATAGAAAATTAAGTCTGGAATATAAACTTTACTTAGTAAGGAATAAGGAATTATTGTTTGTGTGTAGGAAATTAAAATAGCAGTAGTGTGTTCTTATTACCAAAATAGTCTAGTGCTGAATATAGACAATTAAACATGTTATTACAATACAATGGAATGAGTAATGTGATAGGGGAAATTCAGGATGTATACAGGAGAGAAATCAACACTAGATTTTTAGCTCGATAAAAACTTCTCCCTGAAGACAATGCCATCTCAGATGAGATCTCAAGGATGAGTGAAAGATACTCTGATAGAAAGGGGAATACACAAGATGAGTAAGAGATACTCCAATAAAAAGAGAGAGTGCTGGGATGCAAAAGTATTGCATGCAGAGATGGTAACATTTACAAAGATAGACAAGTAAAGACAAGCATAATTCATTCCAGAGACCAAAATAAGTTCAGTTTGGCTGGAGCGATAAGAAATGTAGACAGTACAGGATCTTTGAATCATATTAATAAATTGGGACTTTATTCCAAGAGAAATGGTAATATATTGAAGAGTTTTAAATAATAAAGAACATGATTAAATTTATATTTTGACATATTACTTTGACAGTGTGGAGACCAGAAGAAGGAAGTGCAGACAGGAAGACCAGGAGGGAAAGCATGGTGACTTGGAACAGGGTGGAGGTACCATGGAAGAAGAGATATGAGCAGATCTAACAGTTGTTTAGGAAATGCCATCAGTAGGATCTGGTGATAGATTGAGAGTAAAAGATGAGAGATTTGCTGTGGAATAAGAATAAAGAATGGGACAATCGGTATGACACTCACGTTTTAGGCATGACAAATGGGTGCCACTTTATTGAGTTAGGTCTGACAGGGAAGAAGATAAGTTTAGTTTTGAACTTAACATCAAAGTGTTGATGGATATGTTGTTATGAGACTCAGCGGAAAAACCTAGACCAGAAAAACAGTTTTGAGTATTATCATATTGGTGACATAAGTCATATGAGCTAATGGGATCATTCAGGAAGTCTGCCCAGCATACAAATAGAAGAGGATCTGGAAAAAAAAAAAAAAAAGGGACCTCAGTATTTAAGAGATAGACAAGACACACTTATAAAAATATGGACAAAGACTGCAACATAAAAAGAAGAAAAGAGAATACGGTGCCTCTAAATCTAAGGAAAATTGAATTTAAAAATGTAAAACGTAGCCAACAATGTTAAATCTGCTGAAAGGGAAACACAACACCTTTTATAGCTATTAAATAGTTATAAAATCTAAAACATTATGGTATTGGTGTAAGTACAAATAAATTTTAAAAAATAAAATGATGGAACAGAATAAAATTTAAAAGTGAATCAATGTGCATACCCAAACTTAGTGTATGATAAAATTGGTGTTTAAAATGAGCAGAGAAGGAATGGACTACTTAGTAAATGATGTTGGGACAAGGCTAGTCCTTTGCGAAATAAAAAATACAAACAAGTTAAACTCAGATGCATCCTCAAATCCATTTATAAATACTAACTGCAGTTAGAGAAATACCTTAAATAAAAAAAAAACAAAACTACAAATTGTTGAAAAATATATGATTGGATATATATGACCTTGAAGTTAAGAAGACCTTCATAAAAAGACAGAAAAGCAAAATCCACAGAGAAAATTGAAAAAGTACAAAGTATCTTACACCAAAATAAACCTCTGCATAATCAAAGACATTATAAATAAAGTTAAAAGACCAGGGATTGATGGGAAGATATTTTCAACCTATATAAAACATATATAACATACATTATAATAAATAAATATATAATATACATTATGATACATTAATATATCTCCATCAGATTTATAAACCACAGAAGGGAGTATGGAAAAAAAAGAACACCAGTATTTAAAGCAAAGGAGGAAAAGCCTATGAAAATGTGGAGGAAAAATGGCACTCTAAGAGGAGAAATAGAGAATGTTGTATCACAGAATCTAAGAAATTTGTGTTTTGAGAAAGGTAAAACAGTCAAGGTTTCAAAGATCAGAAATGTTAAGACTTTGAAAAGTTAAGACTAGCATGATCTCTAATGTACTCGGGGGTGGGGGTAAGAGTGGGGGTCTGTGACAGCTCATCACCCTCTCTTTCCACCTTCCTCTTCCCATACACAGCACCAAGCTTGGGCTCCCCTCACCCTGGCCCTGGGCCTGGTCTTCCTGGAGCACATCCCCCTTCCAGATCTCTCTATCAACTTGCCTTTTCTTTCAACTGATGCTGTATTTTATGCCAACTTCTCCTTTATATTTCATTATAAACCTACCTGCCCATATGAATCCTCCTTCCTGTGGGCATTAGGATAGCAATGTAGTAAAGGCTTTTGAAATGAACGCCTCTGAAATAAATTGTTTACTTTTTTACAGACAATTATTGATAAACCAAATAAATAATATTTACAAATATTTACTGAGTACCTGCTGTGAGCCATCATCATCAGCAACAAAATACATTAAGGATAAATTACTTAAAATTCGATAGGAGAAATACTGGTCCTACTACTGGACTTTCTTCCTATACATTTAAAATGCTTTTCATTTCAAATAATTTTCTCTGTTCATTCTAACACTACTATTCTTTCATCGAAACTGTGCCTCAAATCAATAGACATGTCTCTGAAGTACTAATTTATCTCAGAACCACAGCAAAACAATATCAAATAGAAAAAAAAGCAAGAAGCAAAATTCTTCTAAACTCTACCATTGAATGTTTATCATCAATCATTCATCAGGGCAAATTTGTGAATCATGATTTAGCTTTGGTTATGCCTTTCCTCAAGTGTGGTTGGACTCAGCCTGCCAACATCAGGAGCCTTTCCCTGAAATCCCCAACCTCCTTACCTCCATCCAGCTAACTGAGAGCACACTTTTTCGAAGGCAGCTTCTTGGCAGCACTTTCTAGTGCTATTCTTCCACTAATTTTCCACCCATTTCTGGGTCCATTTTCTTTTTCTTTTTTTTCTTTTTTCTCCCCTTTTTTTAAGGCAAGGCAATCCTTGGTTTACCTCATGGATTGCAAGGATCTTGTCAGTTTACAATCCCTTATCTTTTATTTTTTTTACACCTACAGCACCTGGTCATCTTAGATGGTCTCCCATCCATGTACTAACCAGGCCTGACCCTGCTTAGCTTCCGAGATCAGACGGGATCCGGCTTGTTCAGGGTGGCATGGCCCAGTGGGTCCATTTTCTATTACTCTGCTTTCTGCTGCCCAAGGTGGGAGCTGTTGTCACATCATCAACAGATTTTAAGAAAGTGCCTGTTTGGAACATAGCAGTTATCTGACAATCTAATCCACACTGGAGTTTTAACAGGAGTGGGGAAAAGATTGTTAGTGACTCCTATGGCTATTTGCTTTCAAAATGGAATTTTCTAAACTAGAGACATATTATAGAGTAAACTGTTACCCTCCACAAACCATATGTTAAAGTCCTAACCTCTGGATCCTCGCAATGTGACTGTATTTGGAGACAGGGCCTTCAAAAAGATAATTAAGTTAAAATTAGGTCATTAGGGTGGACCCTAATCCAGTATGACTAGTGTCCTTATAAGAAGAGATTAGGACACAGACAGGTACAGAGGGAAGATCATGTGAACAAAGAAAGAAGACATCCACCTAATGAGCTAAAAAAAGAGATAGATCTCAGAGTAAAATCAACCCTGCTGACATCTTAATCTTGGACTTCTCACCTCTAGAACTGAGAAGAAATAACATTTCTATTGCTTAAGCCACCAGTCTGTGGTATTTTGTTATGGAAGCCCTGGCAGATTAATACACACTGGAACATAGGTCCTAAGGCAAAGACTTTGGGAAAAATTGTTTTTTCAGAACACAAAAGGTAAAGGGTTTTATGTATTGGACTGCTTGTCTGTTTTTCTTTTTCATTACACCAACTTATGTTTTCTCATACTTCACATTTTATTTTTTTATTGATTTAATTTTTATATTGCTAAAAGTTTTGCTTGTTGCAATATAGAAATTATAATTTAAAAGTCATAGTTTATTAAAAATAAGTGAATAGTTGATTACTTTCTTAGCAATGTTATATCAGGATTCCTTTAAACAGCATTACCCTGAGTGCATTTAAAATAGAGATCCCATTTATAATGGTTAACTTTTGGTTCATTTTTTAAAATGCTTGAAATTTTGAACTATTATCAAAGTAATCTTCATTAAAAGAAGTATCATTTCAAAGTTCAAATTTATAATAAAAATTAAAGTTTGATTATTAACTTTACAAGATTCCCTAAAATAGCAAGCTGCCTGAGGGCATTTAAAACCTGAATTTCATTTAACAGAGCTTCAACTCACACATTATTTTTCAGGAGTCTTCTGGTGAGTAGGAAATTACTTTACCTGTATGTTAAGAAAGCACACACATGTCTTTCTTAAGTATTCAGTAATATACCCCCATTAGGCAGCAAGCTTTATGAGGTCTAATTAGCTATGTAATGTGTTCCCAGCACCTAGCACAGTACCTGACATTTTGTAGGCCATCAATATGTAGCTGTTTAATGACTAAATCGATGAACAAAGGGGAGTAGATGGAGAGGTTGTATGTATGTCAAAGAGACTGAAAGAAGGTCTTTTCAACAGCATACCCAATAAGCCAGGAGCAATTAAACTGTGCTGGGAGTCTAGTCTAGTCTATGTGAACCCAGGGGAAAGATATTGGATACTTTACTGAGTGATTAAGGCATGGAGCTCTTATTTTGTAGGAAGACAAAGATTTGGGCCAGGGACACTAGAACAAATATTCTACCTAGCATTAAAGAAGAGCTTTAAGAAATTATGTCTCAGGGACAATTATGAGTAGCAGAAAACTCCATCTTTATATTTATTCGGGGAACTTCAGAAGAACAACAGGAATATATACAGAACTAGTATAGTGTGGTTGTTAACAGTAAAATGAGAAATTGGTCTTCTAATGATAGTAAACCAGATAGTCCCTGAGCAATAGATCATTGTATTGAAGGAAGGGGCTATTTATTCATTTCAGGTCTCTTATCTCAATATCATTAACCAATCACTTAAAAAACAGAATGAGTGTATGTCCTTTGCAGAGTCACGACCTAAGAGATGACCAACTTTTAATATTATCAGATCCTCCTAGACATAGTTAAGTCTATACCACGTATACTATAGAATTCCAAAGTATGTGATGACTCTTTAGATTTGCGATTACACTGTGATGACTCCAAACATTCCTCTGAAGAGAGGAGCAAATGCAGGTGCCTGGTACAGTGTGGATTTGTCCTGTTGGCTATAACTGTTGTGTTACTTAAATTTTTTAAAAAACTGTTTACATCAAATTGTATTAAATAAATCACATGTAAAATTAATTGTGTAACATGAAAACTATTTGAAATGTTTAGTATGTGAACCTACAGACATACACATACAGCATTTTAGATGCCTAAGATGGCAATTTCACCTTATTTATTGAGGTAGACGTGTCAATAAGAAACTATTTCTGATTCTTAGATTAAAGAATACCTAGGGACATGTTTCAGCAAGAGACTGAAAACATAGATGTATTTTTCTCTACAGTGTTCAATATTTCCTCCCCTTTCTCTCCCCTGCCTGATTGTTGCCATGGCACAAGTCAGCACCACACGTTCTGTGCTTCATGGTCCTAAAATCAATAATGATTTTACTGTCTTCTCCATGTGTGCTGGAGATGAAAGCAACACTCATATCACTCATGTGGATTGACCAGTAAATAAGCTGCATGAACCAGTAACTTCCTAGTTTCTTCAGAAGCTATAAAATTGATCCAAATGTATTATTCCCCGAATCCAATTTGAACAATGTTAAGCTTTTAATTCTTCCATTTTTATCATTCTCTAGACACTCAGGCTTATTTCCCAAGGCTATGTCAAAACTCACTCAATTTCACTGATAGTTAGGAAAGTAAATTTCTATCTTGTCTCTCTATGATTTACCCTTGAGTACAAGCAGAATCGCAGCCCAGTGAATGCCTATCATCCCTAGGGGTGCTTCTCCCCTTTCTCTGGAGGGAATCTCCATGAACTTCCTGTTCCTGATCATAACCTACGTCAATTTCCTTGAATGGGTTCTTGTTTCCAGCCTGTTCCTTACTCTCTCTCTGAACGCACTCTTTTCTTCTCATAGTGACAGCTCTTTCACCCCCGATTAAATCATCAGGCTACTGAACGCTGGGTTTTCTCAGTTATTTCCCTTGCTTCCCAGATTTGCCTCATTTCTGGTCACCAGCCTGCACGGCTGTTACGATATTTTCATTCAGTTTCTGGGAATCCTTGCTTTCTTGTTTATCATCCAATTATAAAATAAGTCTCATGAATATACCCTCTTATATTTGACACTATCTTGTTTTCTCCTGCAGTGGGGGGGGGGGGAATGGAGGCGGTAAAATGTAAATTTATGACAGAAACATTTTCTTATATTTTCATAGGTAGCATTTTGGCTTTTAAGAAAAGCCAGAATGCTAAATGTTGCCAAGACTCCCGCATGGAAACAAATGGTCCTATATTTGTCATTTGTTGTATGTTTTGTATCTTCATTATACAATTATGGTTCCCTGAACCTGATAGGTACTCAGTTAATGAACACTTTTCTCAAACACCCTTACTCTGCTACTCCTAAACATAGTATCAGATTGGATAGCTAGCCTGTTGTATCTGCAGAGAATATATAACCTTAGTTTGTACTGCATTCGTCTCCATGGATACCAAATTTCTGTGAATGGCACTTAGAGTGAAAAAAAATCTATATGGGGGAAGCTAAATTTTGCACATTCTTTTAATTCACGTACTCTTCTTCTGGAGCCTTTTATCTCCTAGATTTTCTACCCCAGACAATGTACGGCAAGGAGTCTAGCATGCTTCACACAATAGGTAACCTTGTTTTAGGATCACAGGACATCATGTTTGTATCTTTTTGATTGCTCCGTGAGCATTGACTTGTAGGTATTGAAACTGCTGTAAGAAATAAGAAGGTAAAAGCATGAGTCTATTTTTCACAAATTCTAACCAGGGATCCCCAACTAAGGAGCCCAGAAACTTAAGGTTCAGTAAGAACACTAATTGTAGAGGGGCAAGAATGCTAGAGCAATTTTTACATCTTTAAAAAGCAAAATAAATTGATAGGCTTTCACAGCCCAACAAAAATGTCAAAGTTCATTTTTGGTTGGAATGTTATTAACTTAGCAAATCCCTGTTTACTACGTTGTGCTGCTTAAAGCCCTCATGGATTGTTACTTTTGTTCTTAAATAAATAAAAATGGAAGACATGTTTATTACTATAGTAAAATGGGTTATATTTATGTGATATGGAGAGAAGCCTGAGTAGAAAGTTAAAATTAATGTAGTTCGCAGTCTACTTTGTAGATAAAATCTTTCAAAATTGTAGCATCCATAAACAACAAAAACAGGTTCTTTGATAATTAGAAAAATTTGAGACTAACGTTCTACCTAATGCATTGCTTATCTGTCTGTTGGTCTGTATGTTCCTTTTTTAATGCCTAAACTTCTTTAAGAGCAGCAGATACACTAAAGTTAATTTATGACATGTTTCCATCTTGGCTGTTTGCTTGTTCTGAACTTAATTTAAGAAGGGAAAGTAAACCTCAGATCATTAGGTAAGGATATGACTTCTATTCTTCAAAGACCCCATGAAAGACATTAAGAAGCTGGAGCATGGGTACTCGACAGACTAAAGCTGAAGATGACAAGGATATAAGTGCTCTGCAGAGATCACTGGGACTGCTGGTAGTTGTGACCTTAAGCATGGTGCACAGGTCATTCTTCAGCCACCATGGTTCCCAGGGTACAGCCAGTTGGGAGTTTGTGGAAGGATTCTAATAACTTTCCAGGAAGGAAAGGCAACTTGCTGGGGACTGATCTTTAAAAATCAGTTTGGATTGTACTAGGGTCAAGAACAGAGTTCAACCCCACAATATCCTTAATTACCAGACTTTTTTCTTTTCTCTCACTAAAATACATGCTAAGTAGAGGATATAAAGATTTTTTTCCTCCATTAAAAATAACCTATCTCTGTATTCAATATTCATGCTACCAACAGTGACAGATAACTACAGATGAGAATGGCTAAAAATTCCTCCCTGCAGACAGCTGTCAGAATCAACCTCCCTCCCACTTAGCAGAAATTGTAAAGGGAACAGAAAGGACTTCTGGGAAATATTCATGCTTATGCCTTTCTTTCCAACATTCTGAAGCAAGTCTAATGAGTACCCCTTCCCCTTCCTTCCAAGTCAGGCAAAAACAGAAGTCAAATCTTTTTTGTTCAGTAGTAGGTCAGTATCAGATACACCTGAGAGAGTTACAGACTTTGTTCCTGATATGAAAGTTAGACCTGGGAAAAGGGATATGCTCAAAAGACAGCAAAAATGTATAAAGAGAATGGCAGAAGCAATCACTCTGGGCACATGCTGGCTTCAATATTAATACACCCAATAATTGCAAAAGAACACAATACTATTCACTGCCATGATGGGAAACATTTCTTGAAAAGGAAGAGTTTATGAATTGAATGATATCAACTAATTATACCCTAGAAAACGTCTGTCAACTCAAACAAGAACAATTCAAAGAAACATTCAGAAAAATAGGCTGGGACAAACAGCAAGAAATCATTCACTTCAATGAAAACTTCAGAATACATTTTGCAAAGCAAATGTTCACTTGGTCTTGACTGTTACAAACAGAAGGTAATGCTGCAGTTTTCTCTGGTATACTCTATATACAGCCTAATTTACTTTATATTTTTAAACAAATTCATTTTTATACCAATTTGTTTTTTAAAATATAACAAAAACAAAATTTTCTTTTTGTTTTTATCTTTTTCTCTTAAACTTTTTAGTCTACTTCTCTCCTCTCTTCATGGTTGGAAAGACAATGGACTACAGTGAGAACTGATAAGTTCCTCAGAAGAGGGATCATGTCTTATAATTCTTTGTAAATCTCATTGCTTACTACCATGTTTGGCTGATTTAGATACTTAAAGAGTGTTTGTTAAAAGGTTAAGTGAATGGGCTGATGAATGTTTGCGTGGGTAAATATGTTACCTGGGTAAATATGTTACCTTCCTATTGTAACTTAAAGGAAAGAACATATTGTCTCAATGTTTATTATAATTTCTGTATTAACGCCTATAGAGGACAGGTCTTTTGGACCATATAAAAGTGAAAGAAAAGGAATGGCATTTGCTACACACTCAGAACATGTCCTGTGCTGGTGTTTTCATATGTGACCTTGGTCAATCTCCATAAAGACACTGTGAGAAAGCATCATTATCTGTCCTCCATAGATAAGCAGATAGCATCCCAGGGAAAATGCTTATCTGTCCAAATTCACATGGCTAAGAGGTAGGATTTAAATTCAGGTGCTACTTTTCCCAAACAGTATAACTTTTTCTCTCCAAATATAAAAGCAAAGTGTAAGATTAAATCACTAACAAATTGGGTTTAAGACTATTGAAAATACTTGGCACTTCTAAGTGGTCCCTACTAATTTATTATTTATTTACTGAGCACTCACTGTGTCCAGAGTACATGTGAAATGCAAAGAGGGACAAGAAGATAAATTTCTGCTACCTTTTACTATGGGCAACTAAGTCTTGATGTCAATAATCTGGATAACACAACATTTCAAATATATGAGAAACTATAAAGATGTGAAGGATTTTCAAACATCTATTAAAGTAGACAAAAATATCTATCCTGAGACTAATGGAAATTTGCTCTCATTAGTTTAATTAGATTTAATGCTAAAATATTATCTTTACAAGCATAATAATCATTAAGCTAATTCTGTAACCAAATAATCTTTTGACGCTAACAATGTCCTTAAAATTGATGAACATTTTTGAGAAGATTTTAAGAGTTTACTGGACATCTAAAAGTCTTCTCAGACACTAGGGATACCTGGATGCTGATGTTCGCCTTCTTACTCAGAATCTAGAGACAATCAGGATCACAAAATTTTGAGAAATGATGTCCTGTTAGCTATTTGTCCCAGTTCTACCATAGAATCGCCATAGAGGTATGGACTTAATATTTATCTCAGTGGGGCACATTGAGTGGGGGACACACAGTGGGTCACAGATATAGTTCTGGGGGAAGAATGCACCTAGATAGATACCGATCAGGATGGAGAACAGTGGAAGTAGACAAAACTAAGTCATCCTTTCACACTGGGCTGAGCAGGTCCCAGAGGTGGAGATGGCACTTGATAGATGCTCACCACAGAGTAAATGCACTCCCCACCACTGTGACCATCCAGGCCTCTAGGTCTTGTGTTGTTGCCCAGCTATGAATAATGGGGAATAGAAGTGCCTCTCCAAGCAAATGGCTCTTTCTCTGCTAATATTCACCTGCATGATGGCCTAGGCCAGGCTGGGGGCAGAGGTAGAAGGAAACTCTATTCCATACCCTTATTGGGCCACCAACTCAGAAGGCTATGTGCCAAGCTACTAATTGTCAGGGCCCAGCAACCCTTCCTGACAGGGCTCACACAAGGCAGACACTGTTCTCAGTCAGACCTCGCATCAGAAGAAAATATTCTACAGCATAACTGTGGCCAGACTTTCTTCCTTGTCTGAGATGCTATATTACTGTATTTGTGTTTTCCCCAGATCTGGGCAATCTTATATTTCTCTCAATCCTGTCAAGAAAAATCCCAGCACAATATTAAATGCATTGTTTCCTGACTGTGAGTGAAAAGATGTCTTCTTATCTACCTCCCTGAACTGAAAGAAACTGTTCCAGGAAGTTTTCTAATAAAAACATAAGGGAGACAGAAAGCAACTTTAATTTTTCATGATTTATTGTTACATCTTGAATTTTCACAAGAAGCATGCATTATTTTGCAATAATAATAATAATAATAATAAAAGGCCTG
Organism: Macroglossus sobrinus; assembly: GCA_004027375.1. Lineage (NCBI taxonomy): Eukaryota > Metazoa > Chordata > Mammalia > Chiroptera > Pteropodidae > Macroglossus > Macroglossus sobrinus. Next base: position 843,259 of record PVKZ01000203.1, read on the forward strand.
TAAGGAATGAATTTACTTCACTATTTCACATAAAATCATTATTATAAATGCGTTTAAAGATATTAAATATAATGCATGTGTTTTATTGAGTGCTTAGGGAAGTGGTACAATTTAATTGAGGATTTCCTGTGCTGTCTGGAGCTGAGAATAAGGGATTGTATTGTGGCTTCTCTGGCCCTGCTTTTCCTTTCCCCCAGAGCCTAATATATCAATCAAATAAAATTAGTATAATTAGGAAGTTGACTAAAGACGGAGGGGCTCTTTCTTGTAAATTTTTCAAGTGAAAATTCCAGTGCCATTATAAAGCAAACAAATTTATCTATTCATTGAAATTAAATGAATGTGATTATTGTTACTTTAAGGAACTCAGATAATTTGAGATTCAGATCATTTGAAATACAAATGAATTCTCAGAGAATGAACAAAGGCTTTGATTACAAATGATCAGTGTTTCCTTCTGAGTGGTAACTGTGTGACTCCCTGGCTTGTGTCCTGTATCTGTCTATGATGCCTGTTCTCATCGTGTTGCTCAGCCCAACTCACCCAGCTTCCCACCTCTGAGGGCAGGGGTTGGTAATGTGTGATCACTGGCTGGGCTTGCAGAAGGCTGTTCCTTAATTATCATCCCAGAAGAAACCTACAGGGGCTGCTGGTGGTTTCTCTCTCTTAAGTCCACAGTAACCTCCAAGTAGATAGCAATTTCAAGAGGGTGGCAGGAATTGCAAAAGGCTGAGCAGTGAATGAGAGATGAATATAGTCAAGGGTCTAAATACTCTTGGCTGCCAAGGAGAGATCGAGAGCAGCAGCTTGAGGGTGATGCCAAGTCAGAATCAAGTTAGTTCAGATTTGAATATGAATTTAGCATGTTTATAGTCTGAAAAAAAAACAGCCAGGGAAGATGAGGACCTCTTGTTTTATGTTTATCCCGAATTTCCATTGAGTTACTTCATATTACGAAACACTTAATTTGTTATTTATGTACATTTATTTTAAGAATCAGAAATCTCTTTTAAATGAGAGAATGAATCCAGCAGATGGGGGCTCCATGCACCTCACTAACGAGACTATATAGATGCTGAGATCTCTACGAGCCAAATAAGAAGACAAACTGGCAGTCAGTCAGTCAGTGACAAAAACACCACAAAACTTAGCTTGTGGCTTTAATATGATTTAAAAGTCTTCAAAATTATAATGTATTTTCCCCTGTGCTTTTTCCCCTTTCACTGTTTCACGCATGTAAGGTACTTTCAAAAATGCTTGCATTTTTCTTGGAATACTACTCAGCATCATTTTCTGAAATAAAGTAACATAAAGCCTCTTTATAAAATCTGAAGTTACTTTTGTCTTTCAAACACTAATCTAAACTATTATAAAATGTTTAAATGTGGAAGAATTAGTGCCCAACTATATGCCAATAGTGCTAATTTTAAGAGAGCCTGTAATTAATGCTAACTGGCTGCTGAGGAATTTTCAACTTATGATGCCAGTTGGTTCATGTTGGCTAACAAGAAATGGCTTGATGTTCCTGCAAGAGATATTAGCTAGAAGAAACTGAATCCTTCCTCTGCAGAAAAGTGCTTTATCTAAACTCATTCTCCTTTGTGAAGTGAGCATCACCAGACCCATTTTACAAAGCAGAAATCGGAGGCATAGAAGCTATGAAACAGACATATTACATGACTGGTTAGTAAGTATCAGAGCAAGACCCCAATCCAGGCATGGCCGGCAACAAAGCCTGTGCCTGTACCCATTATGCTGCTGTTCCTGCTTTTCAAGGAAAGAAAGGAGAGTTAAAGCACCAAAGGTCATGCTGTACAATAGCAGAAATGGCTAATCTAGAAAGATGAGATCTATGTTCTTTCACACATCTGATTAGTTCAGTCTACTATTTCAGTCTTTTTAATCTTCCTAAATCCTATTTCATATCCTGAATGGCTAACATCCAGGTTACCTAACTGATATACTAAAATGTATCCTTGTACTTTCAGATACAAATTAATGATGGAATTAGAATTGTGCAGGATTTATTAATTAAATCTACACTGTGGTGACTTGATAAATATTTAAATCCGGGGATGTAATCTATAGCATGGTGACTATTGTTCACTACACCATATTGTATATTTGAAAGTTGCTAAGAAAATAGATTTTAAAAGTTCTCATCACAAAAAAATGTATAACTATGTATGGTGATAGATGTCAAGTAAACTTATGGTGGTAATCATTTCACAATATGTACATATATTAGATCATTATGTTGTATACTTAAAACTAACACAATCTTATATGTAAATTATGTCATTGAAAAAAATGTAATTTGCCTTTTTGAGTTTTGCTAATTGAATGCCAAAAAAGTATACCAGCTAAGCCTTGATACAACAATATATTTCCACTGAAATGATGATCTGAAACAATCACGTACTGATATACGCTAGAACTGCAAAATATATTTTTCCCTTGGAGGAAACAGAAGTGTCAATTGCGTTAAATCATTCCTAATTCCATAAAGTAGATAAGGACAAGAACTTTTTGCATACCCTGACAGAGCTGTGAAAATGCAGTTTTCAGACTTGCTACCAGACCGGCTTTTGCTAAAAATGTTTTCAGTCTCCAGTCTTCACATGCATCTTCATGCTGTCAGGCATGGAACAACTTTTCCATGAAAACAAAAACACTTCCCAAAGAATGTTCTCAGAAATTCTAAAGAACTTTAAAGGAGCATTCTAAATCCTAATGTTCTGATGGTTTCACAACTCTTACACTTCTTCCAAGTTTCCCTGTCCCTAATTTGTTCTGGTGAGTTTTTGTTTGTTTTCACTCAGATGGTTTTCTCAATTGGGCTCTATAGCTCATGTCAGCAAGGAGAGAGTCAAAAATATCCGTACTGGGTGCCAAGAAAGTGGTAACCAACCACACACACACACACACACACACACACACACACACACACACACACACACACAAAATAGAATGTTCTACAGGCTTTTAACTCTGTAGACATCAAGACAAATTACTTGTAGGCAGCTGAATAACTTATAAAATAATTCTATTTTAGGTAGGTAAAGCATTAGTTTGATTATCTTGTCTTCCCTGTACTAGAAAAGAGAAAGAAACAAAACAGAACTTGGTGGGTTTTGCTTCTGGTGGCTCTAGGTCTTTTATGTGGAACATGTCTTACGAAAGTAGCACTGGCAAAAATATACCCACAAATATGTTTTGAGAAACAAGCTATAGAATATGTACACAATATGACACATAATTACTATGTAGGGAAGTCAAACTCCCGCTGAGAATGTTTTGCCTTTATAATGTCAGTGATTGGCCTTGTGTCTCTCTTTCTCTGCTACCTTGCAACTATATATTAATTTTCTCTGCTCCCTCTCCCTGCCTAACCCCTTCACTCTGGCAGTGTTTTTTGTTTGTTTGTTTGTTTGTTTGTTTGTTTTTATGGAATCCGCCCACCAGTCAGATCAGTAAAAAAATAATTTTTTTACTAATTCAACAACAATTTATTGACCAATTCGTCACTTGTGGATATTGCCTAATGCTATGTCCACTAAGAATAAGACCCTGCATGCAAACTCAAGAGGAAATGAAGCAAAAGGAGTATAGTGCATGTGGGAATGGATGCCTGGCAAAATGCAGGGAGCTCTTCCTTAGTCACAAATTGGGAAAACTGAATTTGGACCATGACTGTTATTATGTCACCATGTTTGTGTGTCTGTTGTTTGCTTTTCATTTTCCTTCAAAAATTATAATTTTAAAAACATTTTTTTAAAAAGTAAAAAGAGAGCCACTGACTACAGCACAGCAACGCTGGGCATCTGGACCAAGTTCTGCTCTGCAGCCAGATGTGAAGACATCAGTCAGTTTTCACATCTGGTACAGACATAGAAGGATCTGTTCGTGTAACTGACACGAGTATTCAAAATGACTCTTTATAAGAAACATTTTTTCCCTTTTTGATCTCTTAGAGAGTATGTATTCAACTTTTTGTTGAAAAATATAATACTTCAGAGGAAACCTCTTTATTATATTGAAGTCAATCAACATAGCCTTTATCTGCCAGAAACTGTGTTAGATACAAAGAACCCAGAACTGAATAATGCATAGTTCCTGCCCTCAAGGAGCTGACATTCAAGATGGGGAAACAGATGAGATGCCGACATACCTATATGTCTGGCTCTGTCTCTGATTTAACTCTGATTTATTCATATTTCTGCTCTGCATATTTCTTAAGTTCAAGTTTTGAATACAAATTACTTTATGTCATGAGACAAAATAGAGAGAATGTTCTTTTTAAAAGATAGATATGTTGAGAATTTGTTATATTTTGCACATTTTTTGAATTATCATCTTTTCTGAGAAATTTATTATCGATTTCTCTGTTTTTCTTGGTGTGGTGTGTGGTAGAGAAAGATCATTCAATTTAGAAGTTTTGTTTGCTAATACTGAGAAACGAAGCTTGAGAAACTTCACACAGACTTCTTAGCTCCTGGCTGCATCTTTTAAAGAGAGCAATGAGCTTGCACACATTAATTTGCATTGGGAAAGAAGAATTTGGCACAATGAGGAGAAAAAGAGAGCCTAAGCGCCCTGCAAAAAGTATGACCGAGGAAAAGAGACAGAGGGAATGGGATAAGCTGATATACTTTCCATAACTGAATCTTACGCGGAGATTCCAGTTGTTCATGAGAAAAATTACTCATAGATATGGTATTATGACACATTTGTTTTGTTTTATGCCATGGTTTCTACTGCTAAATGTTAACATTTGGGGAAGCTGTGTTAAGAATACACCATAACTCTTTCAATAATTTTTATATTTTAATAAGCTGAAAATTATTTTGAAATAAAACCCTAAGAAACATGAACAAGTAATAAGCTCAAACAGAAGCTAGTGGAGCCAGGATTTAAATTCAAATATGTCTGACCCTAAGACTTTATATTTTACCCACTATATTACTCTATCTTCCTTTCTTTATACTAGGTGTTTCTATTTCTGCCTGTTATTCACTGTATTTTCTTTAAGTTCAAGGAGACTGAACTTCTAAATCATGACCTCTAGTTATTCCCATGACTAGGCTGTCTATTTTGAGATCTCCTGACGTCACTTATTACTGAAGCTGATTTACTCACCTCTTCAGGATAATTTCCTTCAATCTTTGACAATAGTATTAGTTATCTACCACTGTACAACATTTCTTTTTATATTTGTAGTGGCTTCAAGCAACAATAAACATGCTGTTATTTCTGTGGGTCAATAACTTAAGAATGGCTTGACTAGGTGGTTCTGGTTCAAGGATTCTCATGAGGTTGTAGTTAAGATATTGACAAGAGCTGAAGTTTTCTGAGGGTTTAATTAGGATCAGATCTACTTTCAACATGGCTGGCAGGTAGGTGCCAGCTGCTGACGGGAGGTCTCAGTTCCCCTCTGTTTGGGCTTCTCCTAAGGCTGCTTGAGTGTCTGCATGACATGGATGCTAGATTCTTCCAGAGGAAATGAACCATGACAGAGAAAACTAGGCAGAAACCATCCATTCTAAGATCTAGTCTCAGAAGTCATGTAATATTAGTTCCACTATATTTTACTTGTTAGAAGGAAGTCACTAAGTCGGGTCCACTCAAATGGTGGGAAAATTATATCTTATCTTAAGAAGGGAGGGTTACTGTCAAAGAATTTGCAACATATTTTTAAATCACCATATACATGTGGTGGCCAATGGTACATATTCCATCTATACTTCGTGCCATAGATGTATCTGCCTATAGGTTAATATTTCTAGTTACTATTCTTTGAAATAAGTAACCCAAGGAAGTGCTAAACTAACCAAATCCCAGGATAGGCAGTGATCTAGAAAAATAAGTGGAACCAGGAACTCAAAAAACTGACAGGATTATCCCTCCATGTCCTGTCTTTGCTCTCCTGGGAGTGTTGATCTCAATCTTTTTCACTTTAGAGAAGTTTTCCATACATGGCTCCCTATACCTTTCAAAATTACATTCTACAGCTTCTGCCAAGAGAGAGTGTCTTTCTCATACTCTGAGTGGAACACACCAAAGAAGAGCCTCAGTGGCCCACCTTGGGGCCAAGGGAGAGGGAGGATCTTGTAATACGGCAGTTTTTGAGGTCACCACAAGGTGGTCATAGACGAGTAAATGGTCAGCTTTCAGAGGGAAAGGTGCCTAGGAGGAATCAGAAGAGAGTAGTGGGGAGAATGCTGAAGAGACAAACACATGAGTTTTTAAATAAATTTCTACAAAAAGTACCTGTTTTGATAAGGATTAATACTGAAAGTAAAAAAGCATTTTATTTTCACATATATTCTGCATATCCCATGTAAAATCAAAATAGTGACAGAAAAAACATTTCCGAGGAATCCACACACTCTCTCTTTTGATGAGCTTCATTCATTTGGATACTCACAGTCATAGTTGGTGTCAATGTTAATATATTTTAATAAGAATAACATGGTCAGTGGATATGTTCTGTTTTAATTTGAACCCTCGAGCAAGCATTGAAGAACTGGTTCTAACCTTTTGTCAGTTATAAAATATATTTTCCCATTGGGCCTTTCAGCCATGGAGGAGACACTTGGACATTATTTTCATCTATGACAAGTGGGCCATATTTCTCAGAAGGGCAATGAGTGAACAAACTCATAACACCCAACTTCTAAGAAATGAAGAGCATCACTTTTATAAAACAATTCCACTATTACAATGTGTACAATGGAAAGAGAATACTTAGAAGACACATGAATATACATATTTCCTTTTGAATTCTAAATAGTCAAACATGTCAAGTCAGTTTTAAAAAAGTAAATGAGTGCTAGTTGCATAAATAAACTTTTTAAAGAAACGTAGACTTCATACTTTACACTTTATAAAATACACATATGCAACGTACTTTTTAAATAAAATTATATTTGCTTTAGACATTTGACTCTAGGCAAGCACCTTTTTCAGCTCCTGTTATGACCAGGTTCAAAAACACTGCCCCTCTAAGATAGTTACTGGTCTCTCTTGAAAGGGGTAGTAACTGTTTTTAGAAATCTCCTTTTTGTCAACTCACTGGAGCAATCAACTTTTTCTCATCTTCCTCATTCTGACCTCTGCACGGGTTCTCCAGTGATTCCATTCACATACAAATGCTACTCTGGCTTCATTCCACTTTGCACCAATCCTTCTGCTTCCATTTCTGGTCAATTCTTTATTAAATATGTTTTCTTGGCAAACATGGCTACTTTGACAGCCCACACCACAGCTGCCTACTTCTGGCTCCCTCCTCAGAGGGACTGATGTGTACAAGAGATATCTCCATTCAGCACTTCTCATTCCATTCTCTGCTCCAGCTCCTGCCAACCCCTAAGGGATCATATAGCTGCTGATTGCTCTCCCATCCACACCACAAGGTTACATTCCTGCCTTCTCCTACTCAACCAAATCTTAAATAGTAAAGCTATTCATTGATCTGTAATCTATAGTAGTCTAAAAGGTGAGGAACATTAACATATAGCAAAAATTTCCTGAATGTCCCTCAACTCCTCAGAAAGGTGACTTTTAGCCATGGACTACACTACTTTAGTGTTTTAGTCCTTGGTCAAGGAGGAGCAAATCCACTGTAAAAGATAGAGTCAGGGGCTTGAAAGTCTAACTCTCTAAATTCCTATCTCTTGCCCTAAGCAAAATTGCCTCTTAGAACCTTTGAGATCATTCAAGACCTCTTTTCTCACTCTGCAGGAGATCTCTTTCCTACATAGCACAAATAGATCAAGGCAAATCTGCAGCAATTGTGCAGCAGGAACAGTGCACTGCGAATGCTGGTCCATCAGCCAGAAGAGAAGACTCCTATCTTTAAGATGTGGGCCATCTATGGCCTTGCCACCCTGAACAAGCCTGATCTGGTCTGATTTTGAAAGCTAAGCAGGGTCAGGTCTGGTTAGTACTTGGATGGGAGACCACCTAGGAAGACCAGGTGCTGTAGGTATAAAAAATAAAAAAATAAGGAATTGTAAACTGACAAGGTTCATGCAAGCTGTGAGGTCAACCAAGGGTTGTCTTACTAAAAAAAAAATCATAATAAATAAATAAATAAATAAATAAATAAATAAATAAATAAATAAATAAATAAAATGTGTGGGCCCTTCATCTCTCTAAAAGCAGTTTCAATTAAGCCTAGGTCCAGCCCCCGCAAATTGCAGTACTCTTGACTAAGCTGTCTCCGCATCAACAGCCCACCTTGATGCCAGCAATGTGTAGCCTTTAACAACAGTTTAGGGGGGGGGGGAAACAAACTAAGAAATAATTTAAGAATGGCTAAGAGAGGTCCTCTTCAAAAATTACTTTTGCTTGGGCCAGAACCAAGCAGGCGTACTGACTTTCCACTCAGATGAAAAACCTGACCCTTCTGCTCCCACTACTCAACAAGACTAAGAGATACAAATCTATCCCTTTGGAAAATCTGGAGACATTTTCAATTTGAAATTGACAATATAAAAATGTAAGCCTGTGCCCTTCCAAAAGCTAGTTCTGGGTGGTAAAAGCCTTTATGTGGCTCTATCAAATATACAACCTTCTAAAATGTAAGAACTTTTTCACACTTTATTGCTTCAATGAGATTATTCAAAGCCAGGCTCACCCATTTACACTTCAGGATTTAGCCTCCCATGCTAATAACATGCAAAAACTTCTCCTTCTGAAGCCACCAAATACATATCAGAAAGATAGTTTAAAACAAAACATGTTCATAGTTACTATCAACAATTCCATTTATGGAACTGTCTAAGACACTTAGATAAAATGAATCAAAGAAAAAAATGTGTTTTCATGATCTCAAGGAGGTTAGAATGCTAGATTGAGAACACTCCTCTCTCTTACCGGACCTTCAGGGTTTCAGTTAAAGGCTGGAGCAAGGTCAGGGAAAGCCTCCTAAAGCTGTGAAGACTGAAAATAGCTAGAATGTTAAACCTGAGTCGAAGTCCCCAGAGAACTCTGGAAGATGGGACCAGAATGTTGATCAATCAATTAAATAGGTTTGGGGCTTCCACAGATTATCTGTGATGCACTCTATTACTCAAGATGTTACTTCAATCAGGACTTGGAACTTTAACAAATAGATAATAAAAGGAGAAACTTAGCAAGTATAAAATTATTTTATTTTTGTTGTTTTGTTTGTTTTTGTTATTTAAGGTATGTTCAACTTAATGTCACAAAATGACTTTGACTCTCATGATGCAGAAAGGATGATTGCTCAATGGTGTGATAGAGATATGGAATACCTGAAGGTCTCTAGAACTGTGTTGAATAATGAAGGACAGGTGTAGACTTTTCTGTTGGTTGACTCCTGATATAGATAAAATATAAGGCTGGATATAGATTTGGTGTGCAGGACCAAGCAATACTGTTTTGCACTAGCTCACAAATCTTAAAAATGATGGAATTGATACACACAAAAAAGGAGAAAGTGCAGAGAAAAGATGTAGTTGGGAAGATAACTGTGTTGCAGGTGATGCTAAAAGGTTTATTTTCCCAGTGATTTTTAAACTTTCCCATGCATAAGAACCACCTGGAGATGAGAAGAGGACTTATTTCAAATGCATATTTGGAGATATCCCTTCCAGAGAATGTGATTCTGTTAGCAGTAGGTGGAGTGTGGGAACCAGGAAGATTCTGAACAAGCACACAAGTGGCTCTGATGCAGAAGTTTTGATAAAGAACACACTTTGAGAAATATTTTGAAAGTCTCAGGAAAAAAAGACAATAGAGAAAACAACAAAAAACCTAAAAGAAAGAAGAAAGGGAGAAACACAGGATCCAAATAGGAATTCTGTTACAATATCACACAATCAGTGATGTAGTATAATGAGCAATTATGATTTCTTATTTAATTATTGTTTATTCTCTGCCTGTTTTCAGTAAAATGTCTAGGAAGGAAAGGTAACACACACACACACACACACACACACACACACATATTTCATAGAATGAAACGTATTCTCTATTTTGAGAGAAGGTATCTGGAACAAGGGGAAACGGTGATGGAAAATATATCACCTGCTGCCTAATATGAATGCCACATGCCTTGCAGGACTCCAGAGCCTGTTTTAATTGCTTACTTATAAGCCTACATTCCAGAATGATTTCATAGCTGCCAGGGGCCTGGGGTTCATCTCAGGTGTGTGAATCTGACTGGATCAAGCTTGGTAGGGTAAGAAACAAGGAAATGCGTCACTACTGATAAAAACTGAGGTTTGAGAAGAAGGAAGGTAATAAATAAAGAATTAACTTTAAGGATTGTAAATGAGAAAATTTCTGTTTCAAAGTTTTTATCACTAAAAGTATTGGAGCCAATAATTGCATTCATTTCTCTAAAAATTATCAACAGTTTTTTTAAAAAATCAAATAATGATACAAAATGATGGGCATTATTATTTAATCATTGCTAACTTTACTTTTAAGATGCCTATAGCTTTTCAAGTACTGGATCAAATGCATAAAGTGATTCACTACATGGAAGAGTACATAAAATAAATATAAATGACAGATTAATATGAAAAAAAGGTATAACATAATATGCTTAATATATTTTAACTAAGCAAAATGTTATTCTTTACATTTTAAACACATTTTTAAAATAAAGATCCTCAGTATCTATTTTATCACACATTGGGTGAAGAAAGCTATGGATATATAATACTTTTTAAGTAAAGTCTTAGATTTTTTTTTTTTACCAAGACTCAAGGTTCACTTACTCCCAACCTATTTGCAAAACCTACTATGTAATGAAATAGAGTTCCTTACGAAGTACAACCAACCATACTTGATTAAAATGAAGGACAAACTATATAAAAAAAATCTCAGAGTGAAAAAAAGACATCAATAAACTGTTGCCTTTTTAAGCATTGGTTCTCCCTATAATTCAAAATTCCTTTTCTGCTTTCTGACTCAAGAGCCATAATCATCGGCAACATAAGCCAGACAAGGGTCAGGGCAAGCACGTGGCCAGCACTGCCGGATGGAGCGCTGGGCCTTGTCTCCTGGAGGGTTGGCTCTCTCTGCTCTGGAGATTAGTAGAGATTTTATTTAAAAGCCAATTACTTGTGAAGGAGAAGCAGATATGAAGCATGAAAACAGTAACCATTGCTGTCACCACTTTTAATTTAAACAATAAATGCTCGAAAAAGTAAAAAATAAAAAATAACAATACCACTAACAGGATGAACATGTTGAGAAAGTCCTAGACGACCTGTATCTTGGGTCAAACTATTCTTTAATTTTTTTTTATGTAAATAAAGTAATAATGAAAGTGTCTAGATTGAGAGCACTGGGCACACATTATTTCTGATAGAATAAACAAAATAAACTGTGTGGAAGTTAAGTACACCAACACTTGCCCACCACTCATTTGAAACAACCAAGCGGAAGGGTTGGGCATGGTTTAGGGGTATAGAGAATAGTACTCCAGGGTCCACTTACCCTCAACCTATTTGCAAAACCTTCTATTAGTGGCAAGTGACAAGAGCAGGGGGCAGACTGGAGCAATGTGAGGACTCTCCCCTTAACAGCATATTGGCAATGAATGTTATATAATTTCCTTTTACTGACCACAGAATAGCTGGTCATTATAGCTTTTAGGCACTATGCATTGCTGTTGTCGTGTAATATCATACACAATAAGAGTTTACCACAAATACTGCAATGAAACTTTAGACAGTAAAATCATAGGAAAATAACTATGATTTGTAGAGTAATAGTTCAACAGGAAGAAAATGTGTGATTTCCTATGGGCATTTATGATAAGTGGGGGAGGATAATGATGATTAAGAGTATCTGAAATGTGAGTTTGAGTAGAAAAATTCAAAAGAAAGAATAATAAATAAAAATACCATACATTAATATTTTAAACCATTTAATGTAAAACTATTTACATTTTATTTACACCAGCAATTCATTTTGTTCTTACAATTCTGGGTATAAGTGTGAATTGTATGAAGGTTTTCTTTCATATTTCCCATCTTCCTTCTCTCCCTTAACTCCTTGAATATTCAGGTCATATGAACTGCATTGTACTTCTCAACACAGAGATTAAAATTATCCTTCTGAAAAAGGATCTGAAAAGCTAAACTATACTAAGGTGTGACTGATAATAATTTTGATATTTTAAAATATTAGAAATTTAAGTTTTTGAAGGCTTAAATCAAAAGACTGAGCCAAAAATTCTATAATGCAAAGAATTCCTGGATAGTTTCTCCTTAATCTCCAGGCACAATTCCTATTGGTTTCTCCTTGCTGCCTCAATATGATCATGATAGCCATAATTTCTCATTTTTCCTCATCAAAATGCAATACTTAGAAAGGAACACTTATTATGCTTCACTAAAGCCAATAACACATAAGCTGAATTTATAGTATTCTTTCTTCTCTGAAGAGTAATCAAAAGTCGGTTTGTTAGGAAACAAAAGGCAAGATAAGCTCCAAGAGTAAGTGTCTCCACTTACTCTAAGTGTCTTCATTTACTGAAATTATCATATGCCAAGCACAACATTCTATTTTTATGGTACAGTGCCATACATATTATTTCAATTAGTCCTCACTTAAGTTTCAAGATGTAGGTAGTTTCTCCATTTTATGAGAAAATTGAGATTTAGAGAGGTAAATCTAATAGTTGAAGCTCACTAGTGATAAGAGATTTAAACCAAAAGGTGTGTGAATTCATAGGCTTTGCTTTTTAAAGTAGTACTAAAATCTGAAGGCTGGAGGCATATAAGCCCACTAGAGTCCAACAAAGGAGATCTCTGAGTTCCTGACTCCTGGCTGAGTAGTCTCTCCATGAGACCACGCAGAAGGTGCTTATGCAACAATCAGGATCAGGACTTGGTTCTTTTGCCCAACAGCCTAAGCCAAACTACATAGGTCAAGCCAGGCATTTTATACTAGTCTGGGGCAACCAGAAATAAGAGTCAATGTATGTAGTGCCTGTCTGGGAATGGTACAGGAAAGGAAAGAACAGGAATTTGGCTGCTTCTTCAAAGATCTTTTAAAAAGTGCCAATTATTGTTTCAAGGCAAGCATTTTTCTATGTGGTGGTGAGAATAGAGGTATGTGGTCCACTTGTGAGAGGCACAGAGTCCTTATCAGTCATGGAATCACGGTCTTGAAAAGGACCATGTTGATAAGACTATAAAATCTCACCAAAAGCAAGGGGAGGGAAAATTATTAACATTTTAAATAAGCCATTGTATATAAGTTAGAACATGAGAAAGTCTAGAAAACATCCGCTTTTTATTTACTGATGTTGCAAATCTTCTCCAAAATGTACTCCCACAAATCAACTTCCTCAACCCATCCAGTGTTACTAAACCATCTAATCAATTTTGGTTTTTATAAGTACAAGCGCAGGTTTTCTTCTCTAACTTGTTCTCTAACTGAACATGTTTCATAACTGCTCTTAATGTCAACCCTCTATTCTAGTTCAGGTGATCGTGAGATCCAAATTGACTGTAATTTTTCCTTTAACTTCGCATTCCCAGGAATCCAACATAAATTTCCAGTATAATAAGTAACCTCTACTTCTTACATCTTTCTGACTCCAAGGAAGCTGAGAGACCAGTAAGATACCTTTAGCATTTTTTCTACTAGTATCTTAGAGTACTCTTATCAATTTGTACAACCACATTGCATTTTAAATATACTAACTACTATATATTATATTTGTGTGGATATTCTTTCTCAATTTGTTTGCTTTAATGTTGCTGTATTTAATGTAATTAGTATGTTAATGTTTTGTAATTTTCCCGATGATTTCTAAGAAAGTCCTTACTATACAGCGATAAGCTAAATATTCATCTATAGATTTTTTAGATAAATCTACAAATTTTCTGTATTTTCTGTGTAGTATTTTAAGATATTTTTAAGTTTATTTTATATTTGGAGCAAAGTGATGATATAAAGTGATTTTTAAACAAATAATTAACTGCTATTAATGATGTAAGTGAATAATTAACTCAAATTCCACAATGATTTGTGATGCCAATCTTTATCTGGTATCACTATGCATATTAAGAGCTACTTCTGGGCTACATATATTTTTCCATTGATTTATCTAAATTCTCTTTACACTGACACAAAAATATAAATTTTTTTGTATATGAAAAGCCAAGTTAATCATTATTACTTTTTCCAAATTTTTAAAGACATATATCTTTATATACATAGTAAGTTCTCACTTAACATCATCAATAAATTCTGTGACTTTAAGCATGTCATATAATGAAATCAATTTTACCATAAGCTAATTAATGTAAATAAGAGTTAAGTTCTTACAGCATCTCATCAATGTAATAACAAAATGATGTTGAACAAAACAACCCTTATTCAAGGACCTGCTATATATTTATATATTTGTGTGTGTACATACATATTCTCATATATAAAATCTCATATATTCTCATGTGGTGTTTCGTTATTCTTTTCTTTACAAAAATTAAATTTTTATATATTACTTATTTTTCATACTATATCTAAAATCAAACAATATACTACAACAATACATAATAAATAATATTCATTGAGAATTTGTATATACCAGATATTCTTCAAAGTGTTTTTTATATTGTAATGGTTAAGTTTATGTGTCAACTTGGCTGCACCATGGTGCCCACATATGTGATCAAATTTTATTCTATATGTTTCTGTGGGGGTGTCTTTTGATGAGATTAACATTTAAATTGGTGGACTTTGAGTCCACCAATGTGGGTGGGTCTTGTCCAATTAGTTGAAGACTTGATTAAAACAAAAGACTGACATCTTCTGAGCAAGAGGAAATTAAACCAGAAGATGACTTTGGGACTTAAACTGTAACACTGGTTCGGCCTTTGGTCTCCAGCCTGCTGGTCTACCCTATAGATTTTTGAACTTGTCAGGCTCCATAATCATATGAACTTATTCCTTAAGATAAAATAAATTTTTCTCTTCTCTTCTCTCTCTCTTCTCTTCTCTTCTTTCTCTCTCTCTATATATAAATGTAAACTATATTTATATAGTATTAATATATAATATACATGGATATTATATATATATACACACACACCTATATTCATGTACAGTCTGTTGGTATATTATATATATAATGTGGTTATCAAAAAGCAAACACTAAGATTATTTGCTTTTCTCACTCTTATTCCCTTCAGTATTACAGCTGAGGTTTTCAGTAGCTATATGACATATGATGATACCATTGATCTATTGTTGACATATAATAGGTTTATTTTGTTAATTTGAATGAATTAATAAATAAATATTTTAAAAACTTCTCAGGTTCACTTCTTAATACAGTAAATATTTATTGATATAATTCTCATAAACAAAAGCCTTTTGGGGTCTTAAATAATTTATTAATTTAAAGAGGTTCTGAGACCAAGAAGTTTGAGAAGTTTATAAAGTGAATACTGCTATTATCAGTTTAGCAGATGATTTTTAACAGCTTTTTCAGATGTCTTTAATTCTTCGCATACTCAAATTTGGATATGAGAAGGGAAAAAAAGTAAACCTAAAATAAGTCTTAACAAATATCTTAAAAGCTATTTTCAAATTGTAATGTTTTTTACTTGGCCACAGTCAGAATAATTTTAGGCCCTAGGTCTATATTCCAGTCATAATTTCTACCATTTTGTCCAATTTCAATTGGATAAATGTTATCTTATCTTCCTACAATGATGAATAAAAGACTAACAAAACATTTCCCAACTTTCTCAAATGTCAAATAGTGGCTATTTGCGAGAGTCCATGAAAGTGTAGTGGTGGAGAAAAGACCTGCCTGCTGGCACTTGGATGCACAATGACTCTGCACTTTCTGGTCCAGCTTCCTGTGGGCTGCCTGGGGGCGGTCCACATCCCCTGGGCATTCTCCCAAGGGTGGGGCAACAGCTATAACAACTTAACATCTCTTTGCTGGGTTTCAGAGCAGCAGCAAAGATGAATGAAGTTAGCATGACTCTTCTTAGATCAGTAACTTCTGGAGGTTCGGCTTGGCTCAGCTTCGAGTAGAAGTGGGAGAGAGGGAGTTCAGAAAGCTCATCTTCCTCTCCATATTTGGCAAATGTATGTTCTTTCTACCAGAGAAAACAAGGCATAGAGTCATTGACTCAATGTCATTAGATGAGTCAATGAGATGGAACAAAGGAATCCCGAGTTGACTCTTCTCTCACCACTGTTTGTGGAGAGTCTTGTGTCAAAATGAACACCACCGTCATTCTTTATGTTTGTGTGGAATATCACAGTTTACAAAGCACTTTCACATTCATTATCTCTCAAGGACACTGTGATGTAAACCAGCCAGATATTGTTATACTTATTTTGTAGATTAGAACACTAAAATCCAGAGGGTCAAGCAATTTTCTCAAGGGTCACAGGTAGCAAGAGCTTTGCCAAGCCTGGAAGCCAGCTCGTCTGCTTTTCAATCCAACATCAGGCCCACTAACTATGCAGATGGCACATATGGCAGGCCTCCTCATTATATTTGAAATTATCTAACCGCAGGCATGTCCTTCACATAAGTGTATTTGGAAGGAATGTAGGGACACAAAAATAAAAAAAGTGGAAATTGAAAAGGAAGAAAAAAATAATCAAGGGAAAATGGGCATCCTTTTATAAAATTATGGCTACTCTCATTTCTTTACTAATTATGAGTGGAAAGTCAGAGGACATCGTTGTCAGGTTCCAAAGATTAAAAAAATTTTGTACATGTAATAAAGTCATTATTTAAAATAGTAAAACACTCATTGATTCAAGTTTTTTTTTATGGGTGTCAGTGGCCATAATGAATCGGGGTGCAGAGGAGATTCCAAGATTGAAGCCCAAGTCTTTCAACATTTAAAAGCATGTTCTCGCTCTCTTTTTACAAATAAAACAATATATAAAGAGATTTATTATAAGGAATTAGCTCATGCGATTATAAAGGTGGGCATGTCCCAAGATCTGCAGAGTGATTCATAAAGCTGGAGATTCAGAAGAGCTGATTCCCATCCAAAGGCTGGCAGGCTCAAGATGCAGGATGAGCCAGGGTTTCAGTTAAAGTCCAAAGGCAGTAAAAAAGCTACGATCCTAGTCTGAAGGCTATCAGTCAGAAGATATTCTTTCTTACTTGGGGGACAGTTAATATTTTTATTCTACTCGGGCCTTCGACTGATTGGATGAGGCCCACCCATATTAGAGAGGGCAAATTGCTTTACTCAGGCTACCCATTTAAATGTTAATCGCATCCAAAAATATCCTCACAGAAACACACAGAATAATGTTTGACCACATATCTGGGCACACCATGGCCCAATTAAATTGACGCATAGAATTAACTATCACAAACTAGCGTGTTCTCTTGAAGTCTGTTAACATGTAAAGACCACAGCTTTGGTTTCCCAGCTTGTGATGTATGTAGAATGGCTTTCTGCGGGATGTGCTAGAGTTTCTTTAACCATTAATTACTTTTACAGCTGCTGCCCTAAAAACAGAAAGGATAAAAATTGCATCGTTTGTTCCACTGAAAGTGCAGAGGACCAACAAAAAAAATTCATAGATTCTGACTTGCAAATGAATCAAATAAACTTTTTATTTAATATATGTTTGCTTATTTGAAAATCACTTGTAGGAGAGTGTTAACAAATAATAAAACATGAACATTAAAAAAAGTTTAATAAATGAGATAAGAAATAAAATAGTGATGGCCCAGTGAGGGAGTTCAGCAATAACCTCCATCCCCTGCAGAACTTCTAGGCACTGCACTTGTAATGCTCTTTTTTGCCCAGGTATATGATGGTGCCTCTGTTTTGGTAGAATGAGAACTCATAATAGAGATTAAAATGTACTTGACAGAAAAACAAAAATACATTTCATCTTCAGTTTATTTTGTGGGTTGAGATTGGTATTTGCTACACACACACAGACTTGAATATCTACCCTACTATTACAAACACATAGTCATCTTTGTTAGTTAGTTCTACCTTAATTCACTGTCTTCTAGTCTCTTTTTCTCCACTTAGCACCAGCTTTTCCCAGCTGTAGTTGTAAGGCAAATCTCTCATTCTTCCCTCTAAGGGACATTTGTTTGCATAACCATTGCAGTTCCCAATTACTCCACAGAGTAAGTGCCACTTAGAATCCTCATAGGCCTGTTGTTCTTGCTATTCCAAAGCAGAGGCAACTTTAAATGCCAGATTTGAAAGATGTGTTTGAAACTACGGAAGACATTTTAGAAGAAATTAAATGTGAATATCTACTGTTCCAACAATTTCCTTGTGTAGTTTTTCAAATGAAGAGTTGATTAGTGATAATATGAAGATCATTAATTAAAGCAATCACTATACATTTGAGATGGTGTCTTTAAATGACTGACTTTTACACACTTTGATTTCTCATTTAAATGTTTTTTTAAAAAAAATCTCTCTTTAATTGGGCATATAATAATTGCTTTATTCAGTCAGTCTTCTTCATGGGTATGCTGTAACACACCGACATTCTGTTCATAAATTTGTTTACATCTCGATTAAAAAAATAAATTATTGAATGAGCTTCAAGATTCTCTAAATCTCATCGAATTCTCTTTCGTAGGAAATATGTTACACTCACTACTGTATTAACGTGTGATAATAGTCTTTCTCACAGTCAAGTCTGAAATAAAACCACAGCAACATTCTTATTTGACAAGTAAATTATAGCAATAAATAAGCAATTATTTAAAAGAGATGTCAGAATTTCCCTCACTTCTCCTGCCAGATTTTTTTCTAAATGAATTGAGAATCAGTTATATTCTATTATCAGTAGTGGCTAAGAGTGCAGGATCTATAAGAGATAGACAGGGCATATCATACCAGCCTTGCCATTTTTTGGCTCTTTGACCTTGAGGAAGTCATATACTCCCCTAAGCCTCAGTCTTCTCCTCTGGAAAATGCAATAATAATAGTGCTTACCTCATATAGAGTTGATGGAGGCATTAAATAGATAATGTATATAAGAAGCTCAGCACAGAGATAGGTACATAAGAGTTGAATCAAAAAGAACTATCATTTTTATTTCCAGAATCCTTTTTGTGCTTCCAGTTAGAGAGAGGTGGTGGAGAGTTTAAGCATACTAATTCTGTCCATTAATAAGCTTACATTTGAATAGGTATTGGGGAAATGAAAGATGACAAAAATGATAATTTTGCAATCATTTAGTCGAAAGTGTAAATAGTTAATGGGAATTTAAACAGCAATATTTAAGCTGCATTTAACACAAGAGAGGAAGTTTACATCAAGAAATATAAAATTTAGGTACAGATTAAATAATTTATTAACTTCAACTTCTTAGTTGCCAAGGGGATTTTTGTTGCCGTGTGCTTACTTATTTGTTTTAACTAGTTCTCCTTATTATCGAGTCTTAAAACCAGAGTCATTATTTTTGGTTTTCACTCCAATCAGTCACCAGGTCCTGTCAATGTGTTTCTCAGCTCACATCCATCAGTCCTTTTTAATTCCCATATTACTTCTCAGGCTGAGTTCCCATCCTGTTACTCCTAGATTAATGTAATACTCTCTTATGTATTCACTCAGGCTTTTAGTCTCTTTCTTTTTCTGTTAAATCTTGCATACTGCCAGATTAACTTTTCTCAGAAACAACTTTAATTATTTTATCTCTGACTTCCAACTGACTACATGGTAAAATTCTAATTCCTTGGTTTGGCTTTGAAGACTCCATTCAAGCTACAAGACTCCATAAGCTACTGTTCTAGCGCCATTCCCCCATATTCCCCTCCCCACCCTTTAATCCACACTAGTTAGAGAGAATGTGGTGTAGCATGAGAATAAATATGGATTCAAGAGTAGGCTGCCTATGAGTGAACTCCAGGTCTACCACCAAGAAGTTTTAAACTAAAAGTTTAGATATTTTGAATTATAGAAAAAGTATTACATGTACCTTGTGGAGGTAGAAAGGTGGGCCTAAACTGTTAGTAAGAGTTCGATAAAAATCTTCAGAATGGGCGACGAACTTAATTCTCATCTAGATGGAGATTGTAAATGTCCCAACTCAAAGACCTAGAGAATGGCTGGCAGCCAAAGGAGGAATGTAGGGCATCAGCAATGCAAAGTTTTCATGAGTCCCTTAGCCAAACTCAGGATATCTGGAGCGTCAGTAGAGATGGGTGCAGAGAACAAGAAAGCTAGCAATGGTGGGGCTGAGAGAGTAAGCTTTTTTGAAAGGACAGGAGTCTCCCTCTACCTTCTATACTTTATCCTCCCTTCCTGCATATTCTTCCAGTGATAAGATGAAATACAAATCACAATGTTCCAGGGGGTCTGGACTGCTACTGACTTAGTTGTCTGATGGTGGCAATAGGACTTGCTAAACTGTGGTGACAATCAAAATTGTCACAGGTCACAGAGAGCCATGCAATTTGGAGCCATGCAGAAACAGCTCCCTGGCTAGTTTCTCAGACTCAATGAGAGAACAGCTCTTTGTGACTTCCTTAAAGCCCAAGGTCGCAATAGTTCCCAACTTTCCTTGGCTCATGAGCAAATCACAGTGGAATTGGGTGTGGAATTTAGATTATAATCTATACAGAATCCTCAATATTTCTTGGATGATATTTATTATTATATTTTTATTATACTAAAAGTCCTTCAGAATAATAACAGTAACATTTTCTGAGCCCATATCACATTTTAAAACCTAACCATATTGCCTCTAATCGTCACTATCAGCTCCACTTTATAAATGAAGTAACTGAAGCTCTTTTAGGTTAAGTGGTAGAGCCAGGACCCTAACCCATGTCTCCCTGGCCCCAGAGCCCAAAGTCTTGTAGTTTTCTTCATACACATCTGTTGATCTCTCACCGTTATTTGTTTCCCATAGCTTTGACCTTTCTCTTATTCCCAGTAAAGTTCTGAACACAAGTTCTGTCTCTGAGCTGAGGCATGCTTCACGAAATTTCCTGTTATTCTCTCTCCACCCTCTTTTACCATAGGATGGGCTAAGAGGACGTGAAATATAAACATTACAGTTCCCATGCTGTTTCTCATAAAGATTTAAAATAAAATACACAAAGCAAAGCAAAGCCAAGCTACTAATTCAATATTTTGTCTATTAGTTATAACACAATAAAGGACACAGTCAGACCCAGAATATAGCAAAAGTTACATTTAGAAGATAAATGCAAGATATTTAGAAAGCAGCTCATAAAAAATTTATATTGTGTTGTTATGGCCTTCAAGCAAAGCAGTCAATGTGTCAACAAATCTTTATAGGGAAACTATTATGTGACAAGCGTGGTGTAGGTGGTTGCAATAAGACTGACTTGCTTTATGAGTTTGCCTTTCCTACTCAGTTTCTTATAAACTTTGCAACTTTCCTATAGTCAGGCTATTATAAAATTTTAAATAAATTATGTTAAATGATAATACTAGCAATATTAGTGAATATTTTTTAAGACTACTTTATTAGATTCATTTATTTTTATGACTTCTTGTCAGGAAAGATGAGACTCTTTTTCACATATAATGACATTCTTATAACTTTTAATCTGGTTAATAATTACAGTATAGAACTTTACTTTTTTAATTCAAGAACTGATATTTAAAGGTTGGATCAAATTGTTAGTGACTTCATCTTTCATTTCTCCAGATCCACGTAACTGAAGCTTTGTTTAAAAAACAAACAAACAAAAAAGCCAAATACTAGCTCTGTCATTTAAGTTTTATCAGACTAGCAATCCAAACCATAGAAATGCCTCATTATGGGTTTCAGTAAAACAAAAGAAATCTAAATATTCTTTACCTGTTAGAAAATATTTTATTAGCAAGCAAATATTTCAATTTAAAACTCAACTTTAAGCACTTTATCCTCATGATTTATGTCCCTTTGATGCCTACATTATTCACCTAACTAATCTGATGCTGTACCAATGTGCACTGTAAACTCCACTTCACAGTGCCTTGACTGATGTTCTACTTGTTAAGAGGGTTTCTCCTTCTCTTTCTTCTTATCTTTTCTTGTTCCCACTTTCCCAGGAGAGTTAGAGGGCTCTGTATGAAATGCTCAGTTACAGAACACAGTTACATTTAGAATGTGCACATATACAAATGGGTGAGGGGTCCCCCAGGGCTGAGAAGGTCTTTCTCTGTAAAACCAAAGGACAACTGTCCTCGTGGTTGAAAAACATCAGAACTCTTGCACTAAAAACCACGCAGCTATCCAGCTGTACCCAGTTGCTATTTTTTTGGTATCCATTCTAAGAAGTTATCATTTTCATGAGAATGAGGTGCTTCTGCCACCACAGAAATTTCCACTTTGGAAAGCATCTCTTTGTAGTTCTGATTTCTCCAAGGGCAGTATTTTTCAGGCTCTTTTTTTTTCTATGTTTGGACGACCAAGTTATCACTTTTTGAGACTTCTAGTTCCTCAGTAATTCTATCCTATGGTAGCTATTCAGCACGCTGTAGCTAAAGTAAAAGTTGAAATGATTAGGAAGTTAATTCACACCTCAACCTATTTTTTCTCATTTAATAAGTTTTCTTTTGTTATAGCTATAAAACTGTTTCAAATCACTGCTTCATTTTGGAAATGCTAATTTTGATACAATGCTATATTCTTTTGCTCTTTCTCATCAACAGTGAGCGGAGTATATTTATAGCAATATGGTTTATTGCTATCATATCATTATGTCTTTAATAATATCTAGTATGTATGTAGTACACAAAAGTGACTAAAATATCTTTTTATAAATTCTGTTAACAAGATAAGCTGTTGACAAATTACTCTGATATTCAATTTGTATCACTTTTAGATAACATCTCAAACAGAAATTACTTCTGTTTGATTCAATGACCTGGGCTGCTGATGAGAACTCAAGCTCTGGGAATCAGAAGTTGGTTCACTCTTGTTAAATAAAGCAATGCCTTATTGATTTTGGAGTTAAACCAAACTAACATTTTCATGACTATCATGAACTGAATTTACCCCACCTCCAAATTCACATATTGAAGCCCTAACATCCCCCCAAATGTAGCTATTTATGGACATAGAGCCTTTAAGGAAGTAATTAAGGTTAAATGAGGTCATAAAAATGGGGCCCTGATCCAATAGGATTAGTGTCCTTATAAAAAGAGACACCAAACAGCTCACTCTCTCTATTCCCATATACCTGCACCAAAGGAAGACCATGGCACATGGTAGCTATCTGTGACCCCAGGGAAGAGTCCTTATCAGACACCGATCCTGCTGGCACCTTGATCTTGGACTTTTATTCTCCAGAACTATGAGAAAATAAATTATTGTTTGAGCTTGGGGTACTTCAAAATTGTGATCATCTTTGCTTCAGGTTTTTCTCTGTGAAATACCACAGTTAAATAAACATGACTGTTGAAATATTACTAGAACCAACTTAAAACCACTAATCTAGACCTATCTCAGCAATGACATTCAATTTTTGTCATAGTTTTTAATTTCCAGACAAAGTGTAGCAAGACAGTTCATTGTCATATGTACATTAGTAGAAATTTCTAAGAAATTGAAAGTAAACTATTCATGAGTTCTAGATAGTTTATAAAATAGAATCTTGCTTTCTGATATTTATTCATTAAATCATTTATAATTAAGCAATATTAACTACATAGTTGTATAGTTAAGCAATGTAGTTATATGATTAGGTGAATAAAGTTAAGCAAATTAAGTAACAATTATACTCGCAATATGATTTGCAGACATCAAACAAAATTTGCATGGATAATGTTTAATAAGGAAAAAAATTATTTGATTGTTATAAATATATCAATACTTATAACAATTGTTTTAAATATAACTATATCAATTTCTAGCATCTTATACATTAAAAAACTATTTTTCCACTGTTTTTTCCCCTAAAGAATTTCTTAGACCACGTACAAAAATCAACTCAAAATGGAGTAAAGACTTAAATGTAACCTGAAACCACATAAAATTTCTAGAAGAAAACAAAGGCAGTAAATTCTTTGATGTCAATCTTAGCAATATATATTTTTTTGATATATCTCTTAGGGCAAAGGCAGCAAAAACAAAAATAAAATGGGATTATATCACATTTAAAAGTTTTTGCATTGTGAAGAAAACTATTAACAAAATGAAAAGGTAACCCACTGAATGGAAGAAGATATTCACAAATGATATACCTGATAAGATGTTAATATAAAAAAAAAATATATATATATATATATATATATATATGTATGTATAAAAAGAACCCACACATCTCAACATCAGAAAAAACAAACAATTTAATTAAAAAATGAGCAGAGGACCTGCACTGACATTTCTCCAAAGAAGACGTACAGATGGCCAACAGACACATGAAAAGATGCTCAGCATCATTAATAATCAGGGAAATGCAAATCAAAACCATAATGAGATATCACCTCACTTCTGTCAGGATGGCTATCATCAGTAAATCAACAAACAACAATTTGGTGAGGATGTGGAGAAGAGGGAACCCTCGTGAATCCCACTGTTGGTGGGATTGCAAATTGGTGCAGACACTATGGAAAACAGTACGAAGGTTCCTCAAAAATGAAAAATAAAACTAACATAATGATCCAACAATTCCACTTCTAGGTATTTATCTGAAAAAAACAAAAACACTAATTTGAAAAAATAGATGCATCTCTATGTTCATTACAGCATTATTTCAATAGCCAAGATATGGAAGCAACCTAGGTGTTCACTGATAGATGAATGAATACACACACACACACACACACACACACACACACACACACACACACACATACACATGTATGTATATATATAAATGTATATATCTTGAGGATATCACACTGTTATATAAGAGAAAGACAAATATCATATGATTTCACTTATGTGTGGAATCTAAAAAACAAAACATACAAAACAGAAACAAATTAATAGATTCAGAGAACAAACTGATGGCTGCCAGTGGTGGGGGGAGATAAGCATAAAAGGTTAAAAAGATTAAGTACAAATTGCCAGTCATAAAAAACAGTCACAGTAATGTAATGTACAGCATAGGAAATATAGTCAATAATATAATAACTATACATGGTTATAGGTGATTATTAACTTATCATGGTTATCACTTTGTAAAATATATAAATGTATATCCACAGCATTATACACCTGAAACTAATATAATATTTTATGCCAATTATAATTTAAAAATTATGCTAGATGAAGTTTTAAATCAAATTTTAAATATTTACAATCTAAACAAAAGAAACTAGACATTCAATATTGAGAAAAAGTATCAAATCAATATAGTATTGTTCAACACCAGCAGATAGACTAGAGCTAATGTCAGTAAAAAATGACAAAACTGTCACAAAGTAACTATACCTGGAACAGTGTATCTGTAAATTCAAACTAATTCCTGATATTAGATGAGACCTTGATTAATTGACATTTTTACCTCCAATTAGGTTAATTTATACTATAATACACTTTGAGGTGTACTTTTGCTTTTTCTTCATGACATCTGTCATATTTGCAATTAAGTTAAAATTTATATAATTTCTGGTAGGACAAGAACCTCTGAGCTCCATTGGAGTGGGACTACATCTGTCTTATTCACAGCTGTGCTGCCAGTACCTACAACAGTAAGTGCTCAATAACTAATCTGTCAGATTAATGAACAAATGAAAGGGGGAAGGTATGAGTATTACAGCATAGCAGATCTATAAATGAATGCAATACTACCAGACAAAGTTGTAAGAGTGACAAATGGGACAAAATAGAAAAAAGACCACACTTCAAGGTCATTTGTATATCAGAAAGTAAAAAAGGTCTTTGGGCCTTTGGAAAATGATTCATCCTATTTCCTAAAAGAAATTTCTTACTTAGAAAATTCAATTTATTTTTTTAATAGCAAATGCCTAATTCTAATAAGTTTGGTCAGAATATGAAGTAGCTATAGAATATACAAATATCCCAAACTAATTTACATAGCTAAATCAGGAATTGCTGAAAACTCACAATTGTAGCCACCAAAAATCATGGCTTACTAAGAGGCTGATAAGAAGAGATAAAGCCGTGATTTAAATATATTTTTAATCATTCGATTATTAATGAAGTGGATCCTTTGCAGAAAGTCCTGTGTTATTAAGAGAATTTTCTGAATGAAAACACTCAATAAATGGGAGTATGTTCCATATTTAAATTATTTTAGAGTGGATAATAAAAATATGTATTTTAAAGAAAAATTCAATGCAACTTAAAGTCAGAGATTGATGGGATGTTACTGTTTCACAGTGTGTGTGTGTGTGTGTGTGTGTGTGTGTGTGTGTGTGTGTGTGTATCCTACTCATTATTTTGTTTTTTTGTTTTTTATTTGCTTTTCTTGTTGTTTGTTCTTTTAAAATTTGGGGAGGTTGTTTTATTTATTTATCTTTTTCATTGAAGCATTTCATTATTAATGGTCCTAAGAATTGATTCATTCATTGATTAAAAACAGCAAAGTCATTCACCAGATATTATGGGTCCCTGCAGGCATTATTAGTGATTATGAGGCTTGACAGCACGAACAATCCCTCCTGAACCAGTAGACAGTGATTTAGGCTAGACAAGCAGCATGTGAAGCTGGGCTCTGAGTCAGCTTCTGGGTGTCAAATACAAAATCACAGAAGAGGAATCTTATCATACATAAAAGCTCTCTAAACGATAAGAATTGATGCTACACAATTCACCCAGCTTTGCTTACTCTTGCAAATAAACTTTTTTGCTAAGTTAAAATTCAGTCTAGTAGGAGACAGTTTAGCCTGGTAAGCAGGTGAACTTGACAGTAGTTGTGCATGTGTATCCTATGGACTGTTTTGATTTTTCTGATAGTCAATCACGAGCAGTGAAAGCTTATAAGAGTCCTGAAAATGCTGAAGAGCATGAGCATGTTTAGACCAGTGTGAACATGAAAATTTGACTTAAAAAGGCAGGAAACAACTGCTGACGATACTTCACAACTTAAAAAAATGTGCATGGGGGCATAATAAAAAATAATTTAGGTTCAAATTAAGCAAATATTTTAGAATCATCTTGTCAACTTCTACCAGAAAAAAGAAAGAAAGAAAGAAAGAAAGAAAGAAAGAAAGAAAGAAAGAAAGAAAGAAAGAAAGAAAGAAAGAAAGAAAGAAAGAAAGAAAGAAAGAAAGAAAGAAAGAAAAGAAAGCCTCTGAGATTTTGTTTGGGACAGAATCATATTTAAAAATATTGCTTTCCTATTCATGAATGTGGTATTTATTTCTATTTATTTAGATCTTTAATTTCTCTTCCAAAATGTTTGTAATTTTGGTATAACAAACCTTGCACACATATTTTGTTATTCCTAAGTATTTTATTATTTCATGTTATTTTAACCTTTATCTTTTTTATTTATTTTCCAATTGTTCTTAGCTTGTATATAGAAATATTTTTAGATTGACCTTGTATCTGCAACATTACTAAAAGCACTTATGAGCTCTAGTAGTATCTTTTAAGATTATTTAGAGTTTTCTACATACATAATCATGTTACCTTTAGATAAAGATAGCTTTACTTCTTCCTAATATTTAGTATAAATTAGAATACTTCCTTCCTTTATTTATTTTTTCTGATTTTACAGCATTGACTGAAACTTTTAGTAGAATGTTGAATGGAATGAACAAAGAAGACATTCTTGCCTTGTTCCTAATCACTGGGGAAAGTTTCATCTGGAAGAAGAGATGGCCAAATATACATTGATACATGGGTGGTGGCTAATGGTTTAGTTGGATGATCATCAAGTAAGAGGAATGTGACTGGAAAATGGGTGAGAATGAGGTTTGGGAAGAAGGATGTGGCTATACCTTAGTTATAGATCATAAGGATATTTATGTCCCACATCCAGGATCACCAAAGAGCCACTTCAACAGAAGAGAAGGATGCAAATGATCCATTCTATGGACATGAGTGACATCATTTTTGTAGCTACCCCTGTCTTTATTCAGTGGGCTCATAAACAAAGTGGCCATGGCCACAGGGAAGGAGGTTTTGCAAGGTTGATCTGACAACAGCTACTGCTGAGTGCCCAATCTGTTGTCAGAGATTAATCCTGAGCCCCAATATGATGCCATTTCCAGGGGAATCAGTGAGCTACAGGGTAGTAGCAGATTGTATTATTTCCATCCTAGAAGGCAGATACTTTGTTGTCACTAGAATAGAAACTTACCAGAGATATACACTGGCCTTTCCTGACTACAATGCTTCTGCCCAAATCACCTTCTGTGAACTTACAGAATGCCTTATTCACCACCACGATATTTCACACAGCATCACTTCTAACCAAGGAAATCATTCTACAGCTAAGAAAGGGCAGCAATTGGTCTGTGCACAGGAATTCGCTTGTACTATTATCTTCACCACCTGATAAAATGGTCTTTTGAAGACTGAGATATGGTGCCAGGTAGTTGCCAACACCTTGAAGGGTTGGAGTACTGTCATCCAGGATGGGTTATACATTCTAAATCAGTGTCCAGTTTACGGTACTTTTCTGTCTTAGCTAGGATTCACAGGTTTGGGAATCAAGAAGTGAAAATGAGAGTGGTTTATCTATTTACTCCTATTGAGTCACTAATAAAATTATTGCTTCTCTTCTCCATATCTTTGGGTTCTTCAGGCCTAGACATCTTAGTTTTCAAGAAAGGAATGCTTCCACGAGGGGATACAGAAATGGTTCTATTAAATGGGAATTTGACACTGTCATATGGCCACTTTAGGATCCTCATGGTAGTAAATCGATGGGCAGAGAAGGGGACTGTTATACTACCTAATATCGAGAGGATATTAAGTTTCTACTGCACTAGGAGGATAAGGAGGAGTGTGTCTACAATTCGTAAAATCTCTTGGAACACATCACAGTACTTTCAAGTTCTGTAATAAAAGTCAGTGAAAAAGTGCAGCAAAACTGCTAATAGTCTATACCCTTTGGAAAAGAAGGTCTGATTTATCCCCTGAGGCAAAGAATTATGACCAGGACAGGTGCTTGCTGAAAGCAAAGGAAATATGGATGGAAGAATCAAGTTACAAATATTAACTGAAACCACGAGACCCATTACAAAAAGACTAATAATTATTTCTTCCTTATTTTTATATAATTTGTATTTTTATTAACCACCTATATTTACCCATACCCCAGACATATAAAGTATACTAATAGTATCTAAGTTTCTATCTCGGTATTTAAGTTGTAGTATATCAAAGAGCAAATGTGATTCAGTGAGAAGAGTAATGAAAGTTAATCAAAACTTAGTAATAGGATTTTTTATCTCCTTTGGGGGAAAGTGTTAGCATGTTTTATTTGTATATCAGATACTTTTATCATGATATGCAGAAAGAAGTTTTTACTATTACTTTTATTTAAAAATTAAGCATGGTCTATACGGATGTCAAAATTTAAAAGGGACTGTGGTCCCTTCATCGGTTTAGCTAAACTGGCACTGTTTCTCAGAATTCCATTCACTGTATCACCCTAGTTTATGACTGGCCACAATAGAGATTTGTGTGAGGTTAGGAAGTTGAAAATGATATAAAAATAATTGTATCATTAATGATTGGCTTAGGGCTGGGCACTTTTGCAGCTCATGCATGCTCACTGATCTGCTGGTCCACCGTGGGGCATACAGTTCTAATCAGAGCTACTCTTTCCGACTCTCTGAATCCCATGCCAGGTCATATACAGCTACGTGAGGTTGACAGCTTAGCTTGTAATTCACTCACATCACCAGAATTGAAGTGGGTGAGACAAACAATGCTCCTATTTGTTGTAGTAAGTTCTAGATTTTCCTCACAGGTTTTAATTTTTCTCCATTGGTTCCTTCAAGGTTCATCCTTGCTCTCTTCCATTATGTCTATATTTTTTTGCCGACTTCAGGCCTAACACTGGCACAGAGACAACAGTCTTATATAGACTGCTAACCAGCTCCCACACTGCATATGATCTAATCCTTAAAATAAATTCCTATTGTATATCATTTACATGATTAGACCCTAACTGATATGTCCTGGCAGAGTCTTCATGTTTTTCCTACTTGAGATTTGTTGAGTTTCTTGGATTTACTTGAGATTATGTCATAAATTATTGAAACTCCCATTTTCCTGCTACTTTGCATGTCTAGTAATATTTTTTGTTATACATTAGACATTATAAATGCTTTATTGTTGACTCTGAATTTTATTTTCTCCCATAATAGAGTGTTTTCCACCCCCATAGGCAGTTTATTTACTTTCAGTAGAGTTTGATCTATTCAGACCTTGTTGTTCAGGTAGGTCGAGAGTAACTTTCTCTCCAGTACTACAAAGGGCTGTTCTTTCTGGAGTTTCTATTGAATCTGCATTGTTCACAGGTATTTTCATCTTTGCAGGTCAGAACGCAAAAGTCTTTCTGTTCTGTCTAGTTCTGGGAGTTCAATTCTCAGTTCTTCAATATTTGTTCTTTCCTACCAGGTGTTATGCTTTGTCCTGCCTCAGGGAGTTTCAACCTGCATATACACTGCATATACATATTCAGCCAAGGACTCAAGAGGATCCCTATGCAGATTTCTGGAAGTTCTCTCTGCAATAGCTCATATTCTAGGGGGACGTGAATTTGCTCTAATTCTGACCTTTGTCTCTTCAGCTCAAGGAGACTGCTGTGCTCTGTTTGGGCTCCCTCTCCCTGAGCCAGTCCACAAAGTGATACCAGGCAGAAAGCTGATACAATTACAGGGCTCATCTCCTTTTCTGCTGCCCTTATTTCAAGGATCATAGTCTTGTGCTATCTTCTGTTCAATGTCTGAAAGCAGTAATTTCGTTTTTTCTTCCCCCATTTTATAGTTGCTATGGTGGGAGGCCTGCTGTGATACCAGTTCCTCTGTTGTGGCTGGAAGTACAGTTTATTTGTTTTATGCTTGTTTAATCCTGACAACAAACAAATATATATATTATATATACATATAATGTTTTTAGAAGCTTGATATTAAACCAAATGGAATAAACTCCACAGCAAACAGAATCACTTAAAATTCTTCTCTCACCCCATGCCAACCCCTCAGGATTTGATAATCTTAAAAGCAGAATCATTTAAATGCTCAGACATTTGCATGTAAATTTTTACTTTGTTCAAGGGTAGTTTTGACTATAATGTATTTAAGTGCAATTTTAGTCCCAATGTAAAATGTGAATCTACTGTATTTCTTTCATGGATAGTGAGATTGTTTGATTGCTTTCTGATTTGTTTACCTTGTGAAAACTTTCAGGGACAACTTGGTCTTGTAGAAAGGAGATGGAATGAAGTCACTGGTGTATAGAGTACCTAGAGAGAATAAAAAAGAAAAACTACAGGCAGAAAAGTGGAATTGAGATACTAGCTGTTAAATAGAAAGAAGAAAAGTTATAACTTTTCTTCCAATCTGGATTGAAAAGACTATATAAATATAAAGTATGCTCCAGCCTCCTACAGATGAAGGAGAAATGAATAAAAAAGTTTTATTTTTTATGTGCCATTTTGAATATATCTGTATCCTTAGTATTTGTTTTCCTGTTGTTCTTCAATAAAGTCTTTTTGATTATTTGAGTTTCAAGCATCTTCCAAGTATTTTTTTAAGTTTGAAATAATTTTAGACTTACAGAAAAATCACATAAACAGTATAAAAGAGTATCCTATACTTTCAGACTCCCCAAGTTAATATTTTATCATGTTTGGTTTCTGTGTGTATTTGTGTATATGTGTCTATTTTTCTGTTTATTTTTTTAAAAAAACTTACAGAAATAATGACCCTTTGCCCCTAAATTCTTTCATGCTATTTCTTAAACACAAGCATATTCTTTATATATTTTATATACTTTTATATACTTTACACACACACACACACACACACACACACACACACACACACACACACACTATATTTATAGATTCCTGATCCAGGATCTAATCCTAAATCACAATTTGCATTTAGTTGTTTTTTGTTTTTAATCTCCTCTAATCTGGTACTGTTCTTTAGACTTTTCTGGCTCTCATGATCTTGATATTTTTTAACAGTATAGCTCAATTGTTTTGTAGGATATCCCCCATTTGGTTTTGTCTGGTATTTCCTCATAGTAGATTCGGGTTATGCATTTTTAGAAGAAATAGTACAAAAGATAACTTTTCAGTGCATCATAGCAAGAGGTTGCCAAATGGTGATTTTCCTTCAATTTATTTTTTTAAATATATCTTTTTTATTTTTCAGTTTTTCAATTATAGTTGGCATACAATGTTATATTAGTTTCAGGTATACAATTTAGTGATTAGACATTTATATAACTTATGAAGTGATACCCCGATAAATCTAGTATCCATCTAACACTGTATATAGTTATTAAAATATTATTGACTATATTCCTTATGCAATACTTTACACCTCTATGATTTTGTAACTACCAATGTGTACTTCTTAATCCCTTTCTCTCTTTTCACCTACCTACCCAACCCCCTTACCAACTGGTAACCCTCAACATATTCTCTATGTCTATGAGTTTGTTTCTATTTTATTTATTTTGTTTGTTAGATTTCATATGTATGTGAAATTATATGGCATTTGCCTTTCTCTCTATCTGACTTACTCCACTCAGCACAATATCCTCTAGGTCCATTCATGTTGTTGAAGATGGCAAGATTTCATTCTTTTATTTATATATTTACTTATTTATTTTCATGGCTTAGTAATATTCCTTTGTAGATATCAACTACCTCTTCCTTATCTATTAATTCATTAATAGATACCCAGCTTGTCTCTATATCTTTGCTATTGTAAATAATGCTACAATGAATATATGGCGGCTGAATGGATAAGAAAACAAGACCCTTACATATGCTGCCTACAGGAGACTCACTTTAGGTGGAAAGACACACAGACTGAAAGTAAAGGGATGGACAAAGATATTTCCTGAAAAGCGGGTGGGGAAACCTCTGGGGTAGCAATGCTTATACCAGGCAAAATAGACTTTAAAACAAAGGCCATACCAAGAGACAAAAAAGAATCCAGTAATCCCATTTCTGGGGATTTATCCAAAGAAACCCAAAATATGACCTTGAAGGGGCATTTGTAGCCATACCTTCAACTGATTTTTAAAAAAGATTCTTATGATTTACATGGTCCTGGCTTCTAATTATCTGCTAGACTTTGCTCACTATTCTATCCCTTCTCATTCTGTGATCTAACTCTGAACACATTCATTGTTTAAAGGACAATACTGCTAGAAAAAAATCCAATTTCTACTATTTTGCCACCTCTAGTGAGATCTGGCATATGTTGAAGTTATGTTTTGCTTTGGCTCACAGCATGTTCAATAATGGTTACTAGCCTAATACAAGAAATACAGAAGAAATGGTTGGACACAGAGCAGACATCTCTTTTTTGTTAAATAGTATTTTCTGATGCTATTTTCTGTGCATGTGGTCAAAGTTATTTTGGGACTTTTTTTTTTTTTTTTGGTCTCTTTTGGTGGAGTAGGAGTCAGCTAAAGCCATAACAAGAAAATGTGATATGTGTCTAGTATGTACTATTTTATTTTTGTTTTGCAAAAAGAGTTAAACTATTTTTGATAACACAAGTAAATGTTGGAAAATGAAAAAAAATTAACATATTCTCTCTAAGTTCCTTTATTCCTGTGATCTACCTGAGATATTACTCTCTTCTCCCCTCCAGCCTCCTCCACTTTACCTAACCCACTGCATCACGTGCTAGTAATCTCTACTCTAAAACAGTTCTCCTGCTTTAAGTTCCCTTACCAGCCCTAACCCTGTCAAACAATTTCGTATTTTTAACTACTTGTTTTATGTGCTTCCTACCTAGTAAACTCTAAACTCCTTAAAAAGGGTGATATTAATATACTCTTAGCACCTATAATTTTAGGTACATAGAACATTTTCAGATATAATTTTGAGTAAATTTGTTTTAGGGTCTAATACCTCAAGAAGTTTGCGAAGAGAAAGTTCAAGTGTAAAAATTAACAATGCAGGTATTGAGTTAAAATAAAGTTATTTGTATCCAGTTCTACCACTTCTTAGCTCAGTAACCTTTATTAATATTCATGGACCTTTTTTTATCTGGAAAAAAATGAAAATAACAACTTTTGTTTGGGATTAAATGAGCCAATGTATGTCAAATGTTCAGTACAAATGCAGATAACTCTGCTAGCACTCCAAAAGTGGTGGTTGGTATTATACTTGTTATGAGTTCACTGTGCATACATGGTGTAAAAAGTAGAATAGGAACCTGAGGTCACAGTGGAGGAAGCAGCATGTAACAGACAGAAACCTTACGGAGAAAGCAAACTCAGGAAGGCAGAGCAGACATTCTGTTCCTGTTTGGACATTCTCTTGCTGGAGCCAACTTTCAAGTTATGGGAGTTTATTCATTGAAGTTAGAGGAAATCATGTGATAAATGGCAGCTCTAGGCACAGGGATGATTAAGCAAAAGACAAAAGACTTAATGTGATAAAGGCCACTGAATCTACTTCATAGCATCATGCTGGAGAGGTCACTCTTTGAGTGATATATGCCTAATCAGATATGAAGACTATCATGTTGAAATCTTTAGTATCTGCATCAGAACATGCATGTACCTGAAACAATACTGTATAATATAGCCTTAGAGACCTTGGACATATAATGTAATATCTAGTGTGCCACATTTATTTTTGTCTCTAAAATGGTGTTAAAAATAATTCCTGGTTTAGGATTGTGAAATTAAATGAGCTAGTCTATCTAAATCACTTAGCCTAGACAGGGTAAGTACTCAAAATGTTTACTATTATTATTTGGTATATGAATGAATTTGACTTTATAGTGTGTACAGCTATAATCTCTCTGGTCTTTAATGGTGCCATATTATTCAGATATGTCCTTCCTTTTCATTTTTCTGTTAACATCCTGCTCTAATGGGTTAGCATCAAAGTGTAGATTGCATTCTCTAGAATATGTTCATTTGGGGATTAATATCCTTCATCAGAGAAGTGCCATATTTTTGCATGCTCTGTTTTGGATAAAGTAGAGGCATCTGACTGGAAATATGCCAAATTTGCTGTCACAGGCCTACAATCAGCATCTGGCATTCTTGGCTAAATATTTGTGGTAATGTTATTGTGAAGTCTTTTCGTGTTTAATAAATAAAAGATCAGAAATAAATTTAACTTATGGAAGTGCATTTTTCTAAATAATAAAAAATTTCAAAATACTTTTTAAAATACATACTATTTCTTTAGTTGATAGACTGTATACCTATATTTAAAATAACTATTTCATTCTTATTTGGAAAGAAAAAATTTGGATATGCTCATTACTGTGCCTTTGGGAAAATATTTGTCTTTAAATCATTCAATATTAGAACTTTTACATCCAGTAATTATAGTTTTATTTGTTTATTAGTTCTGAGTAAAAGGTAATGCTATTTTTAATAAGTTTAGTAGAATCATTTCTGTATACACAATCTTTTTTCATACTGTTTTAAAAAGAGTGATACATTTTTGATGATTCCAAGAATGCAACTGCTATAAAATACTATGCACTGAAGGAGAAAAAAAAAAGGATGTACAGAGATTTTCATACATCACTAATTTATATTAATTTAAAGGGATATTGTTGCATGTGGTTTTGAAATGTTAAAAATGGAATTAAATTACCACACATAGAAAAAAGTCTTTGTCTTCCTACCATACTCATGGTTCTGGTTAAATAAAGAAATAGAAGATACTTATTCTAAAGCAAATTTCTCTGTCTTTGTACTTGCAGAGGTCTGTAGTTCTCCATCTGTGTTCTGCATGCTCAATAAATGTTTATAGTACCTGAGATAAAACTTTAGAATTCGCTATTTTTATTATATCGAAAATATGAGGACATATTAATGAGAATATTTAGTGGAGTTTCATAGTCAGAGTTATTAAGCAATAAAGTTTTATTGCCTTATGCAAATACAAAAAATCTGGCTATATAGAATTTTCCATTAATGAATAATTGAGCATTAGCTAGCAGCGTAATAAGTGTTCTTCAAATTATGTGATTTTGAAGGAATAATTAAGTAGATAAAAACATGCTCATATTTTACTATGGTTTTATTTACTATAATACAGCACAGAAATACACAGCTAACCAAAATCTAACTTTCTGTCTGAAACTTATATTTAAATAATAAAGTACTAATTTTTAAAATTTTTGATTTTATTAACTCTCCTGTAAATACACATTTATGTGTGTGTTTTAGAAAAAATTACTGTAGATTGAATTAAATTTCAATCTTATTGAATAGAATTAGAGTTTTTGTTCATTTTGTTAGCTAGAAATAGAAACAAATATGGCATGTGACCTAATAAGCCAGGCAATGTATTTACAATTGAGAAGTATGCTGATCATAAATTTAATTTATCTGTGATGACAAAACATTTAGGATAAATCACTATTTGTTAGTAAAATAGAAAATACTCCTTTAATATGTAAACTTCAGAGCATAGTACAGACTTTCAACATTGACATAACTGATTAGTGGAGATCATTATTTCAATCTGTGGGATTGGTTTGATAGTGTGAATAAGCTCTGCTTTTTACTAGATTCAAAATGGGTGTGGTCAAAAACTAAGCTTATTTTTTAAATTATAGTTGAAACATGTCAATTTTTAAAACATATGACAAAAAGAAGCAACCTGAAAACACTAAGATTAAATTTATCTGCTTAATTTTTAAAATGAAAGGGTTTATGAGATGCACTAATTATCTGTGACTTTTTTTCTCGTGAAATTATAAAAAGAATGTATGTTGCAGTATCTAGCATACATGCTTACCACAGCCTTTGGAGCAAACCAGAAATAATATTAGCCAGGTTTTATAAATGAGTACGTATATATATATATAATTTTCCTCGCTAACAGATGTGTGTGCATATACAATATACATGTAAATGGCAATATTTGTGCTACTGTATCAATAACTAGAATTATATGGAAAAAAATCTTGGATTCTCCAAATTCCACCAACATTTAAAAAAATGATTTTACCATATAACATTTAGATTAAACATTTATTCTATAAACATTTATTATTGTTAAGTCAAAAGTACTTTTGTTTTATATTTAGTGAGAATAAAAAAGAACCACCAAAATCCTAACATTTGTAGAAATAAGGACATCTTTTAGAATCTTTAGCAAGTGTTCCTGCATGAAAACATGATTATAATTCATTCACATAGCTAACAAATATGTTTTGAACACCAACTGTGTGTCTGGCAGTATTCTAGGCATGAGGCACATAGCACTGAACAAAACAGACAAAATTCCTGGTAGTCATGGACCTTGC
This sequence comes from Macroglossus sobrinus, assembly GCA_004027375.1. Taxonomy (NCBI): domain Eukaryota; kingdom Metazoa; phylum Chordata; class Mammalia; order Chiroptera; family Pteropodidae; genus Macroglossus; species Macroglossus sobrinus. The sequence continues at coordinate 880,602 of PVKZ01000203.1, forward strand.
ATTATTTCTTGATCAAAGTTGGTTACACTCTCTGGGAAGTGTGTCATTAAAGGGATCAATGTAAAATGCTTTAGATTCATGATTCCTACTTTAACTGTCAGGTTCTCTAGCAGCCCTAGGAAGCAGATAGTCAGGAAGAAAGAAATAAAACAAACACATTTCACCCCATTTATGTAAACATGAAGATTGAATCCTAATCATGTAATAGAAGTTGCTATATTTCAGGAATATCACACCAAAATATCACACTAACAACTGATAAATAGTATTAAAGAAATGTTTGTCCTTTTTATACTTAGAAAATGGAGCCTGCAAATGTCATCTCTCATTCAGAAATACCAGAATGTAAAAGTTCTAATCTAAGTCCCATTTCCAGATGTGGGATTGAGTAAAGTCTTGTTTCAATAAAAAGAGATAATAAACTTGGACAGTCTGTGAGAATCTCAATTGGACATAGAAACAGAAAAGTGAAAGATTAAGATCTTCCAACTGACTCTATCACCTGGCTCAATGTTTGGGGATATTTTAAAAGTCCTTTCCTAGGAGTCTCTGTCTACAATAAAAAATGTGTTTTAACACATTGAATGAAGAGACACAGATATATCTAGTTTGCTCAGAAATTATTTCTAATCATAAATGACGAAAATGAGAGAAGAGACCACTTCTCTATGATGTTTATTATTTGGCCTGCTTTGGGGGCTTGAATCTCTGATATTTGTACTGATAAAACAAATATTTTCCCTTTTCCTTCCTCATCTTAACCTATTATTATCTTATAGTAAGAACTGAAAAGTAAGAGTGAAGGAAGTGATATAGTCCACTTTAAACCAAGGCCACCAAGCTCCTTGAGAAAGATAAGTATCCAGCCTCATTATCAAGATGCTCAGAAAGAGCAACATAAACTTTCCTTTGCAACCTATGCTAATATTTAAGAACTCATTAAACTGGGAAAGTAAGCCTTATGCTTAACCTAAGTTTACAATTCTATTTACAGAGGCAGAAAACAGCTGGTTCTTGTACTTCATGTAAAAACTAAATCACTTTTCTAGTTTCAAGCTGAACACACTTGCTTTCTTTAAACTTTATAATGAAATATTTTAGAAATACCAAAAGGTAAAAGAATACTGTACTAAATACCCTGAAACCTAGCACTTTGAGTAAAAAAAAATTAAACATTACTAATATAATTGAATATTTCTGTGTCATTCTCTTGTTGGATATTATTCTCTTTTCTCCTCCTAGTATAAACATTATTCTTATTTTATTTTTATTATTTATGTGTTTTTATTCTTGTATTGATATGTGCCCAGTAAAATAAAAAGATAATATACTTTTGAATGTTTTCATCCATAAAAATATCATACCATGAGTATCTTTCTGCAATTTTTCTCTCAATATTTTAGAGATATTTGTTATTAAGTCAAATTATCCAAAGTGGTGGAACCAATTTATACAACTACATCCTTCTTTATGTATTTAAAATTTGTTATGTAATACCATTCATATTAAATAGAAAAGGATAAGGAAGTCAGAACTGAAAAATAATGAATCTTCTTTCTCTTTTATCTTTTTTTGATTTAACTTTTTACAAGGAGAGAAATGAAAGAAAGATGACCAGGAAGTGATAATATTCTTATTGAGCACTAGATTTCCTGTCAATTTGGTGCTTATATTCCTTCTTATTTGGTCTCAATATTGAAACAAAACAAAATCAAACAATAATGACCAAGAATCTTATAATTAAAAGTGACATTGAGAAGTTACCTGGTTCATTATTTCATACCTACATCACATGTCTTAGGATAATAGAATGATATTTGAATCCATTGTACCAGTCTAGTTGAGTCACCACATATTAGTGATGTGAAGACAAAGGTCAAAGAGGTTACAGAACAACACTTTAGCATTCATTCAGGACAAGCACTTGAACCACCATAAAAAGACAAATGATAGATACTTACTCCTGATTCTACATTAAGCAATCAGCATTATCTATACTTCAGGATGTATATCTTACTTAACGCCCTTGTTCAATGGTTATTAAATTTATTTTGATAGGTTGCCATTTGAATCAGTCAAAATTCAAAACCAAGTGAAATATATTTCTTCATTTTCTAACATGTTGTTTATTATGTATTCAGTGACTACTTCATTACATGTCTTTATATTTTCATGCTCCTCACATGCAAGAACATCACTACCACCCTGTATCTATAAAGAGGATTTTCACCTGACATTTCTGATAATGATTTAGAATTTTTACCAGAAAGTGTTAATGTATCCTTGGAAACTTTTATTCCTAGTACACGAACAGAATAAAATCAAAGTAGCATTGGGCAAACTTACACATTTGGAAGCATTTAGCTATTAAACATTATCTTAAAAACTTGGAGGCTGACATATTTCTAATTTTTGGCTTCTTTGGCTGTACAGCCTCCATGAAAAATGGCCCTGCCCATCACTAGCCATGAGAAGCATTATGTTCTACTGTTTATATTGTATTTAGGTTGCTTCTGAGCTACTCATCAAAACCTTGAATTTGCGGTTTTAAGAAAATTTTCATAGAAACATTAAGAACAGATATACGAGTTAATCAAAAGGCAGAAAACATGTAAATATGGCAATTAAATCAGCATAAATAGAACAGTAGTCTGCATTTTTCCTGATTACCACAAAGCAACATAAGATTATTATTTACTCATTGATATATAAAACAAAAGTACCTATTTTCTTATATTCTTACATAATTCAGTAATATTAAGAAAAATTATTATAACAACTATATGCTAATTTTTTCTAAAATGCTATCACTATCAATTTATTTAACAGCTGCCTCAATATAAAAAAATAATTCCACTTTCATGGGTCACATTTCAAATGTTAAAATTATCTATCTACATATATTTTAAAGTGTCTAAATTTAATTTCTTTAGATAACATAATAAATTCCCTAAGTAACTGTGTCATGGGTGCATGTTAGGAATATTCATGGATACTCAGGAAGGAGGCATTATTTTTTATATTTCTTTTCTTCAGCTATTTACCACAATTTCATGTGAAAGAATTTTAAAAATGAAAGAGTCCTTCAAAAATAAGATTAAATGCCTATTTTAGAGATCTGACAGTTGCACAGTTAGTTGAGAAAAGAAAAATCAGATTTTAGTTAACTGACCTATGGTTCTTTGGTATCTCAGTACTTGTGAAAGGGAACAAAACAAAATTCTTAAGATTAAGTTTTACTCTTTGATCACAAGTCTACTAGCTTGTTTGTTTGGCAGTGGGGAAAAGAAGTTTCAATAATCAGGTAACTTTTTTATTGTTATCAAGCATGAATTTAATCAGTGCTTTACCGTTCATGTTTCCTGTCAGTACAGATGATAGGAATGAAGTGAAATGATGAGACTCAGTGTCTCATAATAAGGAATCAAAACCAGAGGGCAGAAATAAAAAATACTTGCAAACAGATCCCTTGCTATGTTTGTCATTAGCAACAAACCATGTTTTTAATTCCAAATGGTCACATGCAAACTAAACAATGTTTTTTTTAAACTTTACTTTCAAATTAAATGTGGGCAGCCTTGATACCTGACTGATTCATGACATCTGTCTTATTTCAAACTCAGCTGTAGAATAATTATCATACTTATTATATACCACAAAACTGGTCAGATTTCTCTCAAGAAGTAAAATTCTAGAAAATTTCCTGGCCATCTCCCCATGCATTGTAAACAGTCTAAGAAGATTTAGTTCACTGAAAGTTGAGCAACTGTAAATTTATAACTCTCACTATTTGAGACATTTGGAAAGTTAAACTTCATTTATAACTAACATGAAACTTTGAAAGATATTTACTAATCTGTATTTTGGTGAGAAAGTACTGAGAAGAAGTTTAAAAGACCACTTCAAACAAATGTGGAATTCTCCCAGATTGGCATTTTGTGATTCAAATAATAAGTGAGTAATTTAACTAATATACGATGTTAGTTTATATCAATCTTAATTATTAAACTTATTCTATTGCATTATGATTATTCTTTTTAAAATCATTTTATTGATGTATAATTTACATCAACAAAACGTACTCATTTTATGTGTAAAGTGTGATGAATTTCACAAATGTAAGTATTGTGTAATACTACTTAAATCAAGTTATAGAATATTTCCATAACAGCACCAGGTTGCCTTCTGCCCCTGTGCAGTCAATTCCACACTACTCCCTTCTCAGCCCTAGGCCACCACCAATATGCTTTCTGTCACTGTAGATTAGTTTTGCTTGCTGTAGAATTTTAGCTAAGCAGAATCATGGAAGACAGCCTCTTTTTGACTCTGGCTTCTTTGGCTCATTGTAATATCTTCGAGAGTCATCCAAGTTGTTGCATGTATCAATAGTTTGTTGTTTTTATTGCTGAATATTATTTCATTGTATGAATATACCAAACTTTTTTTTTTATCTATTTCCCTATTAATGGACATTTACATTGTTTCCAGTTTGGCTATTGTGAATAAAGCTGTTAAGAATATTTTCAAATAAATAATTTAGTGGACATATGTTTGGGGAAATATTTTGAAGTGGTTATAGAGTAGGTACATATTTAGTTATAAGCAACTGCATAGAGTTCTCTAAACTGGTTATAAAAATTTATACTTACAGCAATAAATGAGAGTTCCAACTGCTCCATATTTCTTAAACATTTGTGCTGACAATTATTTTCCAATTTTAGCCATTCTAGTGGGTGTGTGGTGGTATGTCATTGTGGTGTTAATTCATTGTATTCTAATGACTAAGGATGCAAAGAATCTTTTAGTGTGCTTATTGGCTATTTATCCCATTTGTTCTTTGTTCCTTCCTCCTTCTTTTCCCATTTTCAATTTATTATTTTTAGTATTTCATTGTATCTTCTATTAGATTATTAGCTCACTTTTTTATTTAGGTAGCTACTAAGAGATTATAATATTCAACCTTTAACTTTCGCATTCTACCATCAAATATTATACCAATCCACATACGATGTAAGAAACAGCAAGCAATATATTTCCTTTTCCCTCCTCTTGTCCTTTGTAGTACTGTTTTCATATATTTAAACCTATACTGTGGTCTCGTTATTTTTTGATGTAACTGGTTAATCTTACTCTCTCTTCCACTGTTGGTGAGGGGCACTGAGGACAGACTAGAGAGCTCAGTGGGGAGGAGTTGGTGGGTTATTATTGGTGATTGGACCAAACATCTATGTGAAGCAGGCACCAGGCCCCACATGAGACTCCCACAATTTGATGTAAAGCTCTGAGGCAGACACAGAAATATCTGAGAAGAGAACCCAAACTTTACATCCTTGAAGCATGGCTCCTTTTCAGTTCAAGAGTAGGCTAGAGCAAACTCCTATTTAGTATAAACTCCTTAAACAGCAATAGTTTTACTCTTTATTCCATTGTTGACTTAATCATTTACTAACATATCTTCTCTCTGAAAAGGCAATTTTTGTTGAATACAAAGATACATATTTTCATGCATGTCTATTTGTACTTCTTCCTTTTCTAAAAATAATTTAAGACAACTAATAAACATAGACGTGTAGAGCAGAAACAGAAATATAAAATTATGTCCAAGAAGAAGTGCCGAACATTAAAATATAATTGATGTGCATAAGTGAAAAACTGGCTTTGAAGGAATGAATTGCTTCTTCCTAGTCCTCCACATAATCTCCTCTAAACCTGCTGTGCTAAGGGGGCCAGAGAAATTATAAAATTAAAAATTTAAGGATGAGCTAAGAGATTCTCAAACTTTATAACTAAACTTTTGCCATCTAAAGTTGTTCCACAACTACTTTTTATTTTATCAAAATTTCCATTGGTTTCCTAACCTATTATATATCAAGAGACTAAATGTAATCTTCAACTAACCTGTCTAGCCCATATCTGAAAAAATGTCATCAGAAAGATGGTTTGGAGAGGAATTCTAACTATGGGAAAGACACAGAGCTCTGGTGACTTAATGAGACTATCTGTTGGACAGATAAGGCCTACTGATGGATTGAGCTTCTAATTTTTAAATATACCAAGCACAGTGGGTAAAGTTAAACATATTTTTTAAATCTCATTAACTTAATAGATTTAGTGCTTACATTCTATATATTAATCAATAAATTTTTAAAGACTGATGTTTCTAATACATTACTCAGTTATCTGATAATGTTTTAAATATATTAACTATATTTTATTTTCTGTATTCCTGATGCTTTGGCATCTGGGGCCTTACTGACTGGAGAGAGACAGTCTCTCCCAGGGTTAGCCAACTCCTAGAGGTAATAAATATGAGCCTGCCTTTGATATATATATATATAAAAAAAATCCCAAGTTCATACCCACCACCTTTTTTTTTTTTTTTTTTATCAGGCTCCTGCAGTTTAGGGCACTGTCCTTCCTGCTCTAAATTGCCCCAGAGCCAGAAACTAGACAACTAGGGACCCCGATAACTCAGATGTAGCCAAAATTATTCCAATTAGCCAATCATAAATCTGCTCAGCTTGTTTACCCTGCTTCACCCATTCCTTCCTGCAAAAACCACAATAAAGTCTCTCATTCATGCTTTCTCTTCACTCCTTCAGCCTCCTGACAGACCCTGATGCCTCCCTACTTGGCTCTGCCTGGTGTGCTTCACCCACTCCTCTGGGGAACTGTGAGTAACAAATTATTTTTTCAACGACCATTTTTTCAGACGCAGTTCTTTTCCCATATGTGGCTTCCGACAAATTCAAAGACAGATCAGAAAAACATCAGAAGGCATGTAGAAAATTTGTAGAATTATTCAACACATGCTTAGGGCTGTTTTAGGAGTAGATGGCTGTTTAGTTTATATATTCCCTTGTCTTGTAAATCAAGAATGTGTAGCCAGCCATGAAATTAAATTTTTAAAAAATGGTTAATGTTGTAAAAAGTGTTGCTTTTTCACAATTGCCAACGCAATTGACACAGACTCTGTCTTCCCTTGCGAGAGGAATATTTTCTGCCAGAATCTCTCTCCATACACTGTGTTTACTACATTATTAGTGGCCAGATTTCCCTCTACTCAGTTGAACTGAATTTAGACCTTTGAGTCTACAAGTACCCTCAACATAAGAATTGATGAAAAATCAGCTGGAAAACATCCTGAAAGTTATAAGAAATCTGCTCATAGTTAAGTCAAATATCCCACCTAGGAAGTTTAATTCCATTCAAAGGTAAAGCTATCAAATATGTTATACACAGCCAGGCCAAATTCTAAACCTTCAAAAATATTTGTATAGAGTATAAAATTACTTTGTGTTTTGCAAATGTAGACTGACCCTTGACTGTGTAATAAAAGTAATTATAACATTTCTCTTTTTCTTTGAACTCATATAATAATTTCTATCTACAAGATTTAATTCAAAGCGCTTCCTACATTTGTTGCATATCAAAATTACTCTTTAGTTAGAGGTTAGGTTAATTATTCCTATTACTCTGCCTTTTCCCCAATATTTGCTTTTTCTCATCATTTTAAGTCCAGTTTCAAAGCCTAAAGCTATTTTTGTTGTTTTTCTTTAAAATATCATGTTAGGCAAACCTGTGTGATTCTGGTCCCCATCCATAGGCACTCCTTATCTGTCTGTGCATGGACTGACCAAGTGATGGAGAAGGTGAACAGTGCAGAACCGCAACTCTGCAATCCTCCATGTTCTGTGCTCAATCTCTTGAGCAGTGTTAACTAACAGAAAACCTAGCTGCAGCACCAATGGAAATTCTCTGAGCATCCTGCCTTGAGGTTTGGTGCTATGATCTGCATGTAGGTGATGATGGAATCTGTAGTATTGGTCAAAATTTCTTCACTTCTTCTTGGGGCTTCTTGAGGACAAAGCTATTTGTATGACAAGACCAAATTTAACATTTCTTTGTTTACACCAAGTAACATTTAAGAAAATATTTGACTTTGATCATTCGTACGACATTCCATTTTTCCTTTGAATTTCACACCTTTCCACTGGTAGATAAAATAAAATACTTCTGAAAACACTGATTAGCAGTGCATATTTTTCTTCTTGCTTTCAAATTGTCTATCAGAGTAGCAGAAGTATTTCTTTAACTTCTTTTTCTGGTGTTCACTCATATTCCTCATAATATTTTAATATAGGTGAACAATGAATTACAAAGACTGGGTATACCTGAAATACTTGTAGACTTGGAACCACAGGAATCTTATTGAGTGACTTTGAAACTGTCCTGCTCAAATAATAAGCCTTGGATTAGATTCCATTTTTTTTTGTAATGCTCTCTTCCTGGTGCTCCTCTCACCTGGCTTGCCAACTCCAAGCCTTTGCAGATGTAAAGGACATTCAAACGTGTTTCTCTGGATTTCACCTTTGACTCCCTCTCTGGGATTCAGTTTGATACTCCCACCTCCTTTCTTCTTGATCTGAACATTGACAGCCTCTGTCTCAGGACCAAGGGACCTCTGTTGCATGAGCAAACCTAATCCAGCCTCTCCATCTGGATCAGGGAGGCCAACCAACATCTATTTCTTGATGTATAGAAAATCATTATTGGCTGAACAGGGCACCAAAGGTAAATGGCTCGCTTTAGTATCATAGTTAAAGGAAGCATAATTGTTGTTAGTTGATAGTATGAAGGAATGGAGTAGATCAGAAAAAAGTACTGAGAACCCTCTGAAGACGATTTTATTCATAACTCAGCGTATTTCAAATAGCTGAGTCTATCTACCTTTCCAAGAGAGATGCCTTCTAGATGCAGTATTGGTATAACAGATGGCATCTTTGTTCTCTCATTTATTTTAATGGAGATATTGTTAATGTTTTGCAAATAGGAAATATGTTGTCTGATAGTCTTTCTGATGTTAATAATCTTTTCTTCTTTACTAGTTAGTTTTTCAAGAGTTTTAATTAAGCCAAAAATGGCTATTGACTTATTAAATCTTTCACATTCTTTTACATGTTTCGAAATCATCATATAGTTTGGTAGTGATAGTACTGGCTACAAGGACAGAGATATTTTAAAACTAAAACAATTGGTATTTGTGAGAAATTTGGGTAACACAGAAGTGAAGATGAGAAAGAGGGTGTTGATGATATTATACAACATGTTCTTATAATAGAAAAACACTAAAAAATTATTCAACAATAAAGAATTAATTTACTGTATCACAGGACAAATAAGTCTCTTACACAAGGTAACAAATTTAGTATCTCACCTATGGTCACACTGCTAGTTAATAGTATAACAGTAACTTAAACCCAGGAAATTTTGTCCCAGAAACTGTACCCTTAACCACTACATTATACTACCATCCATCAAGAGAAGAGTATTCAAACAGTAAAGATGTAAGTATATATTTAGCCACCTTAATTTTCTACACCAATGAAGAATAGATAACAAGAATCAGGAATGCAGACAGTTATTTGGGTTAGTCAATGTAAAGTAAATATGGTGCAGTTACCAAATAATTCCAATTTTCAGTAGCACACAAAAACACAGATTTATACTTCACTCAATTTTATGACTAAGATTGACCAGCATTCTGCTCCAAGCATATTTTGTTTTGAGAGTGAGGCTGAAGGTGCAGCCCCTCCCTATGACATGCTATTCTAGAGGAAGAGAGAACAACAATGTCGATGGAATCTGGCAGCCATGAAGCTTAAGGATTCTGTTTGAAAGTAAAACACATTACTTACACATACATTTGACTGGCCAAAACAAGGTATGTTGCCAAGCATAAAGTCAATAGGGCAAGATGAATAATTTTGGGGCTAAAAAAGAACCAAGTTAGAGAAAGACCCAATAAAAAAAATCAGCACATTATTTTAACAATAATGCAATCGATGAAACAATTGCCAGGATCATCTTGACTAATGTCTTGAACTCTGCCCCTTTGTCTTAGATTCAATTTTGATAGGCCGAACACATATAGATAGCATCTTAAAGAACATGAAAAATTTTAAACTTCTTTTACTGAATAACTTATTGAAGATTAATGGACAAAAATGGTACATTATACACATTATAAAACATTATAACTATTATAAACTATATAAACATTATAAGTACTTATAAAAAACTTAAAATCATAATAGGAAGAAATAAAATAAACTGAAAATATCTAAAAAAATTTATCTCGCAATTTTAACCAGTGAAGAATACACCCTGGAATGGTGTATTCTTCTTTAACAGATGTCAAGAAGATTGGGCCAGATCTTGAGAACCTTCAAGATTAACAATGATTTCAGTGTGATTAAGAATACAAACACACAGAGACATAGATGTAGAAATACAAGCCACTGGAATATTTGAGTAAAATGTTAGTCAAAAGAGCTAGTTGTCAGAAAATACCAAATTCTGAAGCTGCAGTTTTTGACATAATTAATGTGTGACACAAAGAAAATTGCTACTAGATCTTCCATGAGAATAATGTGAAAGAAAAATATCATGAATTTTATATCTAAAAATATCTTCTGTTTAGTAGAATGTCACCACACTTCAACATCACCCAAGTATGGATCCTACATAACAGCCATTTCAAATGTATATCAATATTTGACAGAAATATTTACTGATATTTTAGAAATAATAGCATGACCAATAAACTAGTAAAAGATGACCGGGACTAGCACAGAGATTTCTCATAGAGTGACAAGCAGATTTACATGTTAACCAGGCAGTCAAAGCTCTAATACACAAATACACTATGAGAGATAATATAATATAAAAGAGAATAACATATATTATATATCACATAATACATAATATATAAATATATCATAATATGTATAATAAGCAGAGAGCCAAACTGTGTGGAGGGAATTATTACAATTACAAAGTAGGAAAGATTATTACAGGCTACACTTTTTCACAAAACCCCCAAACAGAGCATATTTTTCCTTTCAAACCTACTCTCTTCCTTTGTCCCCTGTCACTAAGAGGAACACCTTCTCCCCTGTTCAGGCTACAAAATATGAGGCCATCTTTTATGTCTTCTTACCATCTGTTCGAACAACAAATCATTTGTCACAGCTTGTTGATCTTTTTTTCTGAGATATTTTCTTTTTGGTAAAAGATTTCCCACTCATATCCAAACTGGCTTTCTTTCTCCCATCCATGTCCTCTTCTCCAATTAATCCTATATATACTTTGCTGCTAAAGATTTTATTATAAAATTTATGTGATTGTGTAACCCATCTCCTTAAAAATCTTTACTAGGTCCAGGCTGCATATAAAATGAATCTATATCTTAGTTTAGCATTCAAGGGCCCCTACAATCTGGCTACAGGCTATATTTCTAAATTTATCTCTTTCTAAATCCTGCTTTCTTCCTATACCCTCAACTTCAACTACATGGGAAATTTCACCTTTCATCCCCAATAGCCTCATTCTCCAGACCTCTACTTACACTGTGCTTGCTATCTGAATCCTTTTCCCCAGTCCGCTCGTCCCAGTCCTTCTCGAACTGTAAAGAGCAATTCATATCTTTTCTCCTTCAAATGGGTTTACAAGATTTACTTTCAAAATTCTTTCTTCCCAATAAATAAAATGGGAAAATTTTTTTTTAAAAAAAAATTACAGCACACAGTAGTTTTATTTTCATTAGTTATGGTCATGTTTATCTCTTTAAATATTTTGTTGGCTGATATAACTCCTAGAGTACATGAGACAGCATTTTGCACCTATCATGTTCTCAGTGAATGTTTGCCAAGGTGAACATGAAGGAAATAAGGCCACAGACTCTAAAGACAGAGCGTCTAGGTTAAAAACTCAGTTCTGCCACTTCACAGCAGTGTGACTTTATGCCCCAGTTTCTTATCTGTCAAATGGGAATGATAATAATAGTACCTACACCAAAGATTGTTATGAGGATTAAATAAAGTCACATATTTAAAACCCTTAGAACAGTCCTTGGAACATAGTGTTATAGCTACTATTTTAAAATAGAAAATATTCAACAGGATAGGTGGGTCGTTCTTCCTTTAGTTTTTCTTTCTAAGCTTCCATTTCTTCTAAGTATGAAGATCAACAATATTAGCCCTGCTTCTATATAGGGTTTAGAAGGAGCAAATGTATAGAAAGGTTAATTTTAAACTGCAAACTTTGATACAAATGCCAATTATAATGATTACTTTTTCTATATTAGATAAAAACAAATAGCTATACTTAAGAAGAAATATGAGAATTAGTATCAGACCACTAGCTATTTGATCAAGGCAATTCAAAGCTATACTTGCCATGCTAAGGCAGTTCCGTAAGCTAATAAAATTTACTGAGTTGGAAGTTAAGTCAGATATGGCTAAATTCATGTTTAATATAGATGGTGCCAGGTATTGTATTGTGACAGGTGAGTTCTTGAGCTCTGAAGTTAGCATAATTTGACATGTAGTTAGTTCAAAGGGAGACTGCTGCAAATATGATCTTACACTATATAAAAGGGGCCACCATATAACAATGGAAGAAAAGTTGAAAGCAACAATAACATGTCACAGAATACACACACTAAATAATCACTAACTTTAAGAGCCGTAAATATGAATGCCGAGGTCTCTGAGTTTTTAGATAGCATCAGATCAGTATTCAGATTTCCTGAACCGCATTTGGCACGTGCTCACTTCTACTGCCCCGCAGAAAAAAAGACAGGCCCACAAATACATCTGCAGCACTCAATCTGAGATTTAATTCGATGTTAAGAAAATGTGGTGTAGACCATGTTAAAGTTTATTATCCTTTAAAAAACAATTTTTCATTACTTACTGCTGCAATTGAAAGAATAATTATATCATTTGAAAAGAATAAAAGAAGAGTCATTTACTTTTCTTAAGATAATGAAGTAACAACCCTGGCATGCCTTGTGTAAGGATCAGGGGACTCCTTGACCTATTCAAGAGTACTAGAAAAAGTAAACTTTTAAAGAAGTTATGTACAAATAAAAAAAAAATAAGGAAAGAATAATCTTCCTGCTTGTAGAATATTCAAGGACAAAGAGAAACTAAAGCCACTTAACTTTGATTTTGCTTCTTTCTTCTCTCATAAAGGGGATTGATCTTCAAATTGAAAAGAGTAGAAAAAATGCTGTCAGGAAGGGTTTGAGACACATCAGAGTTAAAACTACAATAAAGAAAGTCTGATTATCTCAGGACATTGAAAGTTCCATGGAGATAGATATCAATTAATGGAAGGCAAAACGTCTTACAATTAGAATTGTCTAAAAATGGAATGGACTATCTTTTTAAGGTGTACAAGCCCTGTCTATATAAATATTCAAGTGCAGGATGGACAACTAGAAAAACTGCATTCTATCAGATGTGAGTTCTTGCTTTGAAAGATATGTTGAAATAAATGGCCCCTAGGTTTTTTACATTTACAAGTCTATGATTTTATGTAGGAAGGTAAAAGAATTAGCAGAGTGCTACTTGACCAGTTCTATGTGGCTTATGCTAATGAGTGCTTATCCTGAATTTTCTCATCCAGACCCAGCATAGATATAGTAGTTAGTTACATCAGACACTATAGCTTGTTCCATGCTTCTTTGGTCTACTTTGACCCAATCCCCTAGGAAAGCTCTCAAAAGCACATCCAAGTTCCAACTGAATTGTTACATTTTGGGCCCCTGTTTCCCCTGTTGTTTTCACCTACAGGATTTTATATGGAACACATAAAGTAATGCTTAATAGACTGTCATACAAACTGTGTCCCATAAGAAGTATCCTTCTTATTGCTAAATTCTTAATCTAGTTATTGCTTCATGACATCAATATAGTGGAGAAAATCCTACTTTGTTCCCTTACTTATTTTAGATGGAAACCCTACAAACTATCAGAGCGGTCTAATGATATCTGGTTCTAATAGTAAGATAAAAATACATTGAAATTAAGTAAAATAAAAGTTAACTTAATTGTCTTTATGAAGAGAATGTTTTCATGGAAGCATTGTGCATCATATGAAATCAAATATCTGTTGCATTTCAGTGCTCATTTTGAGGTAGTTCCATTAATAAATGTAGGCTAGGCTTATATAACAAATAGACTAAGAAATGTATAATACTTCATACTTTATAGAAAAATCTTTCTCTAATTAATGCCCTGACATCTTATGTGGCTTCCAAAGTTTTTATAGCTGTCTCTATGAACAGATTTCTTTCCTATAAAAAGATACTTGTCTAAAAAAAGTTTCATATCATTATTATGAATTAATACTCTATCTACATGAATCTTTAAAATATAATTATTATTAAAAGGTAAATATTGATCTAAAAAAGGATAGTCATAGTAAAAGCTGAATTTAATAGCAGGAAGAGATGGTATTCTTGCTAAAGCATAAGATCTCATTAGATGAAAGCAGATATCTGTATCACATTTTATCAGAACATAATTTTAATCCAAGATCATCAAAATAATCTTCCCTATTTTATAGTTTATATTACAGAATTTTTCCCAATATGCAGTTCTTCTTTTCATTTATTTTACATATGTGTTTCTGAATCCCAAGACTATTAATAAACTTTAGAGATAATTTTTCAGACTTTAAAGAATTCCACAATTGTGTTTTATCCTGTAATTTTATGAAAGTTTTATTTATTAAATGTTAATAGACTACTCTTTGTCAGCATTATATATATTTTAATGCATTATCACGTAAAATGTTTCCAAAGGAATTTTTTAATGCACATATAACAAAGAGAAAACAAAAAAGTTTACCCAAATTCGTATTTCTCATATCCTCAAAAATATCAGCATACATGAACTCTCCTTCTGCTCTTGATTCTATAGTTAGACTATAATTTCATCCTCTTGAAAATATAATTTCACTCAGAAATAAATTCTTAGTGTTCAGGGTGCCAGGTTTTTTCTGTTTTCTTTGTTGTTGCTAGATTTACTCAGCTAATATGTTATAACATTAGTTTTGGTGTTTTAAAGGTATTTGTTATATAGACTTTGAAAAGCACCCAAAAAGAAAACAAAATACTCCCTCTTCTGAATAGTCCAAAAATTAAAAACTAGAAATAAGGCAATATATAGCCTTCAGGAACCTAGTCAATTTTTTTTTTAATCAAAGAAGACTAACCATAAAACTATCAGAGATCTGAAAATGGAGAAAGAACTCCCTACGAAAATAAATAAATGGCCTTCAACACATGTTTCATTAAATATGAAGGCTTAAAAAACATAAAGAAAGTAAGAATAATTTTTAAAAGAGTTTAGAAGCCAGCTAAAAGAAAGAAGAGAGTCCTATGTACAAAAGTGACAGCAGCATTTTGTCTCCTAGGCTTTTCTTCATCCAATTTTCTTTAGCTGCCTTTTTTGCCAAGTAACATGTGTCATGATCTAATTCTCTGTCTTCCCTGTCTTATTTTCCTTGCCAAAAACTGACGTGGAAAGTTTCCTTCGGAAGTATCAGTTTCCATATGCTCCACAATGTCATGGTTAAGATTCTGCACCAACCATAAACATTACCTGAAACATAACCTTGACAGAATTCATGTCAGGGAAGAAAAATGCCCACTGACTTTATCTGGTGCTATTCTGACAAAGCTAATGACATGAAGAGATAAAAACTATCATTCTTATACACTATCCTCCCCAGAAAGATGCAGGGATGAGGACAGAAAATGCTGAATTATCTTAGGGAAAATAGCCTGTTGCAAAAAGAGAAGAAAAAGGGGGCCCTTTGGGGCTGGGAGTACATGATAAGTTCACCCAAAGGTTCAGTAAACATAACATATTCTTCAAAGTTCATAGCATGCTGCCATGCAGCTTTTCTGATTGTGTTGAGCAATGTTTTGTTTTATTATATTTTCTGTATGTACATTGGGTGCTTTTAATCCAAAAATGCATACACATCATTGAAACTCCAATAAAAGACACATAATTTTAAACTGAGAAAATATCTCCATGGCTAAAGTGTTTATACACTAAATAATTACTAAAAACTTACAAGACTACATTTCCCTCCGGCCCATATTTTCCTTGTTAGTTAGCCCACCCTGCCACATGGGATATTCTGACTAAAATGAATGAGCTCACCATGCGTTTCTGCTTGCTCAGTGGACAGCTATTTAAATCATCTGATGGGGAGCTGACTTCTTTAGTAGGTGCCTTCTCCAGTTAAAGTGGTGTCTGTAAATGTGTGTCTGATTTAGAAATCAATTTGTTGTAAATCCTTCCTACGTGTTTGTTGTTAAGATTTGCAAAGGCATCTTCTCTCAAAAGTGAGTACCATAAATCCCAGGCAGCATGCGAAAATCAATGAACCCATAATGTAGTTTAAATTTATTTCTCATAAAATTCGTCTTAGTTCAAGTCTCCTGTTAGGAGAAGGACACTCATCCTGCATAAGGATAGAAAGAGGTAGAGATGAAATAGAAAGTAAAGAGTGAGATGAGATACAAGTTGGACTCTCTTATCTTTAATCAAGTCCATCTAAGACAACATTGTGAAACAAAAAGTTTATCTGACACTACTTCATGTCTTTTTCTGTACTGCAGTCCCAGTTTTTAATGCTTCCCTAAGAACTCCCACCAACATCTTTTTACCATCCAATCCTCTATGTTCCTTTTTCCTATAGAATTAAAAATCGTATTCTTTCAGTGAATGATCTCAGGTAGAAATTAAAATACATCAATTGTTGAAAATAATTTATACTAAATTAAAACAATTTATAAAATTATTCTTGACTTAATGATATTTGCAATTTTACAAAAAGATGCTTATTAGTCTAAAGTTCACTAATTTGAAAAGCTTCAACTGATACAATAAGAAATTTCAAAATTTCTAAGCTTTTTCAAGGAGATATCAATGTTCATTTTAGAATTGGAAAGAAACCTCTATCAGGGTGAGGGAGTGAGGCTGGGAACAGAATCAGGACAACCTAGTACTGGTCCTTTGAAAGGATAGCTGACCCTCGAACAACATGCATTTGAACTGCATGGGTCCACTTATACATAAATTTTTTTTCAAAAACACACATATTGTTTATGGTCTGAGGTTGGGAGTCCACAGATGCAGAGAGCTGACTGTATGCATTGATCTATGACATTTTATATGGCGGACTTATGGATTTTGTTATCTGTGAGGGTCCTGGAATCAATCCCCTACAGACACCAAGGGAAAACTTACACACGGATTTTTGACTGTGAGTGGGTGGTACCCCTAACCCCTGCAGTGTTCAAGCGTCGACTAAATATGAAATTTGTAAGTAAACAACACCTTACCATCACATTAACACAAATACCTATGTTCAAAATTGATCATAACCATATATAACTATAATTATGGTTTATTCAATTCCTACCTACATGGCTGTATATTTCACCTACTAGGAAAACACCCAAGCTTTTGTATTGGTCACTTTTATATGCATTTTAGGTCATTTATCAATAATGCTTTATATAGATGCACCTGTCCTTTGCCAGAGTCTTACAGCACTAACAATTTTTAACTTAATTGAGCCTTACTTTATGTTAGAAACATTCTCTCACACTGATTCCCTGGCAGAAAAAGACAATAATGCTTATTCAATAGGAAAACTTTCTCCACTGTGTGTCTTTTGCAGTCTGTTTTCAAATGCTTCTTCCTTAAATCTAAAGCTGACTCTATTTATTCCTAACAATATAACCCATCATTGACATATTCATTTCACTTATATTTTTAAAATGATAAATTTAACATATTTTATTTTTAAGAAGAATTCAATTTGTATTTGCAAATTCTAATCAGTGCTGGAAATCTCATTCAGGCATTTCTGTCTGCTGCCACAACAACATTTCTGGTTATATATACTTTCAGTTTTTGTATTAGAAATGAACCAGAAAACATTGAAAACCATATGATATTATTTATATGTGGGATATAAACCTAAAAGCAATAAATGAACAGAACAAACAAGCAGAGACTCATAGACATGGACAATAGACTAGTGGTTACCAGAGGGTGCGGGAGATAGATGGGGTAAAAGGAGTCAGTATGTGAAATTTGAAGTTATGTAAATTACATCAAGTGAAAAAAATTTTTAAAAATTTTAAAAAAAGAAATGAACCTCTTATTTTTACGTTTTTCTACTCTAAATAGGTTCTTTGATCAAATAACTTTGATTTCATAGATGTCTGAATTAGGAATATAAGGTAAAGATCATGATACTGCCATTAAAGCTCAATATAAGTTTATTGCACCTCACTGATTTGTTTACTATAGTAATTAAAGACAAAGTTCTGAAAATTGCATTTTGTAATCTAATATTGAGGAAGAAAGATAAAAATTATTGTCACTTTTTACAGGAAATTATTTCATGAATATAAATTGAATTACAAGTGCTACATTTTACCATCATGATTTTCTTTCCCTCCTAGGGAGTCTATTTCTTATGGAACAGAAGTAGAACTACATTTTTAAACCTTGACTAGTTCAAGTCAATTTCACAAACATGGAGCACTTATTATGTGCAAGGTACTATGAAATACCCGACAGGAGATTCAAAGATAAATAAAACAAAATCCCTGTGGCCAAAGAATTTACCATCTACCAGAGAGAACAAAAAAGCACAAAAATGAAAAAACAAAAGGTCGACTAAAGAGAGCTATTTCGCTTAATGCAAAAAGCATGATCTTTATATTCAAAAACACCTACTTTCAAACCTGGCTATTTAGTAATAGAGTGTGTCTCTTCGCAAAATATATAAGCATTTTGAACAAAATTTTTCTCTTCTGCAAAATAGGGATGTCAATAATTGCCTGAAAAATCTTATTGCAAGGCTTTTTGTGAGTAATAAATGTAAAGTGCTCAGAAAACAGTAGATGTTTCAGCTCAGGTTCCCTGGAAAGAGACTCTGAAATGGAAAATTCCACCCAGGAAGTTCATTACGGTGTGCTCTCAGAATGACAGCTGTGGGGGAGTGAAGGAAGCAGGACTGAACAAAGGGAAAAGGTGGGCTACCAAGCAGTTGCAACAGAGATAGCTAACTGCACAGGGAGTGGCTCTGGAGTGGCATGGTCCTATAGCATTCACTCAAATGGAGCAAGGGAGTGAGGCCTTCAGGGCCCTATAGCTACTGTCATTGGATATAAACTACCTATGAGAAGGGGATGTAACCTTCAAATAGGCAACTCTCTTCAGCAGCAGCTCTGCACAGTGACAGACAGTTGCTGAAGATGAGGGAAGGGGGTCTCACCTGAGAGCCATCAGCCTTCAGTACCTCCAGCAGCAGGAAATGAGAGCTTATGGCCCTAATAAATGAGGTAGTGGGGAAAGAGGAAGAAGAATCGCGGTGGCATAACAAACAGTCCGTTTCAAATGTTAGCGTCAATTTTCCTGACACTTTAAAAATAAGTATAAACATAAAGCATGAAGAAAAGATTTTTGGAAAATACAGAAAAGCACAACATTTAAAATGTGTCTACCACAACCCCACAACGCCATTATTAACATTTTGGTATGTCTTTCCAATATTTTTAAAGCATATTAATTTTTCTCTAAAATAATAAAAAAATGTTTTACGTCCTAATTTTTCCATATTTTGAACATTATCTCATGTAAATAAACATTTTTATTTAAGTATAGTTCATACATAATCTTACATAGGTTACATTAGTTTCAGATGTACAATACAGTGATTCGACATGTTTATACCTTACATTGTGATCACTCCACTAGTTCTAGTAATCATCTGTCACCATGTCAATTTATCACTATGTTATTGATTATATTCCTCTTCCCCTTGCACCCATCCCACCACCCCCACCCCACCGCCCTTCTAGTAATCATTCCTTTGGTCTCTTTTTCTATGAGTCTATTTTTGTTGTATTTGTGTTGATTTTAAATTCCACATATAAGTGAAATGATATGGTAATTGCCTTTCTCTACCTGACAGTGAAATAATACCCTCTAGATCCATCCATGATGTTGCAAGTGGAAAGATTTCATTCTTTTAATTGCGCATAATATTGCATTGTGTGTGTGTGTGTGTGTGTGTGTGTGTGTGTGTGTGTACACACACTAAATCTTCTTTATCCATTCATATATTAATGGACACCTAGATTGCTTCGATATCTTGGCTATTATAAATAATGCTGCAATGAACATAAGAGTGCATATATGTTTTCAAATTAGTATATTCAGTTTCTTTGGATGAATACTCAGAAGTGGAATTTGGGGTACTATGATATATCTATTTTTAGTTTTTTGAAGAATCTCTAAATAAACATTCTTTTACAAGATTATTTTAGATTTATTGTTTTCTATTATACAGATATTCCAAAATTGTTTGAGACTTTCTTTTTCTGCACTCTTTCCAAGACTGGAAATTTTCCTTTCTTTTAATTTGTGCCAGTTTTAAAAACAGATTCTATTATTAAAACATACAAATGCAAGAAGAGTAGCAAAAATCAAACACTACCTATGAAGATTTAAAAGTGGAAGAGATTGTATCAAATCAAGTGGAATGAGAAAAGACTTCCAAGAAAAGGAGACAGATGACATGAACTTAAGTAATAGAGAGGATTTCAACAAACAAAAAAGAAGGGGATCCCAGATAGAGAAACATCGGGGACAAAGACAAGATTAGGAAATAGTGAATACTCTAGTTTGATTACAACGTAAAAGAGAAGTAAGACTAAAAGTAGAATGAGACCATAATGTGGCACAAAAATGGTAAGTAGAGTTCAGATTTGAATGATAGGCAATAATTGTCTGGCACTGGTGTTGATAACAATTCGAAGCTGTGATTAGTCATTTATTTGTTTGTGAAGCTTTTATTTATCACCTACAATATGACTAGTGCTTAAATCACTGATGAAATCACATAGAAATCCTTGCCATTCTGAGGCGCACAGGAAGAAAACAGAAAAAATGGTCACAAGAAAAATATTATGTTTACAAAATGGGAGAATAAAAGCCTGGTGAGAGGCAAAGGGAACATAATTAAAAGGAAAACTGGGAGACTAAAATGCCATGGACATCAAAGGAGGAATGTTGAGATAGGTGTAGGAATCACTGTAGAGAAATTGAGGATGCTAAAACTGAGAATAAAACGGATTTGGCAATTCAGGGATTATCAGTATATATCGGATTTGGCAATTCAGGGATTATCAGTAACATTTTAAAGAGTAGTTTTTCACATTGATGGGAAAGGAAGCCAGATTGCATAGGAATAAAGTAAGTTGTGTGGAAATAGGGGAAGTAGAATCTTCAAACTAATCATTCAAAAAAATGGACAATTTAGGGAATTAGAGTAGCAGGATGAGCTCAGAAGAGAGAACCAATGTTTAAGGAAGGGCTTTTTAAATTAAATTATAAATATGTAGAAATAAAGTTTAAAATGTCAAGAAAAAGCATGTTAAATGTCTGTGAAGTCAATTATGTAACCTTCCTGATGAGTATAAAAGATCTGAGTATGTGGGAAGGTTACCATGTGCATAAATGAGAAGACCCACTATTTTGAAGATTCTGTTTCCTCCAAATTAATACATTAATTCAATGCAATACCGAACTGAAATCCCCAAAAGATTTTTCATAGAAATTTACGAGTCAATTCCAAAAGTTACACAATGAGAACATTGCAAGAAAACACCCAAAATTTTTGAAAAAGAGTGAAAGGAGGGAACTTGTTCTATCAGTTATTAAAATAAAAGCAAAAGAGTGGCATTGGCGCAATATTAGATAAAATGACCAAACAGAGTAAACTCATATATATAATTGATATTAATATATGAGGAGTAGCATTTTAAATAAATAAATAAATATGAGTGAAAGTTGAACTATTAATAAGGATAAAATTAAAATTAGATACCTACATTATAGAATATGGAGAAATTAATTTCAGAAAGTATAAAAAACAGAACTAAAACCTTCTAAATTTTTTAAAGCAAGATTTGGTAGTGTCAGTTTATGATATCAGGAATAAGGAAAGGCCTTATTAAATAAGACACAAAAGCCAAAAATGATGGTGTAAAGATATATAACCTTGATTATATGAAAATGTAGAAAGATACCATAAACATAGTTGAAACACAACTATTTCAAAATAAAATTGTGCTATATGATAACAAATGAAGAATTAGCACTTAAAATGTATAAACATTCCTACCAATTACTGAGACCAAATAGAAATGAGACTGATAATTCACACAGTCGATAAACATGAAAAACATGATCATCTACACGTAATAACAGAAAAAATAATATACCAGTTGCAAAAGTGAGATACTATTTTTTTACCAAATAGGTTACTCAAAATTTAAAAGAATTTAAAATATCAAAAATTGATGAGGAAGAATTTGAATTTAGATCTCTTTGATTCTAAAGGTCCTATTCTTAACCACTTGTTTCTCTAATAGAGTAAAAGTTTTGTTACTGCGAAAGAACAGAGGTTCAGGGGTGGTTCCCAGACCAAAAGCATCAGCTTCACTTGAAACTCATTAGAAATGCAAATTCTCAGGCCCCATCTCAGACCTAGAATCAGACACTCTCAGGGGACGAGGCCCACAGTCTGTGTTTCAACAAGTGATTCTGATATACGGTTAAGTTTAAGAGCCACTGAACAAGAAGATGAGAGGATCATTAGGGACCTGAAGTAGAAAAGAGAATAATCAATTGATTAGTAGAAGTGAGGGAGTGAATGGAGCAGAAAATAAGACTTCATGGGTAAAAAAATGAATTGTTAGAGTGTGGGATATTAGCAAAAAAGAGCCTTAAATGAGGATTAGATTTTTATAATCATAAATAGAGTGGCTAAATTGAATGGAGATGGAAATCATGGCTTCTGTAAAGATAACTGACATAAGACCAGAGATTGGAAGAAAAACCAAGAATGGTGTTGAAGTCATTGTGTTGGCAAAAAGAATGAAGAATGGGTGTGTGCCACTGAATTGAGGGTAATGGAGAAATATTTTTTCCCTGGATATCAGCTGCTTGTGACAGTGAAGGATGAGTACATTCTTCTGTTAGACAGAATTCACTTGGAAAGTCTGAAATGTTTAATATATTAATTATTAATATTTGTAATAATTATAATTATAACATGATAGCGATTCCATTTTATTTTGGACATACGAATTCTGTATTTTTTGAACTTGAGTAGTTGGAAGCTACTTTTAACATATAATGAAACATGTTAACCAAATACATGCCTTCTGTCATGCATTGCTTCTGATTCTCTATGCATCAGATTTTCAATAGTTTAAAGCTTAAGATAAAGTTTTTTAAAAAGTTGATAATTAAAACTATTTCTATTTTTTTTAAACTTCTTCTATTTTTAAATCTCATCCTGTCAAACTAGCAAATTATCAGAGGTCTCTTGAAGGAAATGTCCATGTTTTCAAACTCTGTTTCTGCCTTGGTATTCCTATATACAGTAAGTGGCCTAATCAGAATCCTTATTACAGACATAGGGAACCACTTCCTAGAAAGATGTCATGTATAACTAAATTCTTAACCCCAAGGAGTTAAAGATTTAAATGAAAACTTCATTAGTATATGTGTTAGGTCCTGGTCAATCATCAAACAGAAGCAAGAAATGAGTGTGTCACAGAAAGGCAGCACCATCAGTGGCTTAATGATGGGGACATTGCTATGTGCAAAATTTACAAAATGTCACAGTTTTAGGCGAAATTCTTTAAAATCTAAACCGGCTGCTGTGGATTTGTAAAGAACATTTTTAAAGGGGGAACCAAAAAAAAAAAAAAAGGAGAGCCACTGCACGCCTTCTTCCCCCAAAGACTATGGAGGCAAGCTCCCAATGCTCACCATGAAACAGTGTGTGTAAAGACTGCTAGATCAACCCTGGAATTAAAAAGCAAATAAACAAAACACTTCACCGGGTCAATCTCAAAAGGGCTGTACTGTTCTCTGGACAGAAATGAGGCTTCAGGCTGGTATTTCAAAAGAGCCACAAATTCTCTATCTGTCCCAAATGGGAAATAATAATTTCACTGAATAATAAATTAAAAATGAATCCACTTCTTTCTCCTCATAACTTAGTAAGTACTTATGATGATGTGGTCTTTGTAGCCAGATTGCAATTCTTCAGTTAATGCATGAAAGGCTTGTGTGAATCTGTGTGTACAATTATCCAAAATGAAAGTGTAGGAACAAAGTGAAAAAATATTTCAAGAAATTTAATTTTTGAATAAAAAACAAACTAATGTCCTTCAGGATTCAAGTATACTGGTGGTATTGGCACCGCACCCATAAGATTTTGTCTCCATGAGCAAAGAAGCACAGGGCAGCTTTGAGTGCCTCTCTATCTCCAATCACAAGAGGAAAATATAAATACATTTATAAAGATCAGTTAAGGATTTTTTTTTTTGCTTTTAGCCAAGGACCATTTGAAGACTTATAAAGAGTCAATGTTATATGATTATTCAAATGAGGATCAAGGAAGCAACACTGAATGCTTTCTCAGTAGGTAATGCTGCAAAATGTATTCAAAATGTGTGTATTTAAGAAAGATCATTCAAATGCTCTTTCAGCCAAAGACCATTTGAAGACTTATAAAGAGTCAATGTCATATGATTATTTAAATAAGGATCAACAGGGAGCAATGTTGAATGCTTTCTCAGTGGGTAATGTTTCAAATGTATGCAAGAAAAAGGATTTATAACAGAAACAAGTCATTATGCTATTTACCTGTAATATGAAAACTTGATTTTTATTTTTAAAGAAGGCAGGATGTATTACAGTTTTAAGACTAAGACACGGTTCCTATCACACAATAAATAACTTACCTTTTCTGTTGCAGTTTTGAGTGGATGCTAGTTATACTTACTCCCTTGAATATTCTGTGCTTTTTTTCTAAATATACATAAAAGATTAAAATTTAGTGTTGAGGCCCACAAGCCCAAAGACTTCATATATACAGTCTTTGAAATGAGGATTCTAGAGACACTAACTTTGAATTGTCATCTATGAACAGGATTTAGAACAAGTTAGTGGAAAACAGTTTTCCTTAAGCCGGGAGAGTCACAGACCACTGTGAGAAGCTGCTAAAAAATATGTATCCTTTGCTAAAAGATACACATACATAGAACATTGTGTGTAGCACTCCACGGCATTCACAGATTCTTTGACACTATCCATAGACCCTCTGGGAGCCCAAGTACATCAGGTTAAGAATCATGATGGCTTATCTGAGTTCAAAATATCCAGTTGTCTAGATAGAACAATCTACTGAAATATATATTAACTGTAGGAAGCTTGAGAAATACTTTTAAAAAGTACAGATAAACCCTTGTAATCCCATGTGAATGATAAAATCACCATGTCTCTTTTCCAAGCAAAAATTTGCTTTTCCACAAATAGGATCGTACAGTAATACTATTTTATTACAAATTTTTAATTCAAATATTGTGCTCATATTTCCATGCTATCAAACATTCTGTGATATCATTGTATTTTATCAAAATACAATAATTTATTTAAACAAGTATTTGTTATACAACATTTTTATTTCTAATTTTTTACTTCTACATCACTATGGCTATAGAAATTATTTTTATATGATCCATGCTTATTTACCACAATCACTTTAAAGTATTTCTATCTTCTAACATCACTTTGTCCCAAGTGGCCAACCTATTGAACATTGAGTTTTAATTAAAGTATTTGTTACTTGCTCATGAAATATGTAAATGTGAGAAAGGAGCGTAACTAAAATTTCTGTAGTGTTATTAACCTAAGGAATTACTAATTAAGATAAAGTACAGATTGGGCATGTAATTTGTATGGATCACTTTTGTGGGTTGAGTAGGATGTTTGATTGGTGTGGTTTAGTTTGCTGTGATTTGGTTTCAATATTGAATTCTGTAATCATTTACCAGTAAGTTCTAGTTGGAGGGAGTTAGAACTCTCTTTAAATTCAAATTCATGTGATGCTGAGAAATAAGTGTTGAAGGGTTGTTTTTAATCATTTTTTTATGCTTTTTATATTTCCAATTTGGTTTATTTTCCCCAACATGTACTTTCCTTTGTTCTTTTCATAAGGCATTAAATACTAGGAAGGACAACTGGGAGATAGGAGATGTGACATAAAGTGAAACTTAGATGAATTCTAAGGGCTCTTTCAGTTTTAAAAATCTTTTACCCTAGACTGAAAAGAAATTAATATGCCCAAATCTAAACACTAATTGTTCTTGATGGTATGTATCTGTGATATTTTCTTCTTTTTACATGTTATATATATTCTTTCTACATTCTCTAAATTAGCCTGTATTAAGTTGATTATTAGAAAAACACAAGTAAAATATTTAAGTACATTCTATCCTACTTTAACAAAGCTAAAGTCACATTCAGTTGGTCTTTTCAGTCCTGATACCATCTAGTTGTCACCCCAAATAATATGGTCATTTTCAAAAAAAATGTTTTATGCTCTTACAACTGAATGAAATTCATGAGACCAACTATCTACCCCAGGCTCCAGAATTCCAGAACAGGTCTGTCCAGGACACCATGACAGAAACTAGGAATCATTAAGTAAGTTCATTATGTCCAGCCCTTTCTTCATTTTATGCACATTTTGGGTCTGAATGACAGTATAAGAGATATAAGTCATGCAACTAATAGCTCATGACAAGAAAATGAAAATATCATCTTACATAAATTGCTGATCCTAGGATTTAAGGTAGCTTCATTCCAACCTTGGCTCATTCATTTTTTCATTCATCAAATCTTTACTGTGTCTTCTCTAGGCACCAGGCATTTTGCTAGGTGCAGGGAATAAAGCAGGGATCAAGACAGGCATAGCCTCTGCCTTCATGGAAATAAGACAGTAAACAAAAATGCATATAAGCACAAATTTACTGACTGTTCTCATAGGAATGGCTTAAATTGCTTAAGTACTAATAAACAACATGTATTATGCCAGGTTCTTTAAATGATCTCTCAATCTCCCGATCTCCCACTAGGTTGATACTATAGATGAGAAAGTTGAGGCTTAGAGTTACATACTTTGCCCAAAGTTACACAGGAGGACAGGGTTTGAATGCAGTCTGCTTGACTTTCAAACTAGTTCTATGCAGAAAACAATACAATGCTAATAGAGAGTGTGAGAAGAGAAAATAACTTCTCTTGGGGGTCAGAGGAGGCTCTTGGGAGAAAATGGCACTCAAGTAAGGCCTGAAGTAATAAGGAGTTAGGGAGCCTAGCTAGCTGGCGGGTAGCATTCAAAGTGTTCCCTCGATTTGCTTTATAATACAGCTATGAGATTTATTAACTATAATAAATTTTGAAGAATGAATCAAGAGATTGTAGCTTGAAGTGTTCTTTTATTTCTCTTGTCGCTATGCCTGTCCATTATCCAAGCAGCCTCACTGACTTGGTGCTGGGACACTGTGCCATTAGAGGTCTGTTGCACTCATCATCAAATTCTGTCAATCCAATGCTCTGTATCCAACCAGCACATCCAGCTCTGTGCTGCAGGACCTAATAACTGGGGACAGAATGGAGAAAGGGGATGGTGGCTGTGAATAATAATGACCAGGAGAAAAACAAAATATCTTAAATATTCATATCTGTTGAGTAGTATTCTGACATCAAAGAATTTTGACAGTCTTGATAGACCTTTATAAAAACAAATGAGTTGATGGATAGTTAGACATATAAACAAACATTAACTAGAAAAGAATCTGCGATCTTTTACACACAATCTCCCCAAATGGAAACATACTATTCATCATGAACCATAGAAGTCCATCACAAATAGTGAAACATTAAATAATCAAATATTGCTTTTGTAAATGTACCGATCTACAGTATAAAGCAGGTGTGTCCGGCTTTTTCTTCCACTAAATACTATTTTGTAAACATTTTCCTGTGTCACTAAATAGTAGTCAAAAAATTCCATCATGTGGTTTTATAATGTACTTCTGTTATTCTATTTTTATACATAATAATTTATCCCTAGTTTTAATTTATAAATAAAAAATAGAAAAGGATCTGTAGACAAGGCTTGGTAAATTTTAAAATTATATTGGGGGTTAGATTTATAAAGAATCAAAATATATGACTTTTAACAGCTTCCTTTCCACAAATGATGTACCAGTTTCCACTTTTCTTCTAGCAGCAATGTAGGAAATGGTCACATTGCTATAATCTTGCCTGAATTAAGTAATAGGTATTTCTTATATTGATAGAAGAAAATGGCATTTTTGTGTGCATGTTTTGCTTACTAGTTACTTGGATTTTTTTTTACTTTTTATTGGCTCTTTTAATTGGCTCTTTTAATAGTCTTTAAATTGTCTATTTTTTATTATGGTATTTGTTTTTTATCACTTTATAAAACTCTTACTATATTAATTATATTAACTATTCTCCAGTCATACATTTGTTACATTTAAGTCATTAAACAGTTTTGGAATTAATTTTGGTTTGTAATACAAGTTGGGAGTCTAGTTCAAGTTTTTTCTATAAGGCAATTTCTCAGCATCATTTTGTAAATTATAATATTTCTTTTCATACTATTTTCACCTGGTGTTGGTATTAAGGTTATTATAGTCTTTTTTTCCTCTTTCTTATCTCTGGAATAATTTATATAAGATTGGAGTAATGTAGCTCTTGAACATTTGATAAAAATTGTTTGTGCAATTATCTGGATTGTGTGTGTTTTGCAACAGAGAATATTATAATGGCTATTACAAATATTCCCTAAATTTCAATTGCTTCCTACATAGAAAGTTTCTTTATCATTCATCACTCATGAAGAAGATGAATGATGGTTTAGCACCTCTCCTGGGTGGCTCTCTTCCAGCTTCATCTATTACATGGCTCCATCATCTAAGATTTCTTTACCTTCAGCTACAATTGAAAGTAAGCCAAGAACCCCAAGAAAGACAGGGTATACTAATTTTGTTCTGAAAGTAGTATACTCGTTTTTGTCCACACTTTACTTACAAGCACCAGAATTGTGGTTTCAACCTAACAGGAAGGAAATAGCCTTGGTGAGCATCCAGCCAATCTCTGTCATGTGACTAACTTCAGTTTCCATATTACTTATTCTTCTATTTAGGTCTTCTATTTCTTCTTGAGTCAGTTTTGTAAGTTGTATCTTTGTAGAATTTTTTTTCCAAATTTAAAAAATATATTGTTATACAGTTGTTTTTAGTATTATATTATAAAAGAATAAATTTTGCTGTTTCTATAGTTACAATGCACTATTTATCTCTAATATTGCTTATTTGGCCTTTTACTTCCTTTTCTGTCCTTTGCTCATATTTGTTAGTTTTGTCCATTTTATCAGTATTTTCTACAAAAGAGCTTCAGCTTTGTTTTCCCCTTTTTTGTTACAGGAGAGATGAATTTCCTTCTTACCTTAATTTTTCCAATTCCCTATGAGTAATTTCCATTATTCTTTTTTAAAATTTCTTAATTTGAATGTGTATCTCTTCAATATTCAGCCTTTCTTCTTTTTGAATGCAAGCATTTAAAGTTCAAGCTCACACTGAAATTTCAATGTCTATAACAATGTACAGTTTAAATGTTTGTTAAAATTCATTATGTTCTTTAACTTAAATTAATTGTGAATTTTTAAATTTGTTTCCAAATGAATAGTTTTATTTAAGTTGTTTTCTTGTTTATCAATTACCAATTTGAATTAATCAGGTAATCAAATCTATATAGTTATTGATTATAACCTATTTATGAATGTAAATTGTTACACTTTATACATGTTTAATGTGTGATTGAGAATAATATATATTCTCTTATTTGGGTTGTTGACTTTTCTATACTTCTGGTAGATCATGCTTATTATTTTACGTAATTATTCTACTTGAATTTTCAGTCATTAAGAAATATGTTAAAACTTCCTATTATGATGGTGAACTTATTAAACTTTCCTTGAAATTTGTCAGGCTTGCTTTGGGAGTTTCAAGGGTATGTAGTTAGGTGTGTAAAAGTTGGAATGATCACACATATTTTAAGTTATACTTTTTTATCATTTTACAGTGATCCTCTTTGAACCAGCATTATTCTACATTAGTACTTTCTCAGTCTATTTTTTCAATAATTTTACACTCAATCATTCTGTTTTTACACTTTAAGTACATCACTTGTTAGAAGCAATAGCTAGACTTTGATTTTTCACTCAGTGTAATAATCTTTTAACTGATGAGTTTAATTTATTTATATTTTTATTATCACTGATATATTGGAATTATTATTATCAACTTGTTTTGTAATTTCTATGTCATCCTGCTTTTCTTGTTTCTTCTTTTCTCCATCCATTATTTCTTATGAAATTTTTAGAATTTTTAAAATTTTTTATCACATTTTTTTCTTTCTCAGTTTACAAAGTTACATGTCTTATCTATTCCTTCAATAGTTGTTCATAATAGTTTAATATGCATACTTTATTTAACAAATTGATCAGCGTTTCTACCTTCCTTCTGAAAAAGCACATCCTTTTTAAAATAACTTTTTATTTTTTAATTACAATTGACAGACAATATTATATTAGTTTCAGGAGTACAATATAGTGACTAGACTTTTATATAACTTACAAAGTGATCACCCCAATAAATATAGCACTCATCTGACACCATACATAGTTATTACAATTACTGACTATATTCCTTATGCTATACTTTACATCCCCATTAATATTTTGTAACTACCCTTCCCCACTTTCACCCATCCTCCATCTGGCAACAATCAAAATGTTCTCTGTATCTATGTTTGTTTCTGTTTTGTTTGTTTATTTTGTTATTTTAGATTCCACATATAAGTGAAATCATGTAGTATTTGTCTTTCACTGTCTGATTTATTTCACTTGGCAACACCCTCTAGGTCCATCCATGTTGTTGCAGATTTCATTCTTTTTTATGGTAGAGTAATATTTCATTTTGTATATGTAGCACCTCTTATTTACTCATTCATCTATTGACGGAAACCCATGTTGCTTCTATATCTTGGCTATTATAAATAATGCCAATATATACATATATATATATATATATATATATATATATATATATATATATGTATGTATGTATAAAAGATATTTATATCTTTTTTAATTGTTTTTGGTTTCTTTGGATAAATACCCAGAAGTGGAACTACTAGGTTCTTCTTTGTCTATTGATATAGCTTTTGTTTTAGTTTGTTTTGTCTGGTATAAGTATTGCCACCCTAGCTTTTTTTAAAAAAATAAAAAAATTTATTTCAAGTTTCAAGTATACAGTATATTGGTTAAACATTTATATAGTTTATAAAATGATCCCCCTAATTGTTCTTTCTCTTCTCTTGCTCTCCACCTAGCCATTACATTAATGCTCACTGCATTCCCTATGCCGTGCTCCCCTTTCCTGTGACCATCTATCAACTACTAATTGGTACTTCTTTAATACTTCACCCATTCTCCAAGCCCTCCAACCCCCCTCCCCTCTGACCGTCACCAGATTGTCCTCTTTATTTTGAGTAGTTTGTTATTTTTGTTCCTTAGATTCCACATATAAGTGAAATCATATGGTATTTATCTTTCTCCATCTGACTTATTTCACTCAGCATAATAACCTCTAGGTACTCCAGCTTTTTTGTTTGTTTGTTTCATTTTCATTGTCATGAAATATCTTCAAAAAAGTGCATCATAAAATGCTTTAGCTTCAAATGCCTTCTTTCTTTACACCATTGGTATCTGTATTAGTTTTTTTTATTGCTGCTGTAACAAATTATCACAAGTATAGTAAATTAATTAAAATTTTATTAAAGTTCTGTACAGCATAAGTCTGATATTGTTCCAACCAGGCTAAAATCAAGTTGTTAGCAGAGATAGATCCCCTTCTATAGGCTCTGCATAGGATCTTTTCTTTGCTTTTTTTTTAGTTTCTAGAGGACACCCATATTCCTTGGCCCATGGCTCCTTTCTCTATCTTCAAAGCCAGCAATGGCTGGTCAAGTCCTTCCCACATTACATTCATTCTCACTTTATTTACAGTCACGTCTTCTGACTATGGGCACTACTAACTTAGTACCACCTAAAGCCAATTTCTCCACTTGGGGTTTCCAAACTGCCCTACAAGAATAAGCCTGCAATTACCAATTTTTAGAAGGGAATTTTTATCTATCCCGATCCCAGGTAGGACAAGTGAGTTTTTTTGTCTTCTGCCTTTATCGGTAGTCCAAAAATTTTTTGTTTTGTGTTTATTTTGCTAATCTCATTTTGCTAACTGAATATGTAGTTTTCAAAGGATTCTGGCTTTATGTGGGAGTATGCTTCTCTTCCTTGCACAGGCCTAATGCCTTAACTGTGGTCACATTAAAATCCAAGACTCTGGGTTACCTAAAATGGTTTATTTTCACAGGATAGCTTTATGCTGAGTATCAGTTTATCATTCTGGTTTCAAACTTTCTCTTTAAAGCTCTGCTATTTGGAAATTTAACATACTTTCTTGCATGATCGCCTATATATTAAAAAAAATATCTATTATATTTTAGTCAGATTTCCAGTATATTATGTAGAAAGTTTTTAGAGTATCTCATTCACCCTATTTTTGGAAATGGAAGCACCTCAAAGTGGGATCTTTATCTTCTGTAATTTCCTATTATATGTTCTTGAATATTTTTATAGTTTTTTTCTTTATCATATTCTGCCTTATGCTATAATTGTATATTTATAAATCTTTAATCCCTAAGCAGTGGCTTTGTTTCTTGTGAAGGAACAAAATAAAAATCAATGTTTTCCATTTATTTTGCTAATTTCAGCTGTTAGCATGGAGAAGTGTTTGCATCTATTTCTGAAAAGTTGACATTTTCACATTTTATTATTCTATTCTTGAGGATTTTAAGCAGAACGGTTCTGCTCTGTAATTCTAATGATGCCAGAGTACAGATCTCTGAAGAGGAAATACTACCAAAGACTGGATCAGGATGTGGAGAAAAGCCAGAAAAGGAAGAGTTCTTTATTTTCTAAAATATTGAACTTTTATGGTTCAAAAATTTGCCCATGAAAAACAAAGTTTTTCATGGAGATGGTTTGGGAAATAGCTCAATTATATATGCTACACAGCCAGGCTGCAATCTAAATGCTATTTTTTATTTTTGTTCCTCTCGCACATAGAAATCCAATTGTTATTACACACCCATACACACATGCACGTATGAAAGACATATGTAAGTTATCGCTGTGCTTGTGCTCAGAAGGGCTTTTTGCTTCAATGACAGAGTTTTCCTTTCTACTACAATCTACAAGAATCTGTCAGCATTTTTTCAGCTGAACTAAAATGAGCAGGCATTTGTTAAGCAACGAGAGTACCTCAACTGACTGGGACTTAAGCCATTGACGTCAGAGCACATTAGCCAAAATATTTTCCCCTCCTCCATAGCTCCAAACTGTAAACATCCAGCTTGCATGCAAGTAGCCTGACAACTTTGAGAAAGTGGAGCAAGTGAACATGGAACAAGTGCACTCCCCCTGTATGGCTTCCAGGTGGCCAAAAAAGCATCTTGTTCCCTTAACTAATATGCTGAACTGTCTATGTCCACCTGGTGCACAGCATGCAGCAGAGAGATAAAAACATAAACAACACAATTCTAAATATACATGCAGGATAATCCTGGCAACCAAAAGCCTGGTGTGAACTGAAGAGAGTGCCTTTTATGAACGAGCATGATTCATTCGTTTCAATGTTCCTGTATTTTTTCTATCACCTTTTTTGCTTTAATATTTGAGGACACTTATATTTAAAAGATGAGTATATTTTATTGCTTATTTGAAGCCAGATCATGATAATTGATTTCTTATAGAGTTTTTATTCACAGATTGCCTTTCTATAGAAAACCCACTTGGTTTCTCATTTTTTACAGTACAACATAGATTACAATAAAACTTGCAGATAATCTTACAAAAGACTAGATTACAAGAACCAAAAATGGAATGAGCTGCTCAAAATCTAAAGGTATGACCCAGAAATGAGGAAAATCTCAACCCTCCTGCCAATTTTCAAAGGTTTACCGAGTTATGGAAAATCCTGAGTGGTCATTGTTGGCAGAAGAATGAGAGAACATTACCAGTGAGCTTTCTCCCCATAAGCGCATGTGTCCTTCTACAGCCACCTGCACCATTAGGAATGGATCAAAACCTAGCCATCATGGGAAAAGGTGTAGGAAGTAGGCAAAGAGAGAGAAGCTAACCGCTGTGACATTTTATTTAATACCAGGTTTCTAAAAACATGCAATAGTTCATCTTCCTTCCATCTGAGGAGAGAGCATATTGCATATTCTCCATATTTTTCTCTTTATCATCATCAAAATGCAAATCTCAAAGAGTTCACCAGCTAAAGCTTCATGGGAATCAGGCATAAAACTCTAGTACCATCTCATGATTCAAAATCCTCAATACCACAACAGAACAGTAACAATACTGAAATGTCATGCTGAACATTGTTGAAACTTCATGGAAAATAAACATAAAACTCTTCTTACTAAAAATGCCAGGACCAAATGTAATACAGTCAGGGCACTGTACAAAAGATGAGAACATTATATCTATGCTATTCTCAGAAACTAACAAACTCCAGAGTTAGGCAGAAGTGTGTCAGAATCTCTGCCTCTTAACTACAAGACCTTAGACAAGCTATTTAACTTTTAATCTGAAAACTGGGAATAATAGTTCCTAGAAGCATTATTGTACAGATAGAGAAAATACCTGTTAACATCTAGTATTTATTTAGTATTTAGTACATTTAGTATTTAGTATCTAATCTACAATGAATAGTAGATTTTATAGTTATGTCATATAACAAATAGAAATAAATTGCTTGGTGTTTTGAATTTTCTAATATCTGAGTCACATCATATTGAGAATATTACACAAGGGTTCTTGAACACTTGGAGAGTTTATAAAAGCAAGCCAAGGTCCCAATGTACACCTTAGAGATTCTGAGTTAGTGGTTTGGGGTGGAGGTCATGAATTTTGACCTTTTGTTAAGTTCTGCAGTTACATGTGCTGACTAGCTAGCTAGGTTTGGGAACACCACAATAATGAATTCATGTGAAAACTAAGTTCCAAAATTTGGTTTTTGGACAGATACAGAATTCTAGCTAGTGATCTGAGGTTATATATTAGAGTTCAACCATGATTAATTCAATAAAAAGGTAATTATATTAGTCAAAATGACTAATTCCTCTCAAAGTGCTCACTTCTATTTAAGTCTCTTTTTCTTAATACAATCATCTTTCTCAATTGTGATGGCCTGAAGACTAGCATGCATGCCTCACACTCATTTCATGAAAGTTAGACTTATCCTTTGCAGTTTCTACAGGAATGGCCAAGTATACCCCCAAGCCAATCACAAGCACTTTATTATTAATGCTTTGCATAATTTTCAAACTCAATTATGATGGAAAAGTATGAATTTTAAAACAATATCAGCTATTGTTAGAACTGGACATGCTGTGTTGGGGATGATGTAAGATCCAGATCTCTGTTTATATTTCTCTTCTCTATATTTCTACTTTTCATTACCTTATTCATCACTCCTTGGTTAAAATGTTTCTTCTAATTCTATCTCCTGGTTTTCCCAATTGCCATTCCCATTAAAAGATCCTCATCTTTAGTCACAAATCTGGAATTAACTTGTTTTATTCTGAATATCTCAAAGTGCTCTGCGGACATTAACATCCACATACTCTGATAGTCTAAATATGGTAAGTAGATGTGATAAATATAAAGGAATAGACAGTCACTTCCTCCTGAGCAGGTTCAGGCTGTCATTCCAGGTTGCAGTTTCCAAGCTTGGATGTGAGATCCAAGCAGATTATGTTGATAGTTATTATAAAATTTGACTATATATACATCTACAGGAGGTGTTCAGTAATTACAATAAAAATTAGTTCAATGCATAAAAGAGAAAAAGTTAAATGTCTAGTTTCATCATGTTCTTAAAGTTTGGAAGAGCATTTTGGGATCCAAACATAATTTATAATTCCTGGTCTTTTTCCAATAAAGAATTGTTTTGGAAAATTTGAATAAGATCTATTTAGCAGCTTTCAGATATACAGTGAGCCAAAACAAAGAAGTTAACAGAGGATGCAATAGGGTGATTCAAAGCATATTTTTTTAAATGACATTTAGAGTGGGGATTATTTCTCACATGGGAATGCTTTTTTTATGAAAAGAAAATAATTTTCTTTTAAGGTGAGATTTTAAGAGAGAAAACTCACATCTGACTGCACAATATATGAGGCAGAATAACAAAGCTGCTCTTATTCCAAAGTAGCATTCAAGAAGACATAAGTTTTGTTTTCATCCAGAAATATCACCATAAGTGGCCATTTGCTATCAGCAACTTATTACTCTTTATACAGAATATTAATATTATCTGCAGCAGATTGATTATTATATCCAATAAAAAATTTCAGGAAGATTTACAGCAAATAAATGTTTCAGATTTACACTTGAGCAATTTTCACTTAATGAAAAACATGGATTACTTCTTTAACTTACAGTTCAAAGTTTTTAATTTAAAGAAGCAACACTCACAAAAACACATACTCACATACACACAAAACCAGTTTCCCAATATAAGGTCTAGTTTAACAATCATATGTAAACTTCCAAAGATACCTAAGTGCTTCTTTTGGCTTCGGTTCTCATTCATGATAAGTGTCATAAGATGTGAACTGCATGGAAAGTCCTGCGGATTTGAGTTCCTTCCAAATTGGTGTTATCACAATTGATCAAGGTACCAAAGGAGACAATTAGATGTGATACTTTTTAAATTTTTATCAGAGAGTACTTTTTAACAGACTATAATGCATTATAAATTATAGGTATGGAAAACACACACACACACACACACACACACACACACACACACACATACACACACACATATATATATACTGGTATTTACTGTTTTTTCCATCATTCTTATCCTACCAAATGAAGTATATAGAAAATAGATCTAAGCCACTAGATTTATCACAAAACAACTAGAGAAACTATTCCAATTTGTTTTTACATTTTTAAAAGTAATTAGTATATTAAAATAATGACTAAAAGTATGCAGAATAACATAAAAATGCCCATTTTTTTCATCAATACTTGAAAACTGATAACATTTTTTATACTTCTTTTTATCCTCCCAACAAATGCTACACATAAAGTTGAAGTCTTCTTTGACCACTATCCTTCCCCCCTCCTGTTCTGTAGAGGCAACTACTACCCTGAGTTTGATGTGCCACAGTCTAGCCCTCTGGGTTTTATGGCTCCAAACTTGGCCTTAAATTAGAGCCTTGGAAATCCTGTGTCACACAAATTGTGCAATTTTAGACCCCATGCAAAGGATATGGGCCAGGCTCCAATTCTTCATGATGATTCTTCCTCATGAAGATGATTCTTTCTTTGAGTGGAACTAATTCAGGCTCCCACTCCCTATCAGGTCCCACCCCCAGATTTTCCCTGTTAGAGCCCTCTGGTCCTCCACTTTGGCCAGCACACATTTAGCTCCTCATCCTGAGCAGACACTAAAACCCTAGCCCCTTTTGTCCCAATTCGTCCTGGTTTGCCAGCAGGCAGGCAACTTTACCCCCATTCTGA
Source organism: Macroglossus sobrinus (assembly GCA_004027375.1). Taxonomy (NCBI): domain Eukaryota; kingdom Metazoa; phylum Chordata; class Mammalia; order Chiroptera; family Pteropodidae; genus Macroglossus; species Macroglossus sobrinus. The sequence continues at coordinate 918,123 of PVKZ01000203.1, forward strand.
TATACTATCTCACTCTTTTCTAGCCCCTAGCCATTTTCTTCTTTTTTAATTTTTTTTTCTGATCAGAATGGGTTGTTTTTGACTGTTGTAAAAATAATTCTCTTTGAATTTGCTTTTGGTGTGTGGCAGGTGATTTTAATATGTCTTCCCACTACATTCTTGACCTAAAAGCTCCCTATTATCTAAAAAAATTAAAATGTGTTTAAAAAGAAATAAGCTTAGAAAGAAACAATCTTATTATTTTTTAAAAAAAGATCAAAATATATTATACAACTACTATATAGAAAACCATTTATCACATGAATACTTATGGAGAATCTAATATGTGCTGAGGACTTAACAATGAATAAAGCAAAGAAAAAAGAAAAAAATCCATTGTTTTCTTTTAGAGGAGAAATGTAGATGATAGGAAGGTAGGTAGATAGACAGACAGACCGACAGACAGATAAAATATGTAGGAAAAATAAAGTTAAGGAAATTAGAAAGTGTTGGTGGTTGGAGAGAGCTTTTCAATTTCAGATAAACTGGTTAAGAGAGCCTCACTCTGAACATAGAGAATGAGCACACTTGGCATCGATCTGATGGAAAACCATTTCAGACATAAGGCAACAAGTACAAAAGCCCACAGACAGGAGCTTAACAAGTGTGTTAGAAAAATAGCAAGTGGCCAGTGTGACTGAACTAGAGAGACTCAGTAGGAGAATAATAGAAGATAAAATCAAAGAGTTAACATGGACAGACTTTGACTTTGACTTTTACTTTAAATGAGATGGAAAATTAGTAACAAATTTTGGGCAAAGAAAACAAATATGACTTGACTTGTATTTTTCTATGATTGCTCTGGCTACTCTCTTGAGAACAGACAGCAAAAGCGCAAATACAGAAGCAAGAGACTGACTGTGTGGCTAATGCATCATCTGAGTAAGAGATGATGCTAGACCACCTGGCAGCAGTGAAAGTGGTATAAAATAGATCCCAATATATTTTGAAAAAATCCAACAAGATTTGCTGATAGAATAAATGCTAGGTATAAGAAAAAGAGAGATCAAGGATAAAATTTTTGACCGCAGCATCTTAAAAAATGAAGTTGGCATTTAGTAAGTTGGCAACAGGATGAAGTTTGGTGAAAGAAGTCAGAAACTCAGTTTGAAATGTATTAATCTTGAAATGACAGACAACTAAGTGGAGATTTTAAGTAAATAACTAGATGTGAGAGTTGGGGTTGTGAGAAGGTTTGAACTGAAGATTAAAAAAGAGAAAGAGAGAAGAAGTTAGTATATAGATGGCATGTAAAAGTAGGAGGCTGAGTGGGATTACCAAGAATAATGTAAATTGAAAAAGAAGCACTATGAAGCCTCACCATCAGGACATTACAACACTCAAAAGTTATAGAGATGAAAAGGAGTAAGCAAAAAAGACTGAATAAGAGTGGCCAGTTATGCAGGAGAAATTCAAAAGAAAGTGGTGTCTGAGAAGCCAAGTAAAAGAAAGTGCTTTCAAAAGCAGGATACCATCAACTTTGCAAAATGTTACTGATAACTAATTTCAAAACTGGGACTCTGTCATTAGATTTAGCAACATGGTATTGATTAGTGACTTTGACAAAAGAAATTTTAGTAAGGGGATAGGGTTAAAACACTGTTTGGAAAGGGTTCTAGAGAGAATGGGAGAAGTAGAATGGCTAAAAGAAAGAGTACCGAAAATCAATATTAGAATGTTTACCTATAAAGAAGAGTATATAAATGAGGCTATTACTGAAGAGGAAAACGGAGGGGTGACTTCTTTCTTAATTCAGTGAATATGAAAATTCTCTTCTTATTGATTTCACAAAGGCAAGAGATGGAAGGCTAATAGCTGAGATCGAGAATAGGGATAGAGATAAGTTTAGGAAGAGGATGAGAACTGTTGACTATAAACAGTGAATGAATTTAAGTGAGAGTAGTCAACACTGATTGTAGTTACTGTCCAGCTGTTTTCATCTTGGAGGGTATAGGTTCAGAATAGCCAGAGTTGAGTTTTTCCAGGGTAGAATTTTACCAGAACAATAACATAACATGAGAATAGGGCAAACTTGACAGTGTATGCAAGAAATGAATGTAGTAATGAACCATGGGATCTAAACTATCTAAGGACTGGGAAAGAATAGAATGAGTTGGAATATTAGATATGGTTGATAGAGAAAACAAGATGTTGAAGGCTGATATTATGGACCCATTGTTGGTAATGATAAGGTCTAGGATATGACCGTGGGAGCGGGGATTGAAGTAGAACAAAGGACAGATCCTTGGAGAAGAGGTCAAGAAATTGAAAGGCCAACATATGGAAAGAGTATCTAGGTAAATGTTGAAAACAAGCCTGGAGCTGCCTCCCGGAAGAGTGTATGACATATGGATGACTATCACAAGGTTTAAGCAGTGCATGGCATAGGCTAATAACATAAGGCTCAAAGCTGGGGAGTTGGAACATGAAGCTATAAAATAGTCGAACAGCAAAAATTTATTCTTTCATAGTATAAAAGCAACTTTATAGCAATATATTTTTTAAATCTTGGGGAAAAATATTTCTAGAAAGATACAGCTTACAAAACTGACTCAATAAGACATAGAAGAGCTAAAATAGAAGTATAAGGAACATAGAAACTAAAGTCAGTCACATGACAGAGATTGTCTGGATGCTCACCAAGGCTATTTCCTTCCTGTTAGGTTGAAACCACAATTCTGGTGCTAGTAACTGGAGTGTGGACAAAAACGAGTATACTACTTTCAGGACAAAATTAGTATACCCTGTCTTTCTTGGGGTTCTTGCTTACTTTCACTTTTAGCTGAAGGTAAAAAATCTTAGATGGTGGAGCCATGTAATAGATGAAGCTGGAAGAGAGCCACCCAAGAGAGGTGCTAGACCAACATTCATCTTCATGAGTGATGAATGATAAAGAAACCTTCTATGTAGGAAGCAATTGAAATTTAGGGAATATTTGTAATAGCCATTATTATCTTCTCTGTTTCTTCTGTTCTTGTTTTGCCAATTATCTTTTTTAACTTTCTGTTATTTTGGTTGCTGTTATTTCTTTCTATTTCACCTTCTACAAAATAAAGGTGACTTAGATAGATGGTCTTTTCCAGTTACAAAGTCCTACAACTTTAAATACCACCTTCAATTCTACATGCTGATTGGATAACTAAGAAACTTAAAGACCCTCAGCCAGGACTTCAAAGATACAGAAGAAGACCTATTTGGGGATTTAGTGACACAAAAATCTTACTTATAGCAAATTATATATACCATTTCTGAATTTAATTGGCAATCAGTATGTTTACCCTAAGTAAATATTTGGGAGAACCTAAGAAAACTGATTTCTTTCCTACTTTTGTTTCATAATATTATTTTTGACTCATTATTGTCATTCTTCTTCACTGACCCCACCCTCATCCTCAGAGAGCCATATATATGGGTCTCTTTTAGTCACTTTCTACCTATTATTTTTTTATTCTTTTGTTCATTAAGCACCATCTGCATTTATATTTGTTATTTACCTGTTAATTGTTTTCTTGCCTCTCCCTTCACTTAAAAGAAGCCAGCTAAAGGTTAAAGTCTCTGTGTGCTTTTATTCCCTGCCACATTTCCACCACTAAGATAAGCACTTACCCTTTAGAACGTTCTAAATAAATATATTATGAGTGAATGAGTGAATGAATTTCTCAAGAAAGTAGCATTCTTTATCTTTGGATTCTGGTACCGAGCACAGATCATGACACAACACATGACACATAACAGGTACCTAATAAATGCTAGTTACCTAAAAGTGCCATAGTAGGAAGTAATCCTCAAAGTAATTTTGGATAAAGATAAGCATATATGTTCACCAAAGAAATAATAAAATGTTATTTTGAAAGTTTAAAAAAAAAACCTTCTAAAAATATATTAATTTTTATTGAAGCTAAATAGCTTTTTGAGGAAGAACTAAGAGAAAAATAATTAAGTCCACATGATTATATTCAAAATATAAATAATTTTGCATGTGGTAAAGTGCTAATAGTATTTACAGTTGTTCTCAAATGGCACTCTTCTAGCTTTTTTCATAATAACAACTTTTCTTTTTTGAGCACAAAATATGTGCTGGATACCACTAGGCATCTTACATACATTTTATAGAATTGTATCATTTAATCATAAAAACTCTTTAAGGTGGATATACACCCTTCCCTTGACTTATGCAGTATTTTTTACATGTTTTTTTATATGTGACAAATATTCTCTATTTTACACAGACTTCTTATACATGGTTTCTATTTACATGGTCTCATTTTACACTGTTCTTTCTTTTTCATTTCCATTATTGGTGATTATATTTTCTAAAAAATGATGGCTTAACTCCGCAATGTACAAAGAACTAAGACTTACTAGCACACCATCATCACTGAAACATTTGAAAATTGATTGTTACTCTGTCATCAATAACAGTTTAAACTAATTTAACAAAATTTTAAATTACCAGTTGCATCATGATTTAATCCAAGATACTCGTAACTTTTATGCTTATTACTTTGTGATCAACCACTAACACTTAAAGATAACATGTCATAACTAAGTGCACGTAAACACAAGTAATCAATATTTAATATAAAGTGTTTTTACCTATAACAATTTTAAAGGGGACATATACCTGTAGAAGTAAAACTAAATCAATTTTCAATATCAAAAAATTTATGAAAACTTAGCAAAAGATAGGGTTGGAAAAAGATCATCCAAAAACATACAAATAATGAAACCAAAGTAGTACTTCCAAATATTTTGAGAGATGAAGATAGTGAATTTGTGCCAATTAAAAAGAAAAGGTTGATTGCTTTAGAGTATAGCTGAGACACTGACAGTGAATAAAATTTATTTTGTTTTTTCTGAATTTGCATTCGAATTTTTAAAAAAATATATGAAATAAACATTTTTATGACTTATATAGGCTTATTTATTTAGTATTTTTTTGTACTGGTGGACTCTTTTTATGCAGTTTTCTTTCACATAAAAACTAAGACACATAGAACAGATAATCCACATAAATAAGGGATGGGTGTAATTAACCTCAATATGTAGCTAAAGAAGTAATAAGATTAAGAAATAGGGTGAGGTTGGATTCCAACTTGAGTCCCTTCATGCCACAGAGTCATTCACCCACATGAAGTCCATGCTTCAAAAAGTATCATCCTCAAAGTTCTGTAAACTCCACGTAACCTGATTTCTACCGTTTTTCTTAAAAAGTTATGTTTCATCTCCCTACCACTCAGTAGACAAATGACTAAACTGGGCATAAAGCAATCTAAAGGGGAAATTCCAAAGGAGCACAGAAACAGTTTTTAGTTGGCAATCGCTGTCATTTTCTCCTCAACCTACTGTTTAAAAATCAGTGTATTCAAGTACTGGACCCCTTTCCTAAATTTCAAAGGACTTCTTGAACAATAATATCCCTTCTCATGATTCCAAGTAGTACCTCTGTGCTACCAGTGACCACCAGACCCCAGTCTCCACACCATATTGCCAAAATCCCATTCCAACTTTATAAGCTCCAAAGACATGCTTAGAGTTGAATTTGGCATCCTCACCCATAACTTGCCACAGTCCCTATTTTCGTGACATCACAGTACAATGACATCACAGTACAATCAGTCATTAAAACTAAAAACTTCAATAGTTCTTCACTCTTTCCTATCCCTAGATTGTAACATCCATTTAAGTCACCAAGCCCAATCCATAGCACTTCCTAGATATTCCATTTATTTACTCAAAAATAAAATAAAATAATAAAATAAAGTAAAATAAAATAAAATAAAATAAAATAAAATAAAATAAAATAAAATAAACCAGAATATGTTTATGAAGCACTCACTCTGTGTCCAAGATGCTACCCTGGTCATCTCTCTTTGCCCTCTTCTGCATCCCCACTGCCCCTGCCAAGATCAAGGCCTTCATCACCACTTCCTTTGATCTCTAAAATACCATCTTAGCTTGCCAATCAAACATCTAGTTTCCTGACACACCCCATGCATATTTTCCACTGTCATAAGAATTATCTTCCTAAAACACAAATTTAATATTACAACTATTGGCTTGAAAGCATTCTTCTCTCTCTGGGAGTCCATAAAGTTTATGTCTTAGAAGAGCATTCAAAGTCCATTATACTTTGGTTCCAAACTTCATTCCTGGCTCATCTTCTGTTCCAAACCCTCCTATGATCAAGCTTCTCTAAAAGGTCACTGCTTCCTGAAAACAACACACATTTGCCTTGCCTTTGTGTTTCTTTGCAAATGTTGCAATCTCTGATAGTGATTTCTATTCCCCTTCCCTTTGCCTTAGACTTGAAGATTCATTTCAAATATTGCCTTTACTGTGAAGCCTTCTCACTTGCTTCCTGGAGGATTGGATCACTGTGTTTACAATACTGTCAGAATGAAGGTACATCAGTATGGCATTTATTATTGATTGAGTGACTATATAAACAGACAATGGCCAGACTATACATAAAAATAGAACTTTACCTGCAACCTAGCCAGAAAACCAATCGCCTTATTTTCAATGAAGAGTCCAAGAAGCAAGCTGGCTATAAGTCAGACTGTTATCTCTGATATATATCCACTGTCCAAAGCCCTTTATATTATTAAATCATTTAGTCATCACTATAACCCTGTGAGACACAACAATTATCTCCATATTACATATGAAAAACCAAGGCAGAAATTATATAACTTATACAATGACAATTAATAAAATGTAAGAATGGCAGTTAATTTAATCTTCTAAACTTTTGGTAATCAATCTTTGAAATTAAAAGTTGTTTCTGGAAATCTCTTAATCTTTATGTCTCATGATTATATATGACAAGACTTTCAGTTCCTATCAATTTCCTTCAAAGATCCTTCTAGCTATTTAATGACAGTGAAAAGCAGCATGGTTTAGTAGAATGCCCACTTATTATATATGATTTTGTGAATCTGGGGTCTAGCCAGCTAGTCTCAATTTTGAAAAAGAGCACTTCACTTCTATGAACTTAAATTTTTAGAAAGCAGTGTGTGCATGTGATATATGGATATTTAGTGATATACATGGGTGAAATATAACCTAATGGAAAACTACACAGATGTATTATCAGGAGTATTATAAAGCAATTTATAAAAACCATTTTATTTACATCTATGGCTTTAATGCTAGTCACTGACTACTTTTATCTATTTCAATAAAAAATTTATGTTTAACAAATTAGACTATTTTGGTGAATTCCAGGGACATACTGAGAACATACTCAATTGTGAATTCAGTTCTGCATTACTTGCTGTGGATCTCAGCATAAAGTTTAGCAGATGTGTAAGCAAGTGAGATTTTCACATAGAGGGGTTACCAAAATTTGCCCAGATTTTGCAGTGTAGCCAGAAATCACAGGCTGTTTTTAGAAAACTGATTTTGAAAACATAAGAAATTGTGTTCTTAAGTCAATCAATACATCTTGAAATAAGCTCCAAGTTTATGTAGATGGTTCAGACACTTATTTAGGTTTGTGCCATAAAAATATATTAAAAACTTTTTTATCCTCATAACAGAATCTGAAATTCTTTTAACATTGACTTCATTTGCAGCAGATGTCACTAAAATGTTTTGAAATCTATAATCTTCTTGAAGCTCAAGGAAATTCACCAATTTAAGATAATAAATGTACCCCCCAATTATCTTTTGCTTAATGCATATATGTGTATATATAATATTTTTACATATGTATAATATATAATATGCATATTATGTACATTAGTACATATTTCTAATTTGAGACTGAATATAGGCAATTTCTAGAGAAAATCACTAATATTTCTGGTGGCAATTGTTTTCCTTATAGTTGCAAGTTAATTGTGTCCAGTTATCTTGTGACATCATTTAGAAAATATAATAAGTTGAGCCACTGAATTTATTATAACTTAAGTCACTGTCTTTAAATTTTAAAAGTCCTTTCTATTTCGAATTGGTCTAATCAGTGTGTGTATATGACCATATTAGAGCAAACCTCCATGCTCTGATCATTAAAATCACTTGTATGATAAAAATTCCCAGACTTGATTCTTGCCTCCATCCCACTGTGAAATGGATTTGACTACAACTCGCAGAACAAACTCCACTGACACATGAACAAAGGGGAATGAAACATAAAATTTGTCTTTTAAAATTACTTCCTTACTATAAAATTTAATACATGTTTATTGTAGAAATGTTGAGATGCAAATTATAAAGATAATAAAAATTGCCTAAATAGCATAAATATTATATTATTTTGACATATACTCATCTATTGTCATGTACTTCCACTTCAATCTCATTTTTAAAAAAGTTGTTAAAATAACTTTAAAAAAAAAAATCTTTCCATTGTAGATATTGTCCCTGCCTCCAGCAAGTGACCTCAGATTTTCCAGGTTTAGTCCAAGCTTTGCAATTTGTTTCTGGAAATGTGGTTAGGTCTTAAAAGTACATGTGTACTTGCTAATTTATTTTTTTAAATAAACTTTTTTGCAGTTCCCACTTGCAGGGACAGATGCTCCTGCCATCTATATCTATGTGGTTCTATCTACTGATAACATTCTGTGAACTTGCTCTTGTGTGTGGAATATATCTAAATTCCTAATCATTTTTCACATACCCAGAATACCATATACTAACCAGGTTTGCAATTTATGTGTACAATTAAAATATTTACAACATTCTTACATTGGCATTATAAAAAATAATATGAAAATCTTAGCTGCAGTTCAGCTTGCATTTTTATTTCTTGCCATCTCCCTGCCTACTTCCCAGTGGAGGTGTTAATGAGCAACCAGAAAACAGAGAGGAAGAAAGCAAAGAATACAGATAGTATGCACAACATATTAATGAGTAAAACACAGATTTTTATTCCAAGCTATCATAATTTGTATCTGCAACAGCCAAACTTTACTCTCTTTTTTTAATAGATCTGGATCCCTGTAAATATTGTTTACAAATCTATTAGTCAACTTTTCATAACTGTCATTACATTTATGACATTCATAAGTGTCACTGAGAAATATAGTAAGTATATGTATTTTTCTCCATGGACAAAATCGTTAAGTGATTCTGAAACAAATATATATTTTATACTAGACACAAAACAGCGGTTCAAATAACAACAGTCAGCCACTTTCTCGGTGGTGAAAAACTGTCTTTTTCACCCCCAGCCTCTGCTCCCTTCTTGCCCCACAATCAGACCTACTTCATTCTTACCTACTACCTCTGCTTTATCCAGTTCCCAAGATAGGTCCCATTAGCATGGGGCTTAACATCATTTCACCTTTCCATACACCATATCATACACCACTTAACGACATTTCATTTGATGACAGACCACTTGTACAAGAGTGATATACCAGAGAGTGCAGGTGCGGAGCAGGCTATACCCCATCTAGGTTTGTGTAAGCACATTCTATAATCTTTGCTCAACAAAATCGCTTAATGGCAAATTTCTCAGTATGCATCCCATCTTTAAATGGCTCATGGCTACAGTCTTATGCATCAGTCCTGACAACTAGGTTTTCCTTTGTTCCTGAGCCTTCGTTCCCATCTTACGTGCTAGGCCCGACAGCTGGATTGCTATCTTATTTTTGTGTATTACTGAGTCCTTACCTAGGAAATCTGCTTCCTGCCTCATCTTACCCAAGACCTTTCTTCCCTTGAAACCCACATTGGTAGCTGAGACCCTGTTTCATGCTTGCAGATTTCCAGAAAGCTAATCATTTCCCTTTGTAAATGTCTTAGCCCCCTTTGTGCACAATTTAATTTTTAAGAAAGATGACACTATTTCTTTATATTTCACCCTGAACACATATTACTTTCTTTATACTCTTTAAGATACTATATTCTAAGTGACTTCTAGTTTCCCATTTTCCAAAGGTAGGCCCACCCTCCTTACGACATCCCTTCCACCGCTATGCCCTATGTGGCCAAACAAGATGCAGATCCCAGCCTCTTGGACTGTACTCAGAAAGGGTCCTTACGGCCATGGACTGAGAGGGAAAAAAATGGTATACCTCTGAAATTTTATACTGAAAACATAATTTCTCTAGGTATCCTATTTAGGACAACCACTAAATACTAGGAAACTGCTTTCCCTAATACAAATATAAATATGTATTCTCCTGGCCAGAATGTCCTTTCTGGAGTCCACAACTATTTCCCAAAGGCTCCTGCCTCCTCTGAGGAGCCCTCCCTTCTGCTGCTAGGGCGGGGTGAGCTTGCTGAGGTAACCCTCAGATGTACATTACCAGAGAAACAGTGTTATAAAATATTATGTGTCATTGACATAGCACCATTCCTCCTATAATGAATCATATAATAATACATAAACCTGGAATTTGTAATAAAGCCTGAAAGTCTTACCATCATTTAAAATATTGTGTCAGTAGACTAACATTTTGATTTCAAAAAAAAAAACAATTCAAAACTAACTTTGGTACCTAACATTCATGATGATAGGAGAAACTTCCCAATTCTGTTTCGAAGGTAATCAACATTACTTCAACAGTTATATCTATATGTATATATGTATGTATATATGAATATGTATGTGTGTGTGTGTGTGTGTGTGTGTGTGTGTGTGTGTGTGTGTGTTTTGAATTGTTATTAAACATTATAAGTGAAGGCAAGGTCCCCCACATAGGCAGACAAGAAATGGTTAATTTAAATTTGGTTTTGTTATTACAAGCAAACTATCTTTTAATCCATGTGTTTTAATTTTCCCGTTAGGAAAAAAACATAATTATTGAATGAAGCCTTCTAAGTAATGAGGAAGAGAATTCTGGCTTAGCTTTCAGTATGGAAAATGGTCTCTTCTCACCAAAAGCCAAGGATGGCCCTCAGCAGTATTTATCATCCCTATTTCACAAATGAGAAAACTGAGAATAATATAAAAATATTTGAACCACAAACAAAACAGTGCTTCACACAATATTTATACTTTAATATAGTATAAAGCATTAAAACAACCAATTCAATCAAAATTAAAATGCAAAAAAAATCCGTCTATGATGGTACTAAAGGAAACCATAGGAAAATTCTTAATAACCTTAGAGCAGAAAGACTATCTTAGAATGACACAAACCTAGAAGTTATAAGAGAAAAAAATTAATCATATATAAAATATAGTTTTAAATTACTACATCGCAGAAAAAAGAGAAAAAAATCAAAAACAAATGACACACTGGGAATAAATATGTGCCATTCACATTCCAGAAGAGCTAATTTATTTAGTCTCTAAAGAACTTCCACTAATTAATAAGGGGAAAAAAGACAAGCCCTTTATAAAAGTGGGCAAAAATTAAGAACAAATAGTTCATGGTAATGTAAATGTACCTGATTTTAAGCATAGAAAAGAGGCCCAACCTCACCCACAATAAGAGAAATAGAAATCGAAAAGTACAACTGCAAATTATTTTGTACCCACAAATTTGGCAAATATCAAAGAGTAGATTATATTGCCAAGGGTTTGGAGAAGCAGGCAATCATATTTTTGTGGGAGCAAATTTTAAAGCCCTTTTGGAGGGGAATTTGACAATATTCATTAATATCTAAATTGTATAAGAATTCCACACCTTGGTGAGCAATGATGAACGTCGCAGCTTTGTCTGTAATAACAAGAGACCGGAAACATTGGTAGGTAACCACTTAAATAAATATAATGCTGTAGTAAGCAGCCATTAAAAAACAAGACAGGTCTACATGTGATACTACAAGAGTCCTCTAAGATACACTGTTAATTGAAAAAAGCAAAGTATAGAACAATGCATATGGTGTTTTATTATTTGTGGAAGAGGAAAAAAAAGTATGGAGTATGGCATAAATGTTTGTATGTACATGGACTACCTTTGCGAAACGACATGAAAAACTAGTAAATGTAATTGTATTCCAGGAATCACCAAGAAAACTGGAAAAGAAATTCTACTTTTTAACCACAAACCTTTGTACCTTTTAAATTTTGTAACATATGTATATATTACCTATTCCAAAAACTGGATAAAATCTGTTCAGTTGTTACTAAGAAGCAGTATCTGAAGCATGTAAGACACACAGTTTATAACTATTATCCTGGGGTCCAGAGAAAATAGACAAGTAAGTTAACATCCCTGGTAACTTTTCTCTGATCCCTTTTCTTATTTGGCTGTGATGACCCATAAACTCTGGGCTTTTATTCCAGATAAGGCTGCTATTTGCAGAATGAGACATCTATAACTTTGTCCCAGCCCCAGGTCTGCATCTTGTGAAGTTGGCCTGTATATATGGTGAAGCTTAATTCCCCTCACCTGGAATGTGGGCTGGACTTAGTGACTTGCTTCTAATAAATAGATTATGTTGGAAATTATGGCATGTCGCTTCCACGTCTAGGTCATAATAAACACTGTAGTTTGTCGTTCTGTCTGCCTGTCTTTCTCTCTCTCTCTCTCTCACCCCTCTTTCTCTAGTGATTTGCTCAGAGGAATAGCAGTTCCATGGGGTGAGGAACTGATGTCCCCAACCAATGGCCACCTTAGAAATTGAGCCTGCAACTCCTGCTGAGCCCTTGAATGCTTGCAGACCCAGTAGACTCCTTGACTGCAACTCCATAAAAGACCCTGAGACAGAACCACACAACTTAGCCATTCTCAGATACTGACTCTCCAAAATTGTGTGAAATAATTTAATGTTTGTTATTTAAGCTGCTAAATTTTGGTATAATTTATTCTGTAGCAATGAACAGATAATAAACATACCTTTTGCTCCCCACCCCCATGTATCTTTAAGCTCACTACAAAGGCATTGCTTGCTCTTCTGTTTGGTCCACCTCCAAGGACAATGAACTCAGGTAGCCTCCACAGCGACAAATGAGAGAAGAGAAAGGGGTCAAGAGAGGTGATAATAATCACTATAGGTTCTAGGAGAAGAGAGAAAACATGAGAGAAAAAACATGTCAGAACATTACTTACAGAATTCTCAAATTACTACATAATAACTTTTCTCAGAACCTGCTGACTTGAACAAATTTAGCTGGTTTCTTTCAGGTTACTTCCCACCACTGACTTCCTCAATTTCATTTCATCTTCCTTCTCCCAACCCAGGTGGTACACACTCTGGCTTTTCGATAAGAGCCAGAAACGTGGGAGAATTCAAGGTTTACTTATATAACACTGCAATGTGAACAACAAAAAAAGATGCTAGCCTAACTATTTAAAACATGTGTAAGTTTGTTCCAATACATTTTACCATATATCCTGGGGTCCACAGTCAACAGAATTTGCAGCATTCAATACCTTGCTTTATATGGCTTTCATATGCTCTCTCTCTCCCTCTTTCCCTCCCCCCTTTCCATCCCAAGCCCATGATTTGATAATATTACTTCTGAAAACTTCTTGCCTCCCAGTGGAACTGTACTTTTAAAAGATTATACACATTTTTTCAAAGGTCAAACTAAAAGAAATTTATTACACACTAAGGGCAACTTTAAACACACATAAAAACACGGAACTTTAAAATCAACCCCTTTGACGAGGCAGATGTTATGCTATTTTTTTTTTAGTTTGCTTACTACTAGAAAAACAACCCTGCCCAGGCATTATTTCTGCTGAGACTCACACATCATAGTTTTTCCTTTGGACTAGTTGCTCCTTCATCTGACAGAGGAAGGAAACCAGCAACCTCATTCTTACCATCAAGTTTCAAATCACACCTTCCTGCCAGCAGAGCTCATATCTAATGTGCCAGAGGTGAGGCTGTACCCATATAGCCACCAAATTGTCACTGCCTTTCATCCACCATGCTTACTAGGCTCTCAGCGAGGGTCTGGGTCTAACATACTATTTATTTCCCTGCTAAGACTAACAATCTTACTTTGCACTCTTACCTGCATGGTTGGGAACTGATTTCATAAGGCAACCATGCTTACTTTGGCTTATCTGGCATTCGTCTCCTGTACATTTCCTCCGCCTACCTCACTGGGTCTAATGCCTATGCTTATTATGCTCTTGGGACATCCTGTTTTGAGCTGCACAAAGCAGTGGCTCGGTAATCAAGAGCTAGCAGCTCTCTAGCCCCTAAATCTGTGTTTCTCCCCAGCCATCCTCCCTATCTACAATGGCTCTGTGATTGAGGTCCCAGAACACTTCATATCCAGCATCCCTCCCATTCCCTCAATATCCACCCAAACCCAGGCTGGTGGTTCTATCATGCACAGGCTAAGCACAAAAATTTAGTCATTTTCCCCTATTTTCACAGCAAGAAAATATACACCAGTTCTCCAGAAGTTTTGTTAAAGAAAGGTTTTATTTTTTGACAGAGGAGAGAAAATGAATATAAATAGTATACATATTTTTTTTCTTTTTTTATGGTGACATTTGTTTACTAAATCCAATAAGTTTCAGCTATACACTTTAACAGTAAGGCATATATATATATTTACACTGTGTGTTCACCTCTCATAGTTTGATTTTTTTCTGTTACCACATATTTGATCCCCTTTACCCCATCTATTTCTCCCCTCTTCCCCCACCTCCTACCCTCTGGTAACCACTAGTCTACAGTCCATGTCCATGAGTCTCTATTTGTTTGTCCTGTTCATTTGTTGCTTTTAGGTTTATATCTCACATATAAGTGATATCATGTGATTTTCAACTTTTTCTGTCTGGCTTATTTCGCTTAGCATGATTGTCTCAAGGTCCATCCATGTTGTCACAAATAGCAGTATTTCATCTCTTCTTATGGCTGAGTAATAGTCCACTGTATATGTGTACCACAGCATCTTTAGACAATCACCTATCGTAGGACACTTTGGTTGCTTCCATGTCCTGGCCACTGTGAATAATGCTGCTAGGAACATCAGTAATGAACATACTCTTTGAACAAAATTGTAGACCAGTGAAATAAGAGCACAGAGTAACATAAGCCTACTGCCACTTCCCCCAAAAATATATTAGAAGCCAAAGCGTGTCTACATGTGAGTTGCTTATTTTAACGTTTCTCATATCCATGTTTCCAAATATTATCAAAAGGAATAAAAAATAAATTATGCATGTCTAATTAATAAGCACTTGTGTGGTAGTTAATGTCATATCAGCAGGATAGTGATCTGAATGCATTTGCTCACAATATTTCCATAGTTTGCCATTGCTCACAGGACAAAAGGCATATGCCTCTGCGTGTCTGCCAAGGCCTTTGACAGCTTCTGACTCATCTTTCTTGCCATTGGTACCCCCCCCATTCCCACCAGACCATATGCTCTTATACACAGACGATTTGAATTTCATGAAAGGTACCACACTCTTCTCTGTCTCTCAGGGTTTTCACACTCTGTACTTTCTGAAACTCCTCTCCTTGCACCATCACCACCTCTCCCACCCCTCACTCATTGAGCCAGGGAATTCTCACTCACTCTTCAAGGCTCAGCTTATGAGTCATGTCCTTGGCTAAGCCTTTCCTGACACTTCACACTCTGAGCAGAAATTGCTGAATATTCCCTTCATATCACTTTTGTGCCTGCTGCTTGCCTTTAAATACATATCGGCTTCAATTTTAGACAGTGGGACTGCTTCCTGAAGTCAAAGCTCACATCTTACTCTTGTTTGTAGCTGCACTACAGAAACATAGTGGCTGGCACATAAAAAGTGTTCAATAGGCATTTAATGAAAGCATGGTTTGGTGGATGGATAGCTGAATGGATGGTGAAGAATCAGAATTTGTCAGGGTTTCCCAAAGTAGCAGATACTGTGCTAAGTTCTGTATATATATATATATATATATATATATATATATATATATATATATATATATATATGCCCTTTACATATATATTCTGAGGAAGAAGATAAGGAAACAGGCTAAGAGACGTACAGTGACATGTTCAAGTTTGACTACAAAGTCTTTTCATGGCCCCTGTTCTACTATATAGTATAACCATAACAGAAGTAATGAATTTAACAGGATATTTTAAAATAAATATATCCTGAGAAAAACAATTTTGGGAACTACCATAACTTAAAGGAAATAGTTAATACTTAAGTATCTTTGCTTTGGATGTATTTACATCAATAACCCAGGAAACAACAAAATGGTCTCCTGAAGGATTTACCTGTGAGGAGGTAAGACCTGAAAATAATTGGCATCCAGTCTTATCTCTCACTAGAGATCAGTATGAGCCTGGAAGGCAAGAACTCACAGGCTACTAGTTTTAAAATCAGGTTTGCTTTAACCCAAACTGAGGTTCTATAAGGGCCATCAAGTCTGTATGAACTGTGGACAGGACAAAGCTGGGGAGAGAAAGTGTTGCCTAATTTCCAAACCTGCAAGGCTGAGGATTATAGTCCAGCACCTGAAACTAGGTCTGAGAAATAAGCCAATGGGCGCCATTCTCTTTCAGATGCAAAAGCCTTTGAGCCATGACAAGCTGGAGGGCCGTGAAGCAGTGGTCAACTGTGCTGCAATTTGTTTCTAAAATGACAAAGAACAGAAAGTACAAATAGGGCAAGGTTGGAGAGCTCAGTCAGAGGTGCTGGGCGATCTCAGTGTTGCTGGGAGACTGAACTGGGTCGTATAACTTCTTTGCTTAAAAGCCCTCAATCAAGCAGGGCCTCTGAGGCCTACAATTGTAATTTCAAACCACAAAAGAAAACAGAACCCTCTCAAACTTTTATTTTTGCTGAGGAAGCGGATGATTTAAATAAGTCTGTTTGACACATGCCTATCTGACTTCCCAGTTCCCTTAGGTTTCCTGCAAGTCATCCATAAAGCTATTCCCCACTTGTTCTGACAGGATTTATGCATTCTACATCTGGTATTCAGCAAGCATATTTTTCTTCCTTTTTCATTGAACTGCTGCCCATACACACATACAGGGTCTCATTTTAATAGCAGGATTATTCCCTGTGTATTTAAATACACAGGAAACAGGAAATCATCTAAAAGAACACAGTGATCTCATGGTTATATCACTTTTCCCCACAAGCCCATTAGAGACAAAGACAAGATTCTGGAGCTTATAGCTTAAGAGTTTCTCAACCTGAGAGACTGACTGACCTTAAGTTCCCTTTTCTGGTCCTTAACATAGTGCAAATTGAGAAAATGAAATAGCATATTCATTCCAAGACATGAGTAAGAAAATAATAATTTTTTTTTCAAAATAAATCTGTATTCAACTCTCGGAAATGTAAGAAAGCATTGTCACATTCATTGGCTGAATAAAGGAGGAATCAGAGGATCTAGGGAAAGCCCTGTACTGGTGAAGCAGGAAAGGTCCTTAGATATTCAAACATAGCTCACAGTTGGCCACAGGTTCTCTCAAAGATGTATTTGGAATGTATAAACCTGTATTTAATAAAAAAGAACTAACATGTCTCGATCATGTTCCATTTAATCCTCACAGCAACTATATGAGATGGGTATTACTAGCTAAATTTTACAGATGAGGAAACTGAACTTGGACCCCCAAAGACTCGATGTATTGCAAGGGAGAGCATTTCTCCCAGTTAGAAATGCTCTCCATGGGATGGGGTTTCCTAAGATGCTCTCACCCTGTAGCCCTGGGGACAGGCTTAAGAATACACTTTTCCTATAGCACACTGGAAAGAGAACTTCCCAGGCTCCATCTGCAACTCCACCAGAATAGAAACGAAAGATGCTCAAAGTAATGGCTCTGAGAAATGGCAGCTTTAGAATTTCCTTCTCCATCCAAGAATAAAGAAATTAGGTTCTATATACTTCAATGTATTTCATTACTTTTAATACTGCTGTCTCTTTGGTACCTCTGAAAACTCTCTGTGAACTCGAATGTTTGATTAATCTGAATATTTTATTCCCAGTCATGCCAGAGAATAAAACATTTGTAAAAGTAGGAGCCTTTGTTCTGTGCCTGGAACACCTCCCCTACTCACAACTCTTTAGTAAAGCCAAGGTGTCCCCTCACCTTGTCTGCATCAGACATTTAGCTAGTTCTTACTCTACTTCCTTTTCTGATTGTTCTCCTTTCCCACTCATCTAAAACGATTACCATCAAAACCTCGGTCAAAGCTTCCCCAAAATCTCCATTATTGGCCCCATGTGGATTTTTAACTCCTTATCTGTGTCTTCTAATCCAGTCTACATAACCTTGGAACTGTATTACTTTGAACCTATTCTCCACACTTCATAACTAATCTCTAGTCATTTTCCCTATAACATTCTTTGCCTCCCTAACCGTATTAAAATTCTTTGCAGAGAGGAATAGTATCACTTACTATTCTGAACCTTGATATAGAAGGTGCTTATAGTTACGTAGATCCTGTGGTGCACTGAAGGGGGCTTGTGCCCCCTCAGGAGATCACATGGTGTGTGCTGTGCTACACAGCTCTTCCCAGCTCAGTTCCAATGACATCGTGTTGGTAGCTTGAACTTGGCCATTGTGGGAGTATTTATATCAAGAAAATCAACAAACACTACAAATCAAGGCTTTGTTTTCCTCTTTTAAAGAGCTACTTTACCAGCACAGTGTCCTTGCAACTCAAAGTGTGGTTCACAGACCAGCAGCACTGGCATCATTTGAGAGCCTGTTGGAAATACGAAGTCCAGCATCTCACCTTATGCCACTGAAACAGATTTTTGCATTTTTTAAACAAGAGCCTTGGGTGATCTGTTTGCATTACATTAAAGAATGAGACAAAGAACTGCTAAAATTGCTTCTTAAAATCTAGAATTGATTCATTATAAAAGAATTGTATACTCAATAAGTTTGTTACATTGACTGAAATCCATAATATGAAACTGTTATCAAGTTATCAAGATTGCTTACCAAAGGGCTGAAACATATTTGTCCTATTTACATAGTTATTGCTGTAAAACTCTGAAAAATTTGTTTTTTAAAAGTTTAAAATAGGACAATGTCCAATAGATGAAAGAAATCTGAATTTTTAATACTAAATAAAGTATACACCAAACTACTAAAGGAAATTAAAGGGTTTTTCAGACATGCAAACTGGCAAAGCTTTGGGAAGAGCCATGGAGGATCTTTTCTTCTTTTTTACATACCACTTTGATGGACTTATAGCAACTAACATGTGCACAAATCAAAGAAAATTTGAAACCATGAATTAATATTAAGAAAGCAGCTATAACGTCTCTTTATTAATGGCTTCTCCAGGACAATAATAGTAGAGCAAAAGATCCTGGATAAAATTCTGGGTAAGACATTAAGAGTAAGCCCAGAAGCACATGCGAAACTTGCAGTCTGCAGTAACAGAATTTTCTGAAAAGCTGCATATTCATGCAAAAATGCTAGATTGGGAGAGCATGAAATTTAAGGTAAAAGTGCTTGAGATAAAATCCCAACTCTGCCACTTGTTAGCTGTGTGATCCTAGGAAAGTTACCCTGTGCCTCAGTTTTATATCTATAAAATGGAAGTCTATCACCTCCCTCACTGCATCTGGTGGTTGCAACAACCACACCCTGTGACTGGCTGTGGCTACACACTTTGACTTTGGAGCCATCCTCTCCTTGATGGCCCTATCACTAAGTACGTGACCTCTGGCAAGTTTCCTCATTATAAAATGATGATAGAGAAAATAAATTAATCTATGTAGGATGCTTAGAAGAGCCCCTGGCCCAAAGTAAGGTCTCTGTGAGTACAGTACCAGGGAGTTTAATTTTAAAAGTTTTAAAAAGATTTCTAATAATATCTATCCATCATTAATAAAATCAGCTTGAGTTGGAGTAATTAAAAATATGAGTAAGGACACATCTCTGAAGCTCTAGAACATCAGCTTTAAAAACCACTGATTCAGGAATGTTTGAAGTAAATATGTAAGAGTATTAAAGTGAAAGACGGTGGTTTTCAATGTCTTCTGGGGAACTTTACAAAACATCAATGACTGGGTCACACTCCCAGTGATTTTGATGTAATTGGTTGGTGGTGTAGCCCAGGCATCAGGAGTCCGGAAATTTCCCAGGTGATCTATATGTGTAGCCAGGACTGAGAACCATTGGCCCAAGGGAATGATTAAGCAGAAATAGGAAACAAGCATGTAGTAATTTGGGGGAAGCAGACTGACAAACTGGAATGGCCTTCACGTGGCAGTTACCTTTTTTGTTTCTAAGGTTAGCCTGCTAGCTCTGTAGGTCTGGAATCTTGATAGTGGTATGCTTACGCAAGGCACATCATCTGGGGGTTCCAGAGAGGAGGAGGGCACTCACCAAAGACTGATTTGACTAGAAAGTCAGTTAATCATTTACAAGGAGTACGATAACTTTCCAGAAGAAATACCTGCTTGGGAAACCAAGTTAACATTCCCAAAACTACTTGACAAACCTATGAAATCAGAAAAGGGGCTAGGAGTCTGGAGGAGCAGCATGACTCAGAAGCAGCAATAAATTAGATTCTAGATTCTAGACCATTGGTTCGCATATGTCGCTGCATGCAAGCATCACTGGACCTGGGCCATACTGCAGACCAATTAAGTTGGAATCTCTGGTGGTTGGACTCAGTCATCAGTATTTTTTTAAAACTTTCCAAATGATTCAAAAGGCCAGCCAAGTTTGGGAACCCAAGAGATTATTATTCTTCCCAAAACTTCCTCTTTTCCATGCTTCAGTTCATTTGATCATATTTAAATTTATATTAAAAGTACTCAATTAATATAGAAAACATGTTAATATGCTCTAATTCCCCCCACACACACACACACACAAAAAAACACACCATCTATAAGCTTCCTTTTTGATAGTTTCATTTAAATAATGAGAACATAATTAAGTATTGAATTCCTATAATCTATTCAACATAAAAAAAGTTTTCTAAATATTAGTATTATGGGAAGTACTAGACATGCCTGATTTTTAGAAGATAGAAATTATTTATTTGAAATTAATTTACATTTATAGTATGTATCTTATGAAACTCCAAAGAAAAGGTGAATGAACTAAGTCCCAAATTTTTGTGACTACTTTCATGACACTATTGCAACTAAAAATTATTAGTGAATTGGCATGAACAATTAGCTGTGCATCTTGTCACCTAATTATAACAGAAATGCTCCTTCCTTTGAAGAATTGACAGAGAGCTTCAGAGTCTTATATTCACTGCAAAGTACAGTGAACTGCAAATTATAAACACTCTGCCTTGTTTTTAGAATAAATTGCCTTAAAACCTTTTTTCTAAATTAAGTTAGACTGCAACAAAGTAGTGATAAGTTAAACAACTGCCATTTCCCCCTCTAATTTCAATAAAATATAGATTCTCCAAGAGAACCCCAAACAAACATGCCTTCCAAATTAAGAGCAAGAATAAGGAGACAGCAGAAATTTCACAGTCGTGTAAGACTATTTTGTGATGTGGTTGGTTAATTAATTTTTCTGTATCTTGGTTTTCTCCATCTGCATATGAGAGATAATAACAATAGTGACATACGATTATTTAGGTATTAAATAAGATATTTGTAGAGTATAAGAACATGGCTTGATCGAAGGTAATTATACAATAAATTTTAGCTATAATTTTATTAATGTTGTATCATCCAATAGGTTATAAAAACCTGGCTGGAAGTAAATATTATACCATGTGTTTTAGCCACAAAGTTTAGAGAAGGAGGGTTTGGGAAATGCCCAAAGTATATTTGTATGTAGAGTTAAAGGTCATTTACATACACTTATGACTGAAAAGGACTTAACCTTACCTGAATTTTATTTTCTTTATAGACACTGTTACTATAAAAAGACATCCTTTAAATTTCTACCAAATTACACATCCAGGGCTCTTTAAAACAGTGTGTTTATTTTTAATTTGAAGGTGCCCTTGGGTGTTCCCATGTTCACAGGCAAAGCCAAAGACCTCAAAAGTGTTCAAGGCTTGATTGGCCAGTTTGTGTTGGAATGTAATTTGCATCCCATACCTTCCTGAGCTCCCGTGAACTGGAACTCAAATATTTCCCTGTGAAAGTAGCTCTGAGAATCAGCTGTTTGTTAGTTCCTTTACTCAAGACCAAATTCTAAGCAGACAACCACAAAAGTAGCTAGTTTTTCCTACTGGTTTAAGGGAGCTTCTTTTGTTGGCTTGAACACATTTTTTTAAAGATGTTATTTATCGTATTAATTCTATACTGCTTAAAATAAAATCTTTCTGTTCTCCTTCAGTTACCGAAGATCTTATATAAAATCTCTCTAACTTTATTAATTCATGAGTCCTGAATAAACTGATTAAGCAAAATACAAAGGAAAATGGAATTCAAACAAATTGTGTTTTTCTGGGTGCTTGGATCCTCTTCAATTAAATCTAAAATGCTATGAAATATTCTAATTCTAATGTTTCTTTTATTTCAGTCAATCTTTCATAAAGAAGTATTTACTTGAGTACCCAGTTCTGTGTATATTCCCATGAAGAAATCCAAGAAGTTTAAGAAATGCACACAAATCAAAGATTTTATAATTTTAGAAGAAAATAATAGTCAGAAAGCAATTGCAACAAAATATGATTAAGTATCAACTGGATGTCAAAGGAATTGAGATAAGGAACTGATTAGAGGTTAATCATATAAAGGTCAGAATAAATTTGCAACCTGCAGAGATTTTGAGAGATTATTTAAATTGGAGAGAACAATAGAAGCAAAGGACAGCATACTTAGACAGTCAAAAAATTACAGGTAGTTTTCCAGATGAAATCAATTGAATGTAACATTTTTAATCATATAAAAATAGAGACAAGAAGTATTTTTAGATATTAAGTATATAGCAGATCTCCACATGCTAGAAGCATAGAAGGACCATAACAAAGAGCAAGGAGACATTACTAGGTTTCAACATCTGCAATTTTCATGGCCATTCAAGTCCAGAATTTGGCCCAGGAAAATGCTTGCACAGCAGGAATTAGAACTGGGCTGCCTATGCAAAATCAGGAGAATCCAGAATGCATTACAAATGAAGCAGAACACCACCTGCAGATCCAAGATAGCCGCTGGAAATGAGCCAACAGCCCCACCCTGTGGGTGAAGAAGGAGTCTTCTAGGGATACAGTACCTCAAGACTGAGCTGCATGTGGGAGTGGGAACTGAATTCTCATTACCAATGCACTCTGAGAATACCAGGCTGAAAAACTAGCCCAACAAATAATTCAGAATCCGTGAGTCTTGGAGCTATTGATATGCACACCAGTGGAAATCGCCCCGGGGAACTTATCTGGATCTCCACACAAGATTATCCCCTCTGAGGAAAATGCACAAACAAAAACGCTAACACAAATTGGACACTCAATATGAAAGATAGTTCACACAACATGAGAAAGTAGCAATCAGAAAAATATAAAAGGGAGTTTAGAACAAGTATGTTTATAATGTTTAAAATATAAAAGAACTTGCATTTGTAGAATAAAAACGGGAGCTTTGCAGTAAGCTCTAAAAAGCCAAGTAAAAGTACAGTCATTCACTTTTTTAAATATGCAGCACACTAATTATACAGAAGACAAGTCATACTTGAAGATAAATTTGAAGATAGAACAAAACCTCTCTGTAGTACACTGGAGAAAGATAAAGCAATGAAGGATGTAAAAAAGAAGATAGGAATCATAGAAACTCTAATAACTGCCTCAGAGAAATTCCAAAGACATGAACAAAGAGTGAATAGACAATATTCTAAGATATACTCATGGAGAATTTTCCAGAAATAAGAAGATACAGGTCCTCACATTGAAAATATCCACCCAGAGTCAAGTAGAATTAAGTAGGAACATGAGCAGAAAAACCTAAGTGAGGCGGGAAAAAAATCGTATCAAACATTAGTGATGTGGTTGAGAAAGTTGTTTGGGGTCAGATTACAGAAGGTTTGTATCCAAAACAAGGACTTTATCTGGTAGAAGATGGGTGCTATTACAGATTGGTGGTTGAGACACTACAAAAAAATATGATGCTCTACAACATTTGAAACAGGAATACTGCTGTGATATTTTTCATTGAAGAATAGCTCTCTGTCCAAATTCTTGTTTTATAGTTTTTTTATATTTTGTATTTTTATTTATAATTAAAAATTCAAAAAGTCTTTTCTAATATTCTGAAATGTTACTTTCAAATATTACATTTAGAAGGGCTACTAAATTCTAGAAATATAAAAAAACAAAACATCAAGACAACACAAATAAAACCTTAAGAAGCTATTTAGTCTATATTCATTGACCAAACCTTGTCAAATGAATTTAACAGATGAAAATCTATTGCTTTTAGCGATCTCCAGAAAGGGAGACATTCACTCATGTACTTGTTAACAAAGTGGAGGGCCAATATCTGAGAGACCTGGGTTAATAAACCAGTCCCTTTCCCCAAGGTGCTTGCTCACTGTCCAGTAAGGAGACAACCCAAAGCATTTATCATTACAATAATATGGAATGTATGTTTTCAGAGAAATAGGCATTGTGTTGCTCCAGGAGCCTCAGAGGAGAACTCATAACTAGTGGAGGTTGGGGAAGAAGTTATGCTGAGGCTGCATCTGAAAAGCTGAATTAGCTAAGCAGAAGGCATTCTTGACCTCAGGGCACTGCAAATACAAGTTGTTTGTCATGGCTGATGCACTTGGAACAAATGGAGATCTCCTGAAAATGGAACTGGAGAGAGGTAAATAAAGGTCAATTACAAAGTGTTGTCTCAGTGCCATCCCATAAAGTTTAACTTTATACTAAAGGCGATAGGAAGTCAATAAATGACTGTAGAAGCAAACACCAGGATTGGATTTGTGTTTGAGAAGGATCACTTTGGGAGCAATGTTGGGGGTGGGTAACAAAGGGTGGAAACAAGGTAGGGAGACCAACGCGAAGAGGAATACATCATCCAAGCAAGAAATAAAAGCCTCAACTGAGGCTTCTTAACATTGTAGATGGAGAGGCAAATGTTTTTGTTTTTGTTTGTTGTTTATAGTATAGAACTGTTTTCACAAATGAAATCCTGTGAACTACAATATAAAACAAATAACTGCAAAGCTGGTGAAGGTGGAGGCGGAAGACGCGAGTCACTCTGCTCCCCCTTCCCTTTGCATCCTGCAGTAGCTCCTAAGGTCCTCCTGAGAAACACAGTTGAAACCACTGCACTAGGGAGACATGCTTAAGAAATAGAGTCAGTGTTTTCACACATTTTATTTAATTAACTCTTCTAGTGCCTAATAATCTGTCGTGTCAAGTTGTTCTTCACTATCTAAAGTAAATCTGTGCAAGAGTTCATAAGAAACTTGCTTTATATCTTTAGGCAAGAATAAATATTGCACTCGATAAATCTTCAGTGTGTCTCTAGCCTCTCCGACCATACATCAAAACCCAGTTAATTAGAGCCTTGTGTGAGCAGTCATTCTGGCTCTCTATTTCCTGAATCTATCTGGGCATGATGACTTTGGATCCAGAGGGCATAAATAATTTGACATTTTCAGATCCCACCTATTCTCATTCTATATCTTCTCCTTTAGAAGAATCATCCACCTGCATGTTTCCAATCTCTAGCTATAAATGCATGACTGTGTACAAATATCAATAGTTAGCCCTGACTCTATTTTGAGCTCCAGACTTGCACTTACTACCGGACATATTTAATTAGATTCCATAGCCCATTTTGACCAGCCCTGTCCAAAATGAACCTTATCTCCCCACCCCACATCTACTCCTCTGCCAGTTTTTTTACTCACTAAGCAGAGTACATTGGCACCACTTAGTATTTATCCAATAATTAGCCCTTTTTTCTCCTCTCTCACTCCCCACAAAATAACTTCAGTCATCTGTTGTTTCTACTCATGGCTGACTGCCTCCTCTCCAGCCCCACAGCAACTTTCATCTAGTTACCTGAATTTACTGCGACAGAAGCCCTGATGCTCAGCAAGCATTCTGTCTGCTCTCCCCTATCTCCCAGCTCCTTGTGGTTAGGCAGAGCCAGGTAACTGGTTGTGACTGCAGGAAAAAATGACACATGTCACTTTCTTCCCGATGAATAAAAGAGCCAGTGCACAACCCTGTAGTTGCCTCTTTCCCTGCTGTGGTGACTAAAAAAGCCACGTGTCCCAGACGGTACCGCCAAAACACGGTGGAGCCTGAGTGAGGTTGCGGAACAGAGCCTTTGCTGACCTGTGCAGGGAATATAGAAAGAGTAGAAAATGTTCTTTGGTTGCACTAAGTCATTGAGATTTAAGCATTGGTTGTTACCACATCAGAACCTAGCTCATATGGACTAATACTTACTGATTGGTCTCCTTATCCTTAGGGCAGCCCTATTTCTATCCTCTTTACAACCACAAAAGTGATCTTTCTAAAATGAATGTATTATCATATCATAAACACTTCATCTCTATGTCCTGCACAAAACTCTTCAGTGGCTTCTCATTCACCTATACCATGGTTTGTCTGACAGAGCTTGTCATACAGCCTCATTTCTCAATGGCCCTGGACACTCTCCCTGAGCCTCACTACCTGCACACCTTCAAGTGAACTTGTTCACTCACTTCTGGGTCTTGAAGGGTGCCATAGCCTGCTTGTAATATTCTCCCCAATCTTCACGCTAGTCTACCTGGAAAACTCCAGACATTTTCTCTGTAGATGCCATTCCTGACAACATTTTGTACTGAGCCCCAAAACACATCACACAGAAGCACGGCCCTTTTTTTCTTTCTTGTTCCCTTTATTTTCTATCCCCCTGTCTTTTGGTCTATCCTATTTTTTACCATTAATTCTAAGTTATACAGAATTCCTCATAATGAACATTAGTAAACAATCAATCAAGAAAAAATGAATTAAACACACATAAAGAAACAGTACTATAGATTTTACTAACTGAATTTTATAAAAAATGTAACAGTTTGCTTTTCTTTCTTTTCAACTCAATTTATTGAAAATAGAGAATGTAAATATCACAGAAAAACTCTATAAACATTTAGATATTTAGTTTATAATTAGAAAAAAAGCACCTGAGGAAAAGACAAATTAAGTTGATTTCTAATTTTATCTATCTGACTGAATTTTGCTACTGATGTTCTGGCAATGTCCAAGGAATTAACATTATCTACATCTAAAAGTAATGTATTTGTAATTTTCATAACAATGTTTTTGGTTTGGTAATGTAAAGTATTTACTTTTAAAAAAAAGTCAGTGTTTTTTATTCTCTAAATTATTATGATATTCTTTATTAAAGAAATACCTTAGTTTAAAAAATATATTAATTTAATCAAATTTTGACCCATCACATAAATTATGCTTTTTAATGAATATACGTAGGAAGTATGTCTTAGGCAAATTATAAGAAACTGATTAATTTTTGCCTTATATCTGGCCAACCAAAAATAGGAACTACATCCTTTTGCTTTACTTTTCTGACCAGGCACTTCTAAGAATTTCTCATCTTGGGATTTCTAAAGTCACTTGCTTTCAGCTGCAAAAGGAAAGTCTGAAACTACAAGCTTTATGGCTTGAAAAAAGTCTAATGACTCAAAGACCTATGATGTTTAAAATTCTTTATGTTGTTTAAGCCCAAAGCAATTTCATAAAAAACAAAAGTTTGAAAAACTGCGAAAAGAGGAAAAAGACCAATTTAGAAATTAAAATCAGTTGATGTCTGTTAGTCAAGGAATCAGCTAATATAGTACAGTGTTTTTGACTGGTTAAAATTAAATCGTATCGGAACATGTGGAAAACTCTTAATTTAATAGAATTTCCCCTCTGTGGCATAAGGCAAGGCAGGAGCTAGACTCAAATGATAAAGCTGTCCTTATATATGTGATTTGATATTTGTCTATTTATTTTTGTAAATACGTATTCTTTCATAAAGTGGCTATTTATTGACCAACTGTAGGGTATAAAACATTGTGATAGTTCTCTTAGCTTAAATAGCATCTGACCTAGTTCCAGCTTAAAATTTATAGGAATTCTTAAAACATTAATACATCAAGGCTGAATTCTCAACAGACATCATACAATATCTGACTCCCTTGTATTCCTTGTTTTCCACATCTCATCTTTTTAACTGTAATTTACAAACTTTCTCATTAGCTTGGACCATTTTGGCAAGGATTTTATTTCGCAGCTTATTATATAGCCTTTTTCTGCCCTTAAAAACGTACTATAGTATTTTGTAGAATACTATACTATAGAATATATAACTATCTTTCATGATCCATATGAAACACACGAGTACAAATTTAAGAAAGTTGGAAGGAAATGAAAGGAAAGGGGAGTGGATATTGGAGAAAGAGAACATATCCACAGCTCTCCTCTCTCGTTCTGAAGTCGAGGCACATGAAAGAGCCTTGGGCAGGGTGGGTGCCAGCTGGCCAGCAGCACTTCTGACCGTGAAGGCTGAGGCCACTCCACAGACCTGCATCCTCTTTAATCCCACAGTTCATTATGCAGTCGCCTCACTTGGCCTTCTTTATGCTCTGTTTTCCTCATTTTAGTACAGAGGAAACCAACACTAAAAATGTTTTTTGCATATCACATTCACTTTATTTTGTCCTGACTTACACTCCCTCTCTTTGAGGAAAATGAAATGTGGTTTGGTTCTCTGATTTGTTTCCATTAGACTCTGTTCTCTGTCAGGTCATTTAATCTCAGAAAGGTTCGTGATTGGTGTATGTATATGGCTTCATGTTATTCTGTACCTTGTCACCTTCATTTCCTTTTTGAATCATGTTTTGTTGGTTCTACTTCAAATTGTGAAATGGATTGCTCCCCAGATGACATGACATCATGCATTTTTAATAGATACGACATGGAAATTAAATGCTTTTAAACTCTTCTGAAACAGTAGTAAGATGGATCTGTTACCACACTGATTCCATTTCTAGTAGAACATTTAATTTAAAAATTTATAGCAACATGTCAGTAAATGGCAGGCTTCCAGCTAATGCCTGTGGAAACCACCTTCTGGGGAAAAAAATGTGTAGACAGTAATGCAAGATGCTCTCATTAACCTGACCACCCTCTTGTTGTATATGACACATGATGGCTCCTGAATGGCAGAAAACTACCTTTTTCCTTTTCCGCAGCTCCAACATCTGGCTCAGGCTCTAGAGTATAGTGGGTGCCTAACAAATGTTGATTGAAAGAATAAATGAATAAATGATGGAACATATAATCTTGAATATTCGCTTATTCAAGTCTCTTTTTGCATCTTCCCAAGGTAAACACTTTAATATAAGGGTTTTTTTTTTCTTTCTTTCAAAAAAATGGGAATACATTATCAAATAGTTTCCATCCCTCTAAACCTTCTGGATAAAGTGTCCTTTGGCTACCACTCTGACCTAATTCCCTACTGCTTCCACCCCTACCCCAAAATTAATTCCAGGCCCCTAGCCTCTTTGCTGTTCCCTGCAAACACGCCAAGAACACTGACACTTCAGTGCCTTTGTTCTTCCTGTTCTCCTGCTCGGGACGCCCTTCCTTCCAATATCCCTCTGGCATGCTTCCTGGCTTCACTCAGGTCTCTTCCAGTCAAATGTAACCTTGGAGATGTCGTCCCTAATCACTCTACTTAAAAAGCACACTTTCTGATCACTTTCTTTCCAGCACACGTTGCCATAAGACATCATATATATTAATTTGTTTATTTTCTGTCTCCCTCACTAGGATTCCATAAAAGAAAAGCCTTGTCTGTTTTGCTCATTGTATATCCTCAGTGTCCAGAACAGTGCCTTTAAATAAATATTTGGTGAATGAATAAATCAATTTAGGATTTTCTATGTTAGCAAGATGTTTAATAAAGAAGTAGCATCTAGGGTGGTGCTACTTTGGGGTGAGAAGGATTCAGTTCTACTATTTACTCATCAAGTTTTTGTACAAATTATTTAACCTCACTAGGTCTCAGATTTCTTCTCAATAAAAAAGGTACAGCAGTTCCTGCCCTGAGAGGACGTAAAGGAACAGCAGTTTCAGGAAGGATGGAGACAGAAACGAACATGTTTTCCAGAACAGGAAGCCATGCCTAGCTGGAGGTAAGGAATACTAGGTGGGAAGTAGAATGAGATTTCTGAAACTATGTAGCTTATCTATTGTTTGGAATCTTATTTCTCAGATTTCTTCAAAGCAAATTGTTATAACAAATGTATTCAATTTAGTAACTATAATTTTAAAATTGCAAAGATGCTTAGGAAACCTCAATAGTTCCTTGATTTCAATTAGAAGCAAGAAGTGCAGGACATATTTTTCGTTGCTATATTCTGTAAATCCCTTTAAGAACTCTTCTATCACACTCCAGGAGATTCTGGAAGGGCTTCCGATCAGGGACTTCACTTCTTCCTTAAGCATGCGACCTGATCTGGTCTGTTAGCATCCTTTGATCCAGGACTGATATTACCATTGGCAAAAAAGTAAGTCTCTTTCCTTCAGAAAAGATGATGCACGCTGGTTACCGTATTTTTCACTGCATAAAAAGGGCCATTTTAAGTAGGAATGATGCCAACACAGAGAAAGTAGAATTGAGAGACGAAGAGATGAAGTCCTGATGACATCTAAACCTGTCACTCTATCTTTTATAACCAGACTTTTCAAGTTATATGAGCCAATAATATTTTCTTTAAGCTAGTTTGAATTGTTAGAGGCTTAACATATACAGGAAGATATGGAGAAAACAGTGAGATCAAGTTGTGCTCTGAAGCAAACCAGATAAAACTTAACCTAAAGTCCAAAAGCAATAGAGTGAAAAAAGTTTAATTCCTGCATTTTATAATAGAAAAGTCATTTTAGTTCTTACCCACACCAAGTGCCGATTTTTCTCATGTTTTTGCTACAAGCCTCAGGCCAGCAGAGCCCCAGTAGTTGCTTTGAACTCAGGAAGCTCCAAATTTCACTGGCTGGTGAGGAGTGATGTAAGGATAGAGGTTCCAACACAACTGCTAGTCAGCAAGAAGGGAGCCAGATTGCTGTCATCCAGGCTTGGACTCTGAATGCATTTTCATACACAATCCTTAACACACTAAACAGATTGAATCTGAAATACTATTCATTCAAGTCAGTTGAGTTCAACAAGTAATCAGATTGCCTACAAGCAAACGTTTGAAATATACTACATTCCTAAGGGGACTGTCAATAATTTTTACCACTTTAAACGTGTGTGTGTGTGTGTGTGTGTGTGTGTGTGTGTGTGTGTGTGTGTGATGTATATGATTAATCATTCATTCTCAGTTACAAAAGAGTAACAGTTTTCAAAATGTGGTACATAAAATCCTGGAAGTCCCTGAGACCCCTTCAGAGAATCCACAAAGTCAAAAATACTTTCGTAATAATTCTAAAAATTTATTTATCTTTTTCACTCTCATCCTTTTACAAGTGTACAGTGGAGCTTTCCACAGGCCTAATGATGTGCAATATCATACTAGAGTGAATGGAGAAATAGTTGAGAATCTAGCTGTTTCCTATTAAACTAAACATTAAAAGACTTGTAAAGTAATATCAAACAGTGTCTCTCATAAAATTATATTAAATTATATATTATTTACATTAGTATAAATTGGTTTTACTGTCATTTTTAAATGAGTAATAAATATGTTTTAAATTTCTCAGTTTTAACTTCTAATCTGATAAGTATTGACAAATATAATCCACATAAATAAGAGACCTCTGGCATCCTCAATAATTCTTAAGAGTATAAAGGGCCCCTGAGATGAAAAATTTTGAGAACTACTATAAAAGATGAACCAGTTGAAAATAAACTCAGGCAAAATTTTTAATAACCAGGTATTGTACAAGTTTAGTATCAAATTTAAACTCTCAATATTTTTTTAAATATTAAAGTTTTTTGGCAATCCTCAGAAAGATGTTATTATAATTCATTCAAATGAGTATTTTACATGAGGATATTTGGTAAATATTTGTTGAATGAGCTCAAGAATATCAGGTTTGTATTCTAAATAAAAGAGTTGTAATTTGTGGGATTGTTGTCCTCATTTTTTGAGTGATGACTATAACAGCCCTTAAACTCAGGAATGCTATATCTTGGCATTTTGATTTGGTGTCTTGTAAAAGGAGGGCTTAAGAAGGGTATTTTGTTTTTAAACCAAGAATTCAAAATCAGCAAGAGACATCTGGGGTACCAGGCTAAGATGCTGAGGGGGAAAACACGGTCTTGTTGATAAGAACACTAAAGTTCAGGAATAGAACCAAGAACACCGAGCTCTTGAGAAGTGGTCACTTATGGTCAATAAACAAGGCACCAAGGGACAGCACAATTATATTTAGCTCAGAGTCTAGCCTGGCAGAGTGGTGCATTTAGTGGTGCACTTGAGCCCTGGAGAGCTTTCTCTGAACACTGCATCAAAGAAAAGACTTGGTGCATACCCTTTGTTCTCAGACCTAGCTACCTAAATCACCCAACTCTTTGATTCTCTTTCTCCTCATTTATTTTTTTTTTCAACCCCTGGCTTCAGGCCTGACTTTTCCCCACCTATCACAATTATGCTTTCATCCTTAGTCTTAGAACACATTCTATCTCTTCTGGCTATAACCCCAGCCATTCAAGACAATAGTTTTACTTCTTCATTTTTCCAGTGAACCCATGAACTTCTTTGGGTAATGCCTCTCTTTGTTTCACCAGCCCCAGAATCACTTGGTGTTTATCATCTGGCCTACCTTTGTAAGCAGGGTCAATAAACTCCAAATATGATCAGAACAGACTGCATTTAATAGTCTGACCATTATCCCTCACTGACCCTGAGCTCTCATTTTGCATTTCTTAATGTGTATTTTCAGCTGTTTCTCTCTATTATATTATTTCTTATGTAGGGAAAGGTCTTCTTTTACTTTTTTAACTTTCACAGAAATAAAAAGTTCTATATTTACCAAATACTTCCAAATTTTTATTTTTAATGACTCTTAGGAAATAAGAAATATATATTGAATGCCACCCATATACCCAGACTAAAAATAGTTGCAGATTTTGGCTTAGATATTCTCTAAAATGACAGAAATCACTCATCCATTATGAAACAATATATATCCACCAATGGTCAACATATCCTGTATGTTTTATACCTGGGTCAAATCAGACAGGCAGCTAGCTCACTCTAAACCAATAGAATTGTCTTCCTTTTATAGTTCACATGACATGCTTTATAATACCTGTACTCATTCTATAGAGTAAAGCCACTATAAAACCATTTACAACTTAGTTGAACTAAAACTATTTGACCTTGTTCATAAAATAAAAGTCTGCAATTTTAAATAGATAACTTTTCTAAATGTATCTAAACATTTTTATATACATATTAAAATTTTTAATCTTTCAGGGTCAAAAGATTAAATTTTCTTTATAAAATACAAAATTCTATACACAAGAATGTTTTTCTCTATTAGTCAATACATAAGGAGTCATGCAATGTCATATAACTTTATCTTATTTTTAAGCTATAGTCAATATTAAATTTATTTGTTAAGAGCAGAGCTTTATACAGCTATCTCTGCTCTGAATATGAGAATGAATATAGTTAGATTGATATGGCATATTGCTCACTCACTGAAACTGAAGAAGTTTATCTATTGTGTAATTATATTCACAATTAGGAAATAATTGGAAGGCATAGTGAGAATGAAAAAAAACACTCTGTCTTTGAAGTCGCTTGTTTTTCTTGCTAATATTTAGTTTTAGTTGGTTATTTATAGTGAGCTTGAAAGCTTTCAAACACTTAAAAATATTCTTATGGCTTCTGAACCATTTGTCCTGATATGTCTGCCTACCATAAGGTTAAATGATTTCCATGATGGAAGTTACCCCTCCAAACCTCTCTCCCTGGGTCTTGCTCTGCTAGAATCTTCTATTCTTTATCCTAGAGAAACCATAGATATTTAAAAAATATTCATCTTTTAAGCATTTGCTGTATACAGACTTCTGCATTTTCTTAGTGAAAGCACAACACAGCAGCTCTATGCAAGGCTTTCACCATTGTACATATAAATAAACTGAGATTCAAAGAGGAGAGCTGCTTGATCCAAAATCACACAATCAGTCAAGTGATAAAGCAAGTCATCCTTATATCTGACTTCAAACTATAAGTATTCCAAACTAAATAATAACAAGAACAACAAATATTTACCAAGTATTATCTATCAGCTCCTTCACTAAGCATATCCCAAGATTATCTCAATCCCCACAACAACAGAATGAGGTACATTCATTTTAAATCCTAATTTGTGATTGAGGGGTTTAGGTACAGAGACGTTAATCACTGTGTAAATCACACTGTTGATGAGGGGTAGCATAAAGACTTGAATCAGCTAGTTTGAATCTGGTTCCTATTCACTTAATCATGATACACAGTTAGGGACACCTATTTTAAGAATGTCCCCATGAACTCTGAATAATGGAAATCCTACAAAGAGATGTGGAACCAGATTGTTTAAAAAAATGTTGCTTAACTTATCCATCCACCTATACCACTCTTGTTTATACAATTCATGTAGATGTAATGTATTGCCAAAAAAAATAATGAATTTGTGTGTGTTTATTTGCATTTACTTAGCCCCAATCATGTGTCAGGAATGTTAGGTTTTGTGGATACAGAAATAAAAAGACACTTTCTCTGATCAAAAAGTTCCCAATGGAGCTGGAAAAGATACATGCTAATAAACGCTGTTGGAGAGGATCAAAGAGAATGGCTCTTCCTTTCTACAGCAGCACAGAAATGCTTTACAGAAGAGATAAAGTTTAAGTAATAGGTAAGAAACAAGGTAAAATTGTCCAGCCATCCACATTTAGTGTGGAATGCTCTAGGCAGGGGAAACACATGTAAAATGATAACTTGCCTTGTCAGAAGAATGCCATTCTCTTATTATTACTTAAGCAGAAAATATGTATGATGCTGACCCAATTTTTGGATATTTTTGTTAGACACAGAATACTAGATTATTTTTTTTTCTTTCAGTACTTTAAATATATTATTGACAGTCTTCTTGCCTATAAAGTTGGCCATAATTCATTGTTTCCCTATGTAATGTGTCTTTTTCTTGTGATGTAGCTAGAAATGATTTTCTTTATATTTGTCCTGCTTAGGGTTTACATGAGTAATAGTTAGAATCCTTCTAGGAAATGTACTGCACAAATTTAAACATATCAAATAAAAGGTAGTGTGGAAAATTTTCTAATCCAGACACTCTACGAATCCAACTTTATTTTACTAGATGTTAAAAAGACTCCCATGCTTCATAGGCCTGCGAAAACCCGAGGCTATAGCTATCTTAAATCATAATAGCTGGCAACTTCTAGAAAACAAATTGTCATGTTGGAAAGATAAGACCAAACTTTAAAAATGTGTTGATCTCTTATATGACTACCCAGAAAATGTGATGTCAGACAGTAATTTAAATAAATAATTTTCATATACGACATTCTTTGAAGGATTTTGTTGGTTTTGGTTGTCACATGTTCATCCCTTGGAGCTGGTAAGTACAAAGTATAACGCTTCCCATGACCATAGTAGATTGTTCTAGTCAAAATATCCAACACTTGGTACAGTCATGTCCAGGCAACCAGCAGGGAGTTAGCCATCAGCAGTGGACAGTCAGAAGTACAAACAGTCTGATGTAAAGTATTTGGAAAGAAAAAGGAGACTAAATAGAGATAGAAAAGATCATAAAAGATATATCAATTTTTTACCTCTGATTTTGGATTCCCCTCTGATAAATACCTACCCTGGTTTTCAAAATACAATGGGAGGGAAAAACTCATAGACCATATCAGGATCACATCTTGACAACTTCTCTTTTGAGATCACTAGTTAATCTAAGTGATTGCAAGCTGAAATAATAACACTTTTTAATTTTGCCAGAACTGCTAATTAATTTTTTTAAAACGTCTTTACATAGATCCAGTCTGGAAGGACTGAAGCCAAAGTGAACATCCTGTGAACTCTGGATGAACAGTTCATTTACATCTGGATGTTCTGATGGAATTTGAATAGCATGTTCTTGTATCCCAGGAGAAAAAAGCAAAGTTCATGTCTATGCTGGTTTGTATCCAAACAAAAAAAGAAAATAAATATTAATTTTGGTATGTAAATTTATTAAAATTATATATTTATGTATTTTTCTTTATGAAAAATACTGATTTAAAGTATCATTTTCTAAAAGGTAGTAGGAAAAATAAAACTATAAAATGATCTTTGTGTTTTTCTTGTATGTTTTAAAACTCTTCCCTGTAATAATTAATGGGCACCAAAATACTCAACAGCTACAATGCTAATCTCAACTAAATATTTGTGTTTGCTCTTACAAATAAATGGGATGGTTTTTAATGCCAATAATTTCAAGACACATATAATTATTTTTATAACAAAATTTCACATTGCTTATTACTTTGCTCTGTATAGAAACTTTATCATGTAAAACTTATAACACATAACATAGTAGGGTAGTCATCATCTTTTTAAAAGTGTGTCTCATATTAGGTAATTTGCTTACTGTAAAAACATTAATTAATTTTAAAAAACTAAAATAGAAATTCAGGTGTCTTTTATGTAATGATTATGGTAATTCTATTCCTAAAGTTGAGAGTTGTGACATAAAAGAAGCAAAGTAATGAATTTAAGAATTCGTTCATTTACTCATTTATCCTCCAATTGTTTTTTACCATGTGTTCATGGTGGAGAAAAGATGGTACACACAACAAATACATGCCCTCTAGGAGCAATCAGAGTTGATTCAGGGATAGGTAATGACCACCGACTTACGGAATTAATTGTTTAATTAGACTTGTAGTAAGTGAAATTAGGCAGAATTACACAGTACTAGGGAACTTCCAGCTTCTCTGGGGAAATGACATTTCAACTCAGATCTGAAGGCTGATTAAGAGTGAAAGGAGTGGGAAGTATATAGGCAGAGCAAAGATGGCATTAGTAACAGTACAGAGATTAAAAGGAGTCTCGTAGAATAAGGGGATTTGTAGGTCTGCATAAAAGGAATGCAGTGACAAAAAGGGAAATATCAGAGGTGAGGCTTTGTAAGGTCATCAGGGACCAGATCGTACATGTCACTGTCTTATTGGGTATTATGGTCTTTATTTTAGGAGCAGTGCATTGGTAGTTATTAAGGAAGCTCACATAGGAAGAGGCAGGATATGATTTTGCTTTTCAACATCCAATTGGCAATGCAGTGAATATACTGAGCTGGCTAATAGTAGATCAGTGAGACCACTTTAGAGTCTTTTCTAGAAATTCAGCCCAATAATAGGGAGCAGTTTGACTAGGGATGGCAGGGATGGAGAATGAGATAAATTTCCAATGTAGTGATATTAAGAAAATGAAATCAACAGGAATTGGAGATTGATTAAATATGGGGGTTGTGGAGACTGAGTAAAGAATGAATCACAAGGTTGCTGGGTTGTGCTATTAATGAATATTGGTGTATTTGCTGAGGTAGGCAACACTTTATGGAGTGATCAGGGAAGAAGACACAAACGGGAATTTAGTTTTTAGCATACTGAGTTTGATGTACCTATGAAATGTTCAAGTGGAGATAGTCGAGCAAGCAATTTTATATGCCCAGAACTGAGAGGAGACATAAATTTGAAAAAAGATAAGGAAAGCCACGAGAATAGGTGCGATTATCTTGGCAGGGATTCACAACAAAAGTTCTGCAGAGTCCTAGGGCCTGGGAGATATTACCAGGGCTGCTGGTAAAGAATGATTGAAAATATATTAAAAATCAATTTTTGAACTTCAGGTGCTGCACAATGTGAAGGGCTGTGACTGAGCACTCCCATTATCAATTTTGTTAGAAGATTTTGGCCCCAAAGAGGAGTGGGCAGCAGGATAGCATTCAATGGGAAGAGTCCATTCTCAGATTCTGACACCAGGTCGGGAGGCTTGTGATGTCTGATGAGGCAGCTGCTGCAAAGTGAAGGATGGTAGGTGAATGATGTCGATCTCTACCTCACAAATGATCTTCCCCGCCTCCCTTTATGCACAGCAAACTTACTTAAGGAAGCAAATAAGCTTTACTGATATAATAGAAAATTAGAAGGAAATGTTCATTTTAAAGAAGACACTTATATACTCCAACAATAACCTGCCTCGTGCTGCTGCAAGAACTGTATTTGGCATGTGTTGATGGTACCCCAAGAAAATTCACATATACACTGGAATCACAATACAGTGGTTTCTTTCCTAAGATCTACTGTTGTCAAAAATTCTCGAATACAAAATGAAAATAAATAAATGACACTGCAAGAACTGTTATTAAATAAACCAGTTCACTGAGGGTAGTTTTAAGACAGTATGAAAATTTGGAAAATTTCTCCATGCCAAAATCTAGTGGCTTAACTGAGAGACAGTTCTCCCAGAACGGTTTAAGCTAAAAGCGAATTATAGGAGCACTTTCCAGATATTAGTAGGCCAGATTTTGCTGAATGCTTTGAAGATGAAGAATAGTTGCAGAAATTAGCCTGCTTAGCAGACATGTTTCATCACATTATCCAGTCTAACAGTCTTGTAAAGTCCAGGAAAATGTTTTTACTTTAAACAATAAGATTCTTGAATTTAAAATAAATCAAATATTTATAAAATATATATTGCAAAATAAAATTTTGAAATGTTTGCTCCTTGGCTTTGAGAGGGGGACAAGTATCGAGCTATATTGAAATCATCTAAGAGAACTTCAGAATAACACTGAAAGTGTTTTCCCTTTCAATCCAAGTGTATAGCTGTATGAAGAACTCTTTCTCTTTATTTCCTTCTCAGCATGAGAACTTGACAGCATGAGAAGCAGAATAACTTGAGCTGAAGTTTGCTTATGCACCCAAGATGACAATCAGTGCTCTGTCTCTCGATGGGTTCTGGATTTCTGTAGAAGCACAGTATATCCTGCCACCTATAAGGAAGCAGTGACCATTTTGCTGTGGTTTCAATTTTTTATTTATTAGTGTTTCTTATTTAACCAGCATCAAAAACAAGGACAGAAATGGTCTGATTACAATTGAAAATGAAATACAGGTATGTTTAATCTCATATTTTTGACCCAGAATTGTATACTTTTGCAGAAAAAAAAGCACAGTTTTTATATTACATATATAAATTTTATTATTTCTTTACTGTTCAAACAATTTTTAAAATCCAAATATAGGCCTATAAAAAAAGATCTAGGAACCAACACATCAGTATAATAATATTCTAACCACTAGACTTATATTTGAGCTTAATCATGTCACTCAGTAAGAAAATATTTTGTCAAGTCATATAAAAGACTTTGGTTTTTATATATATACTAAGTTATATTTTATTTATGTTTGCTTATGATTTTAGAAGGTTTATTATTCATCATTGACAATAAACCTTTCTGTTATAAAATCAATTTACAGGCTTTATTTAAATTAAATTGATCAAATCTATATTTTACTATGTAAATCTCGTTTTGGTGTAAACCAGCTATTTTATATAAATTTGTTCTGTTTGCCTTATAATTTTAAAAAAAGTTATGAAAATAAAATAATTTCTAAAGCTAAGCTAAACTTAATTACCCTTTCTTTTTTCAATAAAGGTAAACTTAAAAAAGTCATTTTTAGTTGTAAATAAGAAGAAAACACTCTTGCCATACACTATACATCATATATCACATCTCATTAGCATCTTGTATAGTGGAAAGTTGTGGTAAGTTTTTGTAAGCCTTCTTGAATAAGGTTTAAGGAAATCAAGTAAGCAACTTCAATAAGGAGAAGAAAAAACTAAAGTTTTCTCTATCATCATTCAAGTTGATATCCTTAATGAGAAGGGGAACCACACGAAATAAGTAGGCTGGTAGTAAGTTGGCCAAAATAAACATATCCACAGAAAACTATCATTCTCTCCTCAAAAGAGCAATAACATTATTATTGGTTTATTATATCTACAACATACTGGTCATGCTAACATACCAGGAGCTGTAGAAATAATCATTTTTATGTAGGAATTCCCTAAGACCAAAAAACTATTGAATAAAGTTGGTCTAGGGAAAAGAGGAGAGGCCTGGGCATGAAGACTGAAGCAGTTCAGCTTTTACAGAGCAGATGGAGGAGGATTCACTGGTAAAGGAGGATAAGAAGCAATAACTGGAGAGTTAGTAAAAAATCTAAGAGGATCTAGAATCATGGGAATGAAGGCAGTAGAAGTTTCCAGTAGGATGGAATGGTCAGCTCTATTATATTTGGATAAAAGACCAAATAATATGAAACTGTAATAATGTGTACTAATCTTAACGTCAGAGAGAGACTGATGACTTTAGTTGACTCTTTCATAGGAAGGTTAATTAGTAAATGTGAGCTAAGGAAATGGAGTCATTGAGTAAAGACAACTGCTTTTTCGTTTTGTTTTGTTTTGGTTCTATGATATTTCCTGTGTGCAGGTAAAGAAAAAGTTAGGGTGGTAACTGGAGAAAATGAAGAGACTTTTTGAAATGAAAAGCCTTGCATATGGTTAAGTGCTGACAGGAAGGATTTAGTAGAAAGAGAAGTGAAGATACAGAAGGGAGGAGACTATAGAGAGGATAAGAAGGGGATGGGACTCGAGCATCGTGGAGAGCAGGCTCCATGACAAGGAGGGTAACGTTCTCTGCAGCAATGGAAGGGGGAGCTAGCAGGAGGTACTTGCTTATCATGGGAAAGGAGTGTTGGGTGTAACAGACTGTTACCCTATCTTTCTAACTTTTAGTTCTGTGTTCTCCCCATTAGTGTCTGAGTATAAACAAAAACAAACGATTCAGGTTTAAGATAATGGCATTTGACAATATTCATATCCCTCTCCTTGCTTTCCCTCCTTACTCCTTTCTCATTACTCTCTCCTCCTCCCCCTGTCCCCAGATGACCTAGTACAATGAAGTCTTTTATAGTTGTAAAATAGGGTCCACAATTCAAAGTCCTTTGTCGAGTTCTGTAGTAGTGACCATATTTGCCATAAATCTTAACCACAATTGGGTTTTGAATAAGAATAGAATCTATATGCCATTGCTCTTATCAGATATTAAATTAAAAGGAGAAGGATCTGAATTCAAGCACATACATGTTGCACCCTATTCTAGCATCACTCTAATTTCTCACATCAGGTTCGTGTGTATTGTGAATGCTTTGGGATTTAGGAGGCTCCTGGTAAGGGAGATTATTTGTGTTTTTGAAAGAGAGTAGGTAGGGAAATGGGAAGTTAAAGATTAATTACTTCTTCCAAATAGGAAAAAAACCTGGGCTACTATTCAACTCCTCATTTTAATTTTGATTCTAAATTAGCTTTTAATATCACATCCAAGTGGTCAAGTAATTCCTTATGGTAAAGTATAGGATTACTAAATCATTTGTTACTCTGGGATGCTTAGTACAGAAAACTAATTCCTCTAAATGAGACTAAGTATCAGAAAAATATTTTCATTATACAGAAGTATTTTTGACCAATAAAATCTTAGATTTCCATGACCACAAAATTTTTAATTAGGTATAAATAAATTTTTAAAGGCATTCATTTGCTTATACATCTAAAGCTTTATATTTATTCAATTGAAACCTCATTTAAAAAGAAGTTTTTGAATAAGTTGAACCATATCTTTTTTTTTTTTTTCAGGCTAAACAGAATGAAATGCCAATAGTTGCACAGGGTTCAACTTCATAATACAAGCACTTGGCACACAATAGGCACTTGATAGATTCTTCCCAAATGAATGGATGAGCCTGAGAATTCAGGTATATATCCTACTCTAGCTGGTTAATGTATGATAGAAGAGGAAGTCATCAGCAAGTCAACTTCATATATTTAGCAAAACAGTGTATGATTTAAAATTAACTACTGCACAAACACAAAATGTTATAATTGTGAAAAGAATTCCTGACAGTTTCTGATAGTGTCAACAAAAGTCAAGTGGGGAGAGTTCAGAATAATCATCTGTTGGCATTCAAGAAATGCCAGCTTTGCAGAGGTCAATGAAACATTAGCAAATGAGAAAAAGATCCATGCTTAAGGATTTACCTTCAATCACTGAAAGTAACTTTGTTTTATCCCAAATTTCATTTTCAAACGGAATGAAAATAAAATACCGGGGAAAGTCTGTGAACACTAAATAAGCAAAATTTAACTTTCCCCAAGGAAATGTTGAATTTGAATTTGCATATTATTAAACACCTTCTGGCAATTTTTAAGTTAGTCATACTCTATTAGCCATTTCTTGTTTCAAGCAATTTTGTAATGTAGACTTTAGGGCTAGCTCCCAATTTAAATTAAAGGGCAAGACTCCTCCTACACAAACTCGGAGCCCACTTGCTATCATATCACTCTGCTTTATTTTTTATAGCATGTATCACTATTTAAAATAAATGTTTATTAAATAAATGGGTGGATTTACTCATTTCAAAAATATTTATTACACCCCTATCATGTAAAAATACTTATCTGTTTCTTAATCATAAAACTTTATTAGCAAATGACAGCTCTAAATCAGGATGCAGAAAATCCTTTTGTCCTTTTGATCTCAAAAGAGATTGAAAACTGCATTATTTGATAAAAGCTGATTATATCAGTTATGTATTTTGATAAACTTATTATAAATAACTAATTAACCAAAAATGTAAAAAGCCTTCTGTGCCCATTTTTGCAAGCAAGACTATACAAAGATGCCTCAGTAATTCTAGTTAGTCACTTTTGAATCTGGGCTCCTATTAAATATTTCAGGCACTGTTCTAAATACTGGACATGCCACATCTCATGTAATCCTCATAAAAATCTTTTGTGACATATACTGTAACTTAACCACTTAAGTTGTGAGGAAATTGAAATACAGAAAAAGTAAGGAACTTTCTCAAGGTGACATGACCAGCAGTTAGATACTGTAATTCATATCCATGCTGCATCCCAACCTCTTGCCTTTAATCTTTATATTATATGGCTTCTCACTCAGGAATAAAAGCTCCTTCTTTTTTCAAAAACATAGTGTTGTCCTAGCCTCACAAGTGGTCACAGCACCAGGAGAAGTGGCGGGCCATCTCAGGGAAGCCACAAAGTCATGACCGTCTTCCTTTCCCCTAAGAGACATGTTTAAATAATTAAAATATTTTTTCCGCTATAGGCTTACTTCTTGAAATATGGAGTTTTATACTATGTTTAAGAACTTCAAAGGTTTACCCAAGTTCATGGCCCGCATGCACAAATCATTTTCCCTCAGAGTTATGGCCTACTACAGTTCTCTTTAATTAGAATGCACTCTCTCTCCATCAAAAACATAATTTTATGTCTTTTGTCCTAAACTTTCCTTCTCAGCAAAGTGATTCTTGAATAGCCTTACCTCACTGTAGGGCAAAAAAAATGTTTGCTTATCACTTTTGAGGGCACCACCAAGCTCCGAGGCTGCTAAGGCTGAATCTGTTTCTCACCCATGAATGAGTTGGTGTTTGTCCTGTCTATCTTATTAAAGGGGAACCCTGAAAATAAAAGTGCTGCAGTAAGTATATTCCCAGTAGTTATTGAGCCCAGACTGAAATTGGGCAAGAGATTGTGTCATTCTGCTGAAAAACAAAACTCTGTTGACGAGGTCACCGAATCCCTTCTTGCTTTGGGGGTTTGCTTTTACTGGCTGCCCCACAGCCCTGTGCCACCTCTAAAACCAGGAAGCACATGGTGTTTGGTGTTTCCTGTCCCTCCTGCTACCTTGCAGGAAATGTCTGGCTTTGTGTCATCCGGGATGCACTTGTTGGAAATACCAACAGAAGAGGCAGAGGAGGAGCTCACACAAAATCTAGACAGTGGAGGGACGTTTGCCTGGCTAGGTGACTTTCTTCACTTTTGCCTGCTGTTTCTCTTAAAAGGCATATCTACACATTAATAGTGACCTTGTAACACACCAATATAAATTTTACTAGTCCTTTTAGGTGTGAAGTCTAATATTAAGTGATATTATAATACTTCTACTTAAAATATTCATTCTTTTTTAAATTCTTCAATTTTAAAGCAGTACTATCCTCCTAAAATAATGGATTGTTTTATAACTAACAGGAAGATCATTTCCATTTCTTATTAGAGAGGAATGTAAAATTCCAACTCACTTTAATTTTATATCTACCTACAGAGAGAAATTGTTCATATAAAAAACAAATAAATTTGGAGCCATAGAGAAGAGAGTAAAATAGCTAAAACTTACATAAAATAGCTAATATTTATTACACATTTATTACTATGTCAGTTCAGACCCTTCAAGAAGCAGACCCCAAGGCAGGATTACATGGAAGATGTGCTGAAGGGTACGCTTATGACTGATAAGGGAGCAAAGGTGCTGGTAAGAACCTCCAGACCATATTGCAATTTCTTATGCTTTTTTTATTTAGACCTGAATGAAATGGTCTGAGTTTTGATAACTATGATATTTTATTTTCAATTAATAAAAAAATAGCTAGTTTGACATTAAAAGTAGTCATATCTGATGTTAGCACTTGAATTTGTTTTTATTATAATTTCAAAACTAACATTAGCAATAAGAGAATAATAGGATGGAAGCAACTTTGAATGTCTGGGACCCTTAAGTTCATCACATCCAACTATCCACCCAGAGATGGCCATTCAGCTTTTCCTGAATGTGACTCTTGTGAGTGAAATAGTTTCATCACAGTTTAGTTTATTACTAGCAAATTTAATCATTAGAAAGTTCTTCTTTTTATTTATTTTTATGTAGACTTTAGGAAAATGTTCCTATAACCTTCTCTCGTAGAGTTTTAAGAAGAGATATTAGA
Organism: Macroglossus sobrinus; assembly: GCA_004027375.1. Classification (NCBI taxonomy): domain Eukaryota; kingdom Metazoa; phylum Chordata; class Mammalia; order Chiroptera; family Pteropodidae; genus Macroglossus; species Macroglossus sobrinus. The sequence continues at coordinate 962,796 of PVKZ01000203.1, forward strand.
AGAAAGTTGTTGGGTGCCTCCTCCCCTCTGGCCTTGGATAACCAACCCAAGCTCATCTTACCATTTCTCCTCTAATATTGCTTCTAGGGTCAAAACCCCTCCAGTAAGCCTTCTCCAAATGTGCTATTCATTTTTTAATATCCTTCCAATTATATGACAATCAAAATTTGACTATCCAGCCAAATGAAGTGACTAGTGTTCAATACCAGGGGATGATCTAATCTCTGTATTCTCTTAGGGAATTAGATTTGGGTCATTGTAGGTCATAGCATTGCTTCATGTTGAATATGCATTAATGAAAACCTCAAAATTATAGAATTGTAAATCCAGATAGAACCACAAATATGACATTATTCTAACATATCTTTCTCAGATGAGAAAATTAGGAAATTATAAGACTTTATACCAAAAGTCACACAGTTAATTTGTGGCAAGATTAAATTTTTAAAATTCTAAAATGATGCTTTATTTTATTTTTTTATTTTATTCTCATGCAAAGTGCTATAGAGTTTGTTGTCTCGCCCCATTTTCCACTTAAGTAATCTGTCTCTTAAACTAAGTGCTATTTATCTTTTTTCATGTGATATTTATGGCTTTTTGTATTCCATATTAATCTTTTTAAAGATTAAATGAAGAAAAGTGGAGAGTGATCTAGTGAAAAGTTTTGAATCATTGTATTAAAATGATTTTCCTATTCAAAATGCTGCTTAGTCCCATTCACCTTTCCAGGGCAGCCCCTGTATACTGTCTCTCTTGGAACAGTCCTGCCTTGCCAAATTTTTTGATCTAATAGCCTGATCTATTAGATAATACTTCTCACCCACTTCTTAAACAATAGCCATCCTTATCTTCACCCAAGGCAAGTATGTCACCTTGGAAAGCAATTTGCTTCTGTTAATTTCTGAGTCCTTACTTAAAATCCCCACCTACTCATTCCATTCAGTTGGGTCTCAGCTTACATTCTGACAAACACCCTCTCCTAGCAATAATTGTTCTTGCCATTTTACTTGGTACTCTACCTTGCCAGAGGGTGAGCCTCAACACCACCCACCACCCACTCCACCTCCATAGAATTTCAGAGTTTGGCACCATCAGTTTATCTGTTCATCTTCACCTATTTATGTCCATCTACATTATCTCAATATTCACAGCATGTCTACTATATGTAAAATAAATACTAGTGGTCATCTTATTCATTCAGTACCTTGTTTTGGCTATTTAAAGCTATTGCTAAAGCCTACCAATGAATATTTGAGTGTACATTAAATCAAAGAAAACCAGTGTTCATAAGACAAGTATAGCATGTATACATCTTAGGTGTATAAATTATAGGTCTTTTGCATTTGACTTCAGGTACTGATTTGTGAAGTATTTAATAGTACTCTTGCTATATCATTCCTTGCTCTAAGATACTGATTGGAACCACCTGATAATGACATGGTTTACAGAGTTTATATATTAAATTGTCATTACATAGATCTCAATTGCTAACTCAGTAATTTAATTTTATTTTGTGAGTTTGCTTTGTTCTAGTTTCCATTTCTTTTTATATTCCTGGCCCCCACTAAAAATAATGTGGAGATTAAATTATTTTATATTCAGTATTATGGTAAAGAAGAGAAAAGAGAAAACTACCTGGATAGCACTCCCTCTCTCTACGGTTCCCCTTCCCTGCCTATCAAGGATTAGGAGTGGACAAAGCTTTCAAAGAAGAGAAAAACATTTAATGCTTACCATTACTTCTTGGTAGCCACAATAAACCATGACAACTCAAAATCTTATATATTTTAGTTCTTTTTCACTTATCCACTCATCCATCCAACCATCCAAAAGCAAACAAACAAAATATTTTGGAAGCTCCTACAATGAATTCAGCGGTTTGATCTAGTTAATTCAAAGTTATATCAAGGAAACAAGACCTTTATGTGTTCTGAAATTTAACAAAAATTCATATGAGAATGTAAGAGAATTGTGAACTTGGTTTCAAAAAATGGGGTTCCTGTGTAAAAACTGAATTACTGAGCCTGATGTAGTAAACCTAGCCCAATACACTCTGCATTTGGTTGACATTGCCTGGTATTCTCTGATATGCTCTGATATGTTTTGTGAGGATTCTTTATCTTGACTTAACTAATCCCCTGCATAGAAGCTTTGCTACCTCATATCAGTGCATCCCACTCTTGCCCAGGAATCATGAAAAAATGTTCAACTAGTTTAGGGGAAGTTAATCAAACATACCAAACACAGGAATTATAGAGTCACTCTCCACTAGACTAAATCTCTAATTATGGATCTGTTTAATTATTTACTCTTTGCAGTGTCAGGGCAGTTTAGTATAAGGCAAAGAGCTAGGCTGCCTGCATTCAAACCCTGACTCTACCACTTACAAGTTGTATAATTATGTACAAGTTTCTAACCATTTCTCTGTTTCAGTTTGTCGATCTGTAAGAAAGAATGGTAATAATACTAATTGACAAGAGAATTAATACATTAACGCATGTAGAAAACTTAAATAGGACATGATGTTATAAGTGTTAGTTTTTGTTATAATTTAAACTCAACTTTCTAATCATAAAAATGATAACATAAACATAATTCATTATGTTTAAATTCCATAGCTTGTGAATCCTGAAAAATAGTACAGATAGACTGTCCACAGTCTTTGGTTTACAATTTCTTGATCTATTTGGCCCCAGACCACACTTAATGTGAAAATTCAAAGGTTTTTCTTCTACTGCCATCAAACCAGTAAAGGCCTGAAATAACTGAAAACTCATGTAAACTTGTAGGCATATAAATGTCTCCACTTTCTTTGTATAAGTCTCCAATGCTAAATTGGAAACTAAGGCAATCCCACAAGCTTAGCAGAATAGTGAAGGGCAGATGAGAGAGGTGAGAACATGGTTTTAATTAGCCTATTAATTATTTCAATATTTTCCCTCCCTTGAGAATGGAGGACATACTGGACAGGTTTAAACAAACATCCACATACCCATAATAGCGATTAAGAAAAAACATTTTAAACATGCTAAATTAAAAATCTGAAAACAAACAAAATCTCAAACACTAGCTTGAACCTACGAATATTATTTCATTCCTTAAGATCCCAAGTGATGTATAAATTTTAAGAAGAGAGATCACAAGAAGCACAATAGAAAGGAAGCAGCTGGTTGGCAGCTGCACAGTAATACCATAGGCCAGTTTTTATGAAAATGAAAAGTAACACATTCAGTTAGAGCCTATAAGTGCAATTTCTCATCCCTGGTTATTTCATGGCTAAATAGAAAGTTTCTCCCATGTTTTACTTTTTTCACATTTGTGCCCAATCCTTCAGCCATAGATTAAAGGCAAAGAACAGACATGAGTCTGTCACTTTATCTGCTTTCTAAATCTAAATTCAAAACTCATATTCATTCAAAGTCAATATGCAAAGAATACCATGAGAGAGATTTTTTTGGTCAAAGAAACCAAAGAAAGCACTTTAATTATAACTTGTATTTGCATAGCACCTAACTTAGGAAGAGTTCAAAGCAAATGCATGTGTGAAGAACGTCAAACCCACCGGCCAAACAGGAAAGCCGTGGAGCTTCTTTTCCACTACAAGTTATCCATATAAGGTGGAGTTTCCTTTTATGTTTAAGTTTATACATCTTTAGAAAAGTCAAACCACAAGAGAATGATGAAAGTTGTGTTAAAATGTGGTTGATGTTTATGTCTTCCGTGCCCAGAACAATCCTCTGGGGGAAAGTCTGAATCGGCTTCTCTAAAAACCTTCCTTATTATGTTACATAATTAGAAGCCTTTATTGCTAAAATAAAATTAAAATTTAGTACTCTTGATAAAGCTCAGCTCGATACCTAAATGGCCAAGTAAATTATTAGTATGACATAAAAGGCTGCTAATGACAATTCTCTGAATCCTGAAAATGCCAAATAGAATAATGAGTTAGAATTCATTTTTGTTTCTTTCTGAAAAGAAGGGAAATCATTTTAAAGCATGAATTTATGTAAAATTACTAATTAACCACCAAATTTTGCTATGCTCATTGTGGAACAAAAAGGTAAATCTCAAAATTCAAGACATGCTTAAGCTATAGTACAGAAATATAGTATATATAATCAGAATAAAATTTATAGCGCTATGGGAGTTTACCAGTAAAGAAACTTTGGTTCTGTGGTGGGAGAGGTCGATTATATCTTTAGCTTTAAAGGCAATTGTTATTTAACAGACAGAGATGGGGAAGAGAATTGGGGGAAAAAAACATTAAAGAATAACAATGAGACAAGACTATGAGGTGGAAAAAGTGTGGCCTAAAAAGGGAACAGTGAATCACACAGTAATGTCTGTCAATTGTGTCTCAGTAAAGCTGGGAGCGGGGAAAGAAAGAAAGAAAGCAGTGAGTGGCCCAGAATAATTAAAGATGGGTTAGGGTCAGAATAATGACAAAGAGAATAATATTGGACTGGAAAGTGAGAAAGTGAATCCCAGTTCTATTGCATAGCAATCTTGTGACTTTAAATACCTTGCATAAACTCTTCAAGACTCTCTCTTTTCTCTTCAGTAAAATGAGTTAATAATAGTTCATACCTCATATGACTTCTGTGAAAATTAAGTGAGATAATCCCTGTGATGCTACAGAGTAAGTGCTCAACAAATGTTAGCTTCCATGGTTATTATGAACTTTTAGGTAAGACTAGGAAGGTAGTTAGATCCAGAGCAAGTCTTTGACTATGTAATGAAGAGGGTTGGGGTGTATACAGAGCCTAAACTAGACTGGTGGTTGTGAGCTTGGAAAAGGAGAAAGACAGGAGAGATACCTTGGAAGACTTAGGAGCAAACCATAAGAAAGCCATGGAATACTCTCTACATCTTCTTTAAAAACAAACAAAAGGCTTGAATTCATCAATAACTTAAATTCAACATTAGACTGACCACTGAAATAATAAAACAAATTCTAGAACTTAAAAATCCTTAAGATAGTAGTAGTTCCAGCTGAATTAGACATTTTACTAGCAGGAAGCTTCTATCTTAAACCAAGAAAAAGTCAGAAAAGCAGACCATTTCATTTCAATAAAGGAGTTAAGAGTACTGACTGGGTAGACAAACTGTGAGGGTTCAACCCCAGCTACACCACTTTATAGCTCTGTAGCAAGTTACTTAACTACCCGATGTCTCACTATGCTGTATCTGCAAGATACTTGTACCTACTGGTGTCTAATTAGTACCAAAACCTATTTCAGAAACTTTTTGCAAGGATTAATGATTCAATATACTTTAAACACTTATAATTGTGCCTGATTAGTCATTGATAAATGATAGTTATGTTAATTCCTGAGCTCTTCATATTTGATCTGATTTGAGCTTACTGGTGACATATGGATCAATTCCAAATGCTGTGTCATTTTCACCGTAGTTTGCAATGGTTGGCCCATACATCATGATGAATAAAACTCATTAATTTTCCACTTCTCACCTGCCACATACCAAAGATACAAGGTTTAACAATTTTGCTTTTTGAAATATTACTCTTCCCTATACGCATCATTCATATCCATACTGTACAGTGGGAGGGCTGTAAGGACCAAGTATAATGGCTTCAGATGACTAAAAGAACAAACTTATTAAAACAGGTGTCTTATTTGGCTGCAAAAAGCTCAAATATTTTCAATGATTTTAAAAAGTGACATTTTCAAATATTCATTACAGAAACAAAATCCATATTGAAGTTTCATCCATTATAAATATTTAAGAAAAGTGAACCAACTTTGTGTTATCTTCTTGGGTAATGAGTTTTAAAAAAATACAAAGTGTTCTCCTGTTCATCATTGCACAGTAGACAATTACTACCTAATTACTGTATAAAAATAAAATGTAATGAGTTCATCAATAATGAAATATTATATAATTTATTTATCACCATGTAATTACTATATAAAATATAAAATATACATTAACTCAAGAATTTTATATCATTATTTTAATATACAAATTTTCATTGTTTGTTATAAGCCTTTTCAAGCCTCTGGTGATTAATTACTATTTAATGATGTAGCAGCCATTCCAAACAATTCACTAGATTGAAACTGTTCCCTTGACTACTTCAGCATCTGCTGAAATTTTAACTACCCTGATTTATAAATTTAGTGTCACCGTAGACATACTAAATGAATTAGTTACATCACCCACCATTAGGCATAAACTATGGTATCTGAAAACAATAGGAAAGGAAAAATGATCTAAAGATTTTAAAAACAACATTAAGAAGGCTAAAGATTAAACTATTACAAGTGACCACAACTCTAATTTCTAGGCAACTACCTTATTTTATTCAAGATTTTCCTATAAAGCAAAATAGAGTTAAATGTATCTCTATATTTCTATCATACTAATCTGAAAGTGGAAATCATAAATGCCTAAAGTGATGCATTAGAAGTTAAAATAATCTTTCCAAGAAATAAACTCCAGTTTTATGTATAATTATTCTTCAAGTCAAACAAAAAGATTATTCATGATTATTTTATAAAATCACATCTGTCTAGATAAAGCAAACCATGTTTTCATCACTAATAATAAGCAACATGATTCAGTGTTCATATCTGTTATCCTTTTGTTCTTCTTTACCAACAAATAAAAATAAAACATGAAAGAAGCAAACTGATCTTTAACCAAAGGAAAAAATATAATATTCTGTCTTTTGATTATCAGTACTGGCAAACATATTGCCATGCTCTATACTCAGGAGAGATGGTTCAAAGATTTAAGTACAATGCTGAAGAGTTAAAATAGCCTAAACTAATTTAAAAATAAAGACAGACAGACAGACAGACAGACAGACAGACATTTTAAGCACTTACTCTCTAATTCCAAAACTTACCATAAAGCTACAGTGATCAAGACAGTGAAGTATTGGCTTAAAGACAGACACATAGACTAGTGGAAAAGACAGACACATAGATTAGTGGAATGGAAAATGGTCCATAATAAATAGATGCACACATATATGGTCAGTAGATTTTTAACAAAAGTTCCAAACTAATTCAGTGAAAAAAGAATAGCCATTTAAACAAATGGTGCTAGAACAACTGGATATTTGTAAGAGATTTAAAAAACTTAGCCTTAATTCATTTCATACCACAAACAAAAATTTATTTTAAATATAGATTACAGACCTAGCCGTAAGTGCTCAAACTATAAAATTTAAAGGGGGAACGTGGAGAAGAAAAGCTTCACAATCTTTTGTTAAGCAAAGATTTAAGAGGCAAAAGACAAAAAGGAAAAACAATGACAAACTATATTTGTTCAACTATGAGTAGTCTGCTCTTCCAAAAACACTGTTAAAAAAGTGAAAAGGCAAGCCACAGAATGAGAGAAAATATTCCCATTACATAAATTTGAAAAAGAACTTGTATCCAGAATATATGAAGAACCTTATAGTAAGAAGCTTTGATAGTAAAAGCACAAACCATCTGAACAGAAACTTTACCAAACAAGACATATAAATGGCTAAAGAGCACATGAAATATCTTCAGCATCATTAATCATTAGAGAAATATAAATTAAAATTACATTGATAATATCACTGCATGTACACACTAGAATGACTAAAATTAAAAACACTGACAATACCAAGTGTTGGTGAAGATGCAAAACAACTGGAACTCATACGTTTTGGAAGGGAAAGTAAAATGTGCTATCACTTTGGATATCAATTTGGCAGTTTCTTGGGAGTGAGCTCAGAAATTCGTAAACAAGTCTAAGGAGTCTCTTTCCAAAACTCCTTCTGCTATGCTGTCTTTCCCCTACTTTCTGGGTCTCTGAAGCTCCTCTTGCAATTCTCTAGCCAGAAAGCTGGTGCTTTGTTTACTCCTCTTTGCCAGACCCTTCCTATGACTGCATCCACATCTGGACCAAATGCTGAAAGACATATATAAAAAAAAATAGTAATGAGTTTGCCCTGCCCTCTTGGGATCATATATCCTCCAATCAGAGAAGAAAGTTCCCTGCTCTCAGAGTTTGAGGCACCTGCAAACCTTCACTTCTATGCTTATCACTAGCAAGAGACTACTTTTGCCCTCCTAGAGTCCAAACTAGGAAACTTCTGAATCTGTGCTGCCTATCTTAATGTGCACTTACAGATTTTTGGCTTCCTTGAATCTAAATCAGAGGATTCAAGGAAAAAATGGTGAACGCACCACCAATTTTAGTGGTACTTCAAATCCTGGTCTTCTTTCCCACCACATCTGCTACTATTCATTTTTTAGAGATCTCAAATATCTGCTCCATGCATTCTGTCCAGGATTTATAGCTAGATTCAGTGGTGGAGACAGAGTAGAATGTACTCTGAATGACTCTTACAATATTTACCCTCATGTCTGTACTTACATATATGGCTACGAAAAGCTGTGCTTCCATTAAGATTTTAGTAATACTAAGTAATGCTAAAGTTTCATCTTGGAGAGAATAGAAACAATCTAAAAGATTGACACACTATAGACAACAAAATATAAATAAATGATGAAAAACAAATATTATACAGGATTTACGATAATGACTATTACTTAATAGATTTGAACTTACAGAGCCAGTATAACAGTTGCAAATATATAAATATATAAGTACAATGCTTTTGTATAGTATCTCATTTGTCTTTATAATACCCTAATATGTAGGTTCTGTTTGTATCCCCATTTCATAGATGAAGAAACTGAAGCACACAAATAAACTTATCTTGCTCAAGGTCATATAAAAAAATAATTGGTAAAGCTCAGAGTAATATTAAAGTGGTTTGATTCCAGGGCCTGAATACTTAATTATACTGCTTCTTCCACATGTTAGGGTATCTGGCATCTCACATACTCTGAAGCTGTCTTCAAGAATCAGTTTTACTACATCCTCAGTGAAAATTTTTTATAGTTTTACCCCATTCACACTGCTATAGAAATGAAAAACAACTCCTTTGAGGTGAGTAAAGTGTTTCTATAGATGGAAATCCTTCATATGTTGAATAAGTCTTATAAAAACACTTAATAAAATTCATATATATAATACATAGTATCTTATTTTGTGAATTTTGCTTGCAAAAAAACAAAACATTAATCTTTTGTAGTTTATATTTTTATTATAAAATATTATATGGTCAGAAACTTATAAAAATTTTAAAGGAAACAAATGCCACCATCCTTCAACCCAAGATAACATATATTAATATCACAGTTTCTCTGATTTTACATAGTTTTATATAAATCAGAGATGTTGAAAGATATAGACTCCCACTTACAGAGGACTAAAACATACTGGTAAATGCATGAAAAAACTTTTCTCTAAAATAAGATATAGAAAATAGACAAATTAATATACTTGAGGTACTATTTTTTGTCAGTAATGTTGGTAAAATAATGTATGATTTTATATTAGTGAAACTTGGCAATACAAGGATTATTTTATTTTTGTGAAAGTGTAAATTAATACAATAATATCATTTATAGGAGTCCCTCCTATAGAAATTATTAGAGATGCATGAAAAGATATATTCACTAAGATGCTTATTTCAGTACTATTTTAAACAGTATCAAAAATTCAGAAGCATCTTAAGGGTCTTAAATGTTTAATGACAGAGGAATAATTAAATAAAATCTAGTGCAATGTAGCCAAAATAATATATGAATGTAATATCACCTTAATAATTATTTTATTTTTTATTTCTTAGGACATAATAAAATCTTCACAAAACAAACTTTGAATGAGGACTCTTTTCTTAAAATACATGCTTTTCACAGACTCTGGGGCCTTTGAATGTCCAGTGCAGGTTTTTAGGCATGTCTCATCCTACAAGGAAAACATACACCTCAGGGAAGCCTCTGACACAGGCGTCCCCATGCACCTCCCAAGTCCTAAGATTTGTAATGGAATTAAGTAAATGCTTTTAATGAGCATATAGAATATACAGAAATTTAGTTTACTTGAAATGAATACAATACACTATTCAAAATCAAGAATATCATTAAAATAAAAAATTTTATGCCTATAATGCTACAGTGTTTAAATAATGTCTTTAATATAACTTTCAAAGTTACAAATATACCATTTATTAAAACCTAATAAACATAAGAAAACATAAAAAGGAATTTGTACACACACATACAGGCATGCACACACACATACACCCCAATCAATCTTGTAAAATTACTATCTAAAATTTCCATATTCTGAGTACTTACTGTTTAGGGTTTGTCGTTATTGGACATATTCATATACAAGAATGCTGATTTGAGATCAATCTTTTCTAATAACAGCAGGTTCAATGGAAGTCTTTTAAAATACTATGAATTATATGCTACAACTTTTCTGGACTGAAGCATGTACACACATAGAAGATCATGATGGGTAAGAGGCAGCCTGGTCAGATAGAAAGTGCTTTGGAGAAGAAATCAAAGGAGGAGAAGCAAGACCAGAACTGGAGATAGGCATACCATCTCTTCGGTGGGTTATTGAAATGCTTTGAGTATCAATTTCCTCATTTGGAAAATGGTGGTACTGATATCTCCTTAGCCTAGGTGACGTGATAGCTGTAATGGCCAAATGTGACGATGTGAAAGCACTTCGTATAATCACATCTATCAGATGTTAATAATCACTGAGCTAGAGTGGGAGTTTACTTTGAATCTCAGTTTCTTCATCAATACACTATGGAGATGGAACAAATTAAAGATTTTTTGAAATTATTTTTACAATAGAATATATTTTTCATGTAAAAATCATATGAAACTTTGAAATGCAGAACATATGAAATACAGATTTCAACCCTGCAAAATCTGTGGCTTAAATTATGAATCTTTCAATAAAAATTAAAATTCTTTATTACCTGTACATCTGCCCCCACCCCAATAGTCACTTATTGCTTCAAAAATTAAAATTACCTGGTGCATCTTTTCTTTTAAAAATATATATTATAGTCAGTTAAACTCTGAATTAATTTTACTTTGTACTCAAAAGCAGAAAATATTTAGTGGCTCCTCAAAGTATATAATAAACACAATGATTCTTAGAGTTTTATTTTTAACTAGTATTCATTAGTTTAGTTTATTAAATGTCTGCATTAAAAAGGAAATGTTCTACATACCTTTGGTTGATTAACAACTCTCCTCCTAAGAGGCGGGTCCTTCACCAAAATCATGTGACAAATGAAAAGTATAATGAGAAACAGGAATGTTTTCTGACTTCTAACAATGTTCCATTCATCAGATCAGACTCCCCCCCTTTTTTTTATTAAGCATGAAAGAAAGCATGACAAATGTGGAATCCTTTCCAAACCAGCCTTCTTTACCTCCAAAATGACTTTACCATAAACCCTGAAATATTTCCTCCTTTTATAAAACCAAGCAAGCACTATTTTTATGAAAACCATGGCTGGGTGTGTATGTGTATAAAACAGCATAGAAGTCTCCATGCCTTCCTTACTAACACTCTACTTTCTATACATTTAAATTTCTCTTATTAATTTTATTGAGCCATGTCCCTTTGCTTGAAAGGGAACAGGCTATCATTTGTGATGTGACTGGACAAGTCTTTCCTTTAAAAACTGTAGTTATTTTCCATGGAATGTTTTGACTTCACAACATTAAGTATTATTGCCCATATATTTTCCCCCAAGCTAATTATAATGAAATCCTCAGTATCACTTTTTAAAAATAGAAATGGATTTTTAGTCTTTTTATGGTTATAAAAATGCCTGTTAAATGCATGAAACTACAAATAAAATATATTAAAAAACAGTAAGAAAATAAAATCATCCATAGTCCTTGACTTAGAAATAGCTCAATAAATACCTTTTCATATATTTAACACACATATAACTGTATGTATTACTAAAATACGCCTCTACTTTTCACTTAGTCAATATAGCATGAATTTCTTTCATAACAATAAATACAAGCATAACCTTAATGGTTTTCTAGTAACCCATTGTATGGACATACAACATATATTTTTACCAATTTTATACTGATGAAACAGAATATTTCCAAGTATTTACTATTATAAACAATTTAGTGATTAATGTTCTTGTACTCAGAGATGATATTCAAAGATATTCAAAATATATACTAGACCCAAGCATCAATCAAAAGTGGTGCCAACTACACACACACACACACACACACACACACACACACACACACACACACACAAAGTATAACCTTACATATGCACTGACTCTACATTAGCCTGGTTTATATTTATACAATTTATACAACTTTCCATGTTTGACTAATTACTTTCCTGCAGTAAATTTTTAAAAATGAAACTTCTGGAACAAAAATAGGTACTTTTAAGAAATAATTTGAAACATACTCTCAAATGTCCCTCCAAATAGCTTGTTATCCACTTGCACTCTCACCAGCAGCAGTGTATGGGAGCATTCATTTTCTAACGCTCTTGACAGCACTGAATATTATAAGCTCTTTAAAAAATCTTCACTAACCAATGTGCAAAGGATATCTAGCAGATTGTATTAATACCCCCAGTTTTGCTCCTGCCTGTATGACTTTGCCATATGACTTTGCAATATCTCCTTTTAAAAAGATAAAATACGCATCCCTGCCACTTGATTCTGAGTTTGGTTATGTCATTTGCTTTGTTCAACGATATGTTGGCAGATATGACACAAACAGAGGTTTGATAAACACTCAACCAACTGGGTTTACACTCTTATCTTTTCACCATTGCGACAAGAAGGACATTCTGGGCTAGCTCACTAGTCTCAAGAAAAGGATGAGAAATACATGGAACCCTGGAGGAATATGAAGGACACGTGGAGCCGACTATCTCAGCTAAACTCTCCCAGGCACCCACCCCGGGGCCACCACCCGCCCCCTGCCCCGCCGCAGAGACAGGACCCAGCTACACACAGAAACAAAGCAAGCCTAATAACACCCAGCCAACCAAGAGATATGTACATTATGATGACCAATCATTGTTTTACCTATTGAATTTCAGGGATGTTATTACACAGAAATAGCTAATTGATATAGTTCTTTAATTTCAACTTATTTGGTTAATTTTTATGTTTGTTGTACCTTTACATTTCTTCCTTTATGGTTTCTCTTCTCATGTCACTCATCATTTTGGTTAGGGTATTTACTTCTCTATTATTGATTTGTAATAGTTTTATTTTACATTGATGGTATATCTCATCTAGTAAATATATTGTAATATTTTCTTAGCTTATTATTCATCTTTTAGCATACAAAGATTCTAAATTTATGTAATTAAATCTATATATTTTTTCCTTTATTAATTTTCCCTTTGATGACTTACTTGGAGAGAACTTCTCCTACCTCAAGATTTTAAAGTATTCACCTATTATTATCACTTAACAATTATATTGTTTCTGTTTCTACAGTTAAACATTTATTCTATCTATAGTATATTTTGGTATAAAGGTATAAGGTAGATAATCTAACCTTTTTAACAGACAGTTGTTTCAATATCATTTACTGAACAATTTATCTTTATTCCCTCAATTTGAAATGACATATGCATCATGTACTAAATTTTCCCAAAATGCTCAGGTTTATTCCTAGATGTTCTATTCCATTGACGTATTAATATATTTCTATGCAAGATCCTCAAATGATTTATTTTATACAATTTAAAAATCTCGGTGAGGAAGTCCACATCTATTACTCACTTGACCACAAAAAAAAATTATGGAGATCATTTTAGAAACAGTCTTCCAAATTAATTTTAAAGGTAATGAAGTTTTCAAAGAAATTTTCATTTGGATCTGATTTAGAGAAGATGGCTATTTCATAATATTTTCTAATTTAGAAACATGGCATATTTTTAAATTATTAAAGTGCAGGCATACTTGTTTTATTGCACTTAGCAGATTTTGTGTTTTTTACAAATTGAAAATTTGTGGCAACCCTGTGTCAAGTAAGTCTATCAGTGTTATTTTTCCAATGGCACACACTCATTTCATGTCTCTCACATTTTGTTAATTCTCGGTGATACATTAGATAATGATGTATCTTGCAATCAGTGGCATTTAAAATTAGACATAATATTACATAGTAAACAAAATAGAACTGCTCAGTAGTTTAAAGTTATTATGAGTCATTTTACATACAAATAATCCTTTTGTAAAAAACAAAACAAACAAAAATCTTCCTCTAAATTAGACACTTTTAAGTCAGAGGATTGTAATGTTTTAGGGGTTATTCAGATCTTTTAAAAATTCATTGATATCTCTAAATTATAACTTCTAAGGCTGTACACATACCGAAAATCTCACATAATTTTATTAATTTCATACAATGACAGAGTTCTTTCCTGAACCCTGGAATGGTGGTTCTTTAAATCAGCATCAGTTGTAAAGATTTTAAGACTATAGAGGCACAGAAACTCTACCCTTAATGATTTGCAGGGAATCCTAATACACAATCAGAACTGACACTACCTTTTAGGTAAACCAAACTCTGGTGTGTGGATCATCTGCATTAAAACACAGGCTGTTTCGGGAACCCACATTAGACACAACGAATCCAACTCTGTGGTGGGTGTGGCCTACATATTAGTAATTTTTAAAAGCTCTCTCTCTTTGCTACTCAAATGGTGGTCCACAGACCAGCAGCATCAACATCACCTGGGAGCTTGTTATAAATGCTTTGGGTCATGTGGGATGCACTGGTTGGAAATATCAGCAGAAAAGACAGAGGAGGAGCTAACACAAAATCTGCATTTTAATAAGATCCCTGGATGATTCATAAGCACATTAAAGTTTGAGAAGCAGGGATCTAATATGCAGCCAGGGTTGAAGATGACAATTAAGCAACACATCTTATTCTGCAATTTAATAACAGAAATTATTGATTTTAAGTTTTTTTCTTTAAAAATAAAATTTTGCAGTTAAAGAGAACAAGATCTACCTTGCTCCCTAAGATAGAATTTACCATAAAGAGACAAAAGAAGGAAGGGGAAGTCCCCAAAAGGAGAACATGTTCTCATTAAAATCTTAATTTCTCTTAAAACATTAAAAGGGGACTTTGAAGTTAGAAACAACCAATTTACTATATCCACTAGAATACTCCCTTAATTAACTTAATTAGGAGATATTTCTGAATATATTCTTGAATTACCAATAGATTTACCACCTTGGTCACTTATCCTTGCTGAGTTATAGAGACTCAATAATCTTTCTCTTTTTCCACCAATTAATTAAAGATCTAAGGCATGTTATATTATTCTTTCTCCCATCAAAAATACCACAAAAAGTTCTCACACTTTAGGAAAAGTACAGCTAAGAAATACTAAAAAAAAGAGAGATAAGAGAAGCAGGCATAATTGAGGGATTGTGTGTATGTATGTTTACACACGTGTTAGTTTTCTCCACAGATTCAAGAGTATTATTCTGTGCTAATGATCTCTGACTTTACTAAGTTTTTTGTTTGTCTTTGCTTTTACTCATGAGAAAACAAACTAAACTTACAATATTACCTTGCTGAACACCAGTATTTTGGAAGAGCTTTTTTTTGTTCTATATCTGGAGAGAGAAACTGACTTACAAACTTATGCACTATCTGTAACTCTCCAAAACCTTTAAGAAAACCACAGAACAACCACATTTACGCACAACAGCACCATAATAAAACCATGTAAGCTACAAGGTGGAAATAACAGGCTTGTGGTAGTGCTGCTGGAATACACTTGTGATAGAAACACCCAGAAGAGCAGACCTCCAAATAAAGCCCCAGAAACAGTAAACAGCATTTAACCTGCGTGTTGGGTAGCACGTTTTCTGAGTAACAACTAATGCAAACAAGAAGCTGGGCTTCCTGTCATCTCTATTGTTTTTCTCTTCCAGGGTTTCAATAGAGGATTAAGTATGAACTCTTTACCGAAATTAATGGAAATAACCTATTAACTACCAAACTGGCTACAGCTATATTACTAAGCTTCTCTAGGTTACCCACAAACTAGTCTCCTGTTCACTATGTAAGAATGCTGATTCTGTTATTTCTGCCCTCTTTGTGAGTAGTTAATAAAAAACCAGTGTTTCCAAATAGTGTATAGATGATCCATATGTAAGAATGGAACTGGGGCCTACCCTGACGAAGGGTTACCTCCCAGTTATTTTGTCCAAATGAAGCAATCTGTGTTTTGTACAATCTCTTTCTTGAATAGTCTGCTTCTTGATTCTTGGCTGGCAGCTCTGTCCGTTCCCCCGACCTGGCATCCTCTTCAACTGATTTTACACAAATGGTTGCTGCTGGCCATTTGGGTCTTCCCTGACTGCCAGCTATCATAGGACTTGGCTTTATTTCCTTTAAAGTACTCATCACTTTACACACACACACACACACACACACACACACACACACATGATATATATGATACATATATATGATACATATATATCAGTACCTGAAAGTGTTCTATACCTTGATAACTTATAAATAACAACAAAAACCTGTTGCAAGATGCTAAGTTCACCCTCTAAAAGTTTCTCTACCCAGTCATACTTTCCAAACTCTAAGGAATGTATAGTAGTTTCGGATGAGTTTCTAGTAGCTCTTCATGGAAGATGAGGAGCTGACTTACTCTCAGTTTGGAAAGACAGCCTACTTAATAATTAAAAATGCAGACTCTGGAGTCAGACATCTGGGTTTGAATCCAGCCCTGCCAAATGTTTGCTTGAGATCATAAGTGAGATGCTTATTTCCTCTGAATATCAGTTTCCCAAATTAGGTAAGTAATAGTACTTACCTCGAAGTGTTGTGAAAATTAAATGCCAAGGCATATAAACTGCTCAACACAATATCAAGTACATATTCAAAAGAACAGTTAGCTATTTTGTGACCAATATTTTCCCAATTTGTAGTTTTATCTTTTTAATCATATTGATTATGTTAGTAATATATTGAAATTTTCATTTTGTGTCATCAAATCTATGCATACACTTTACAATTCTCAGTTGTAGGTGGTTTCCAGATAACTATCAGTACCAGCTGAGGGCTGAGTACTGATGTCATCTGGGTCCTTTCTGTGCATCCTACTCCTCGTTACTCTTGTTTCACTCTACTGCGTTGTCTCAGAATCTTTGAGTTTTTTCTCTCCATTTTAGTCTTTGATTGTTCACTTTCTGAGTCATCAGGTGGTGAGTCTATATTAGCTAATTACCAAAGAAGATCCTAAATCCTGCCTAGAAGCTCTCTACCCAATAGTCACACTCAGTGTCCACGCCACCACCTTAACCAGTCTGTCCTCTCAGAGTGGACAGGCCCCTCTGTTCAGCCACTGCATGAAATCAGCTTTCCATATACTGTAGAGATGGAAAGGGGGTTTGATTGAATGAGACTTTCTTTAGTAGAAAGAGACATTTCCTGGTTGAAGTTAGAGCTGCAAACAGCTTCTCCCGGCCCCTGCTGCCCACAAAAGTGAATGTCATAACATTTCCTGTATGACCCATTTAGGTATCTACCTGCCCTCAATAACTTAAGATATGGTCATCAAATTGCTACTTGTTTAGTGTTATGTGATCTATGTGATCACAGATTTGATTACAAATAAGCATGGGTTCATTAGTGGCTATGACAACTACTAATGATAAGTATGGCCAAGAAGCAGGAATTTTGTTTCTTATTTTCAGGTATTTGTAAAAAGACCAAGAATTCTAAGTTTTATAGTATGAGTTGGTATTATTAGCTGAGAAAATATCAGCAAGACTAATTTAAGTGTTTTAATCAGTTATAATTTCCATTAAGATAAATTTAATAATAATTGTATAGTACAAGTTAATGCCAGTCATGGGTGCTCAATATTGATTCATCAAGTACTTTATTTACCTTCATGATATTCCTCTAAAGTAATGCTTATATTTTTCTGATTGTAAAAGTAATACATATTGCTATAGAAAGAAATTTTAAATATGCAAAGAGGTACAGGTAAGAAAATTTAAATAACCTGGGTTTCCTCTTCACTCCTGTTAGGCCATACCCCCATTTGGCCACTGTCAATACTTCTAAATCTCATTTATCAAACCACAAATTTGGGACCAGACATTTTCTTTATTTTCTTGGTCACTGAACCTATTTCCTGTCTCAGTCTTTTTAGTTGTAGAAACATAATTTTAACCAATATATGATGCACTAGGTTCATTCAGATCTGCCCTAGACACTTTAACATGGGCTTCCCCTGGACACAATAGCCAAGTGATTAGGCTGCTTACACTGCAGCCTGGGGCAGCTGGAGGCCTTTTCTTGCTTTGGGACTTACTCAAAGCTAGTAGTTCTTTAGGTCATCCAGTTAATAAACTGGGTAGTACTCTGATATGTAGAACAAATTGTTTCCAAAATTTAAACAAGCATACTAAAATGTTCAGTTTAAATACTCATTGTTTATAAAGATATCTATCTTTCCATGCCCAAAACATTTACTGAGGTGTCAGATACCTGCATTTTCAGGAGTACTTGTACTCTAAAGTATCTAGCATGCAAGCAAATTTTCTTATCCTATCAGCATTATATTATCAATGTAATGAACAAGTATGATGTCTTAGGCCAATGCCTCAGGAACCAATTAGTGAAAAAATAATTCTCTTGGTGTCTTCTATATTTTGACATAGAAAAAATAAAACATGTAAGATCCCAATACAGAATCCACAAATGGAACAGTTGCTGTAAATACAGTGACTACTTGACTAATCCACCATCTTTTTCTTAAATAGCCATCTTTCATTGTGGCCAAACTATAGAATTAAATGGGAATGTGAGAAGAATCTTTGTACTTATATCTTTCTTGATGGCACAAGTCTCTGTGATTGTTTATTACTTTCTATTTTGAGAAGGGGAGATATAGTTAATAAGATATGTACTAAAAATTACAAGCATCCTTGAGGAAAATTAAATGATATACTTAAATGGGAAGGTATGTTTATGAATCCTAAAATTAAAATTGTTTAAATATCAGTTTTATCCAAATCAGTCTATAGATTTAATGTAATGCCAATCAATATTTTAACAGGCTTTTTTTTGGTAATTTTCAAGATGATTATAAAATTTATGTAGAAGTGCTAAGAATATAGAATAGTCAGAAAAAAATTACACAAGCTGATCTCAAGACTTACAATAAAGATACAGTAATAAAAAAGTGGGCTATATACATAAGCATAGAGACATAGATCAGTGGAACCAAACTGAGAGTCCAGAAATAGTATCCACACATATATTGTAAATTGATTTTCAACAATGTGTCAAGATAATTCAGTAAGGGCAAAAGATAATTTCATCAAGTGATACTAAACAACTGGATATCCATATGGGGAAAAATGGAGTTTAATACTTGCACTTTTTACAAAATTAATTCAAAATGGATCACAGATGTCAACATAAATGCTAAAACTATAAAACTTCTAAAATGGCTACAGTTTTTTAAATGGCCATGGCAAATGCATCTTTTCTGTTTTGATGATGGGACTATTAAATGACAATCACTTTGGCAAAAAGTTAGTTGGTCTCCTAAAAAGTTAGTATCATAGTGAAATAGCAAATATGAGTATACAGTCTAGGAGAATACTAAAATACACCAAATTACTCACATTACATTAGAGGTAGTAATTCAGGTTTTTTAAATTCTTAAAATCAAGAGAGAAATAGAAAAGAAGATTCAAATATATTTTTTAATATGAAAGTAATCACTACTAGAATTAGACATAAGGTATACAGATGACTTCCAATTCGGTAGGCAATATAAAAGCAAACAAAATGTGGTCCATTTAGCAACTGCAGCACACACGCATGTACATAAACCAACTAATGCTTCCTAAGACTTAGAATACAGAAGTACTGGCATAGAAAATAAAGCCCCAGAAAATATAAAACAAAATGACAGGAGGAAGAGTCAATATATTTGTAATAACAATAAATTCAAATTCCCTGCAATACAACAAGAAAAAGGCAACCACTTCAAATTATTTTTAAATCAGCATTCAAACTATCCTCCTTGGAAAAGCTATGCCTTAATAAATCTATTATAAATATCATAAATAAAAATGATGAGAGCAGCTAATTTTGGCAAAAATAAAGTAGTATAAGTAAAAATGGCAATATTGATTTCAGATAAAGTAAATTTCATTAGATTAAAGGAAGAATGTCAACATTCATAAAGAGATATAATCAATAAGAAAAAATACATTATAAACTTTCCGCCTGAAGAATTTTCTTTAACATTTTTTCATGTACAGGTCCACAGATGACAAACTTTCTCAGGGTGTCTGTGTGTGTGTGTGTGTGTGTGTGTGTGTGTGTGTGTGTGTGTGTGTGTGTAAAAAGGCTTTATTTGCCTTTGTTGTCAAATATATTATCAATAGCATAAAATTTAAGGTGTTTTTTCCTTTCAGAATGTTAGTTATATTTTAGTGCATATGGTTTCCGACAAGAAACCTGTGACAATTCTTCTCTTTGTCATTCTACATAATGAGTCCTTTTCTTCTGATTTCTTTTTAAACTTTCAATTTATAATCAAATTTAAAAACACATTTGGCCCTTTTTTGTTGACTGCTCCCCCACCCACCTAGGATTCCAATTACATGTGTTAGACGTCTTAATAGTGTCCCACAGGTCACCAATGCTCTAGTCATTTGTCTCAGTCATTTTTCTACCTCTCTGTGCTTCATTTCGGACAGTTTCTATGTCCAAAAGTACATTGATCTTTTCTTTTACATTGTCTAATTGACTGTGGACCCATTCAACTGTATTTTTCATTACAGATACTGTATCTTTTAGCTTTAGAAGTTTCATTCTAGCTATTTCTGTCCTCATGTTTGTACATGTTTTTCTCTACCTTCTTGAACATATGGAGCACACTTATAATTACTGTTTTAACATCCTTGTCCACTAATTTCCTCTCATTTCTGGGCTATTTTCTGGATCTGTTTTTTATTTTCATCTGATTATAATCACATTCCTGTTCCTTTGCATGCCTGGATTTGTTTTGTGTTTGATGCCATTAATGTTCTTCTTGGTGAATTTGTGTTATTCATTGCTGGGTTCTGTTGTATTCTTTTAAATAGCATTGGATTTTGTTCTGGCATGCAGTTGTTACTTTTGTCAGGTGAATCATTTTGTGACTTGTTTTCAAATTTTATTGGAGTATTCACATAGAGCCAATTTATCTCCACAACTAAGGAGAAATTTTTTTGAGCATTCTACCTAATGCCCTTTGTATGACAAATTATTTCCACTTGGATGGTGGAAACATGAACTATTATCAGCCTTTCTAAGCTCTGAGAATTGTTCTGCCTACTCTCTTTATGATGTGTTCCAACTCCCCACCCCCATCTCAGGTAGTTTCCTCTCATGTATTATGGACATCAGTATTCAGCCAAAGAATTGTGATAGGTCTCTGCAGATCACTAGAGTTCTGTCCCTATGCTGCTCCCTCCTCACTGGTATGCTGTCCTGCAAATTCCAGCTGACTTGACTTTTATGGACTCAAACCTCTTTCTCCTCAACTTACCAAGCCCCCTGGTCTCTGATTGCACTGTCCCTAAGTTAAGCAGAAAATTGGATGCAATTAGAAAACTCGCTTTTTCTTTTCCTTGAGGGATCACAATCCTGTGTTATCTTCTGTCCAATGCCTAAAATCCAGGGTTTTATAAATATATTACTTAGCTTTCTCTTTGCTTCAGGAGGAATGTCCTTATTATTCCATCTTGGATAGAAGGAGAAGGAATATATAAAAGGGTTTAAAAATGTGTTCAAGATCTTTTATTTGTATTGATTCTATTTCAATAGTGAAATGCAGGAATTGTAACAAGCACAATATTTGAAGACTAGGGAAGTGATATACATTGAGAAACAGGAGAACAGATTATGCTCAGTAAAACACTCCTTCAAACATCCTTCAAACATCTGTATTGACCTACTGAATCTAATTTTAGTTGTTTAAGGGAATGAGAATATTTCATAGTAGTATTTTTATCTTTAGTCACATGACATTTTTCCAAACTCTGAATCTCCACTTATTAAGGAAAAAAAAATTTTTCTGAATCAGAAAAAATAACTAATTAAAAGTGTTTTAAAATGAGAAATCCTGTCCTGATTATTTCTACTTTTCCTCCTAGAAGGAGAAAGATTTCTAGAAAGTCAGTTTTGTTCCATCTTCCTCATGGAGTAAGTTCACTGCTCTACCATGACAAATGGAAAGTCATTAACAAACTATTGCTATGCCTTGTCTGTTTTCCAGTGCTTCTCTCATATTAAAGTTGCTTTCTAAAAGCATTACATAATTTCTGCCTCTTTTAACTAGACTGGCAATTTTCATACTTGTGAATTACCAAGATTTAGACCCCAGAGACTCTTAAGTGCCTACATGTTTCCAAAGAAAACTCGCCAGCATTTGCTCATAGTATCTCAGCCTTTTTGCCAAGCCCTTGATGAGTAATTCGCTCTACTGATCCATCTCTATATTTGTTTAAAGATAAGAGCTGCTTTGAGAGGTGCTCAGTTCTGTAAGTCTGTTCACCAAAATGATGCCACAATTGATGCTTTAGTAGTAACCACTGTGGGATGGCACTTACCCTCATGGCCTTATAGTTGCATTTTAGAATGGTTTTAAATGTGCCATAGCATTTTATTTTTTCCTCAAGGCACCAGATGTAAAGATGGCCAAAAATGCTTGTTTCTCTCTAATTGCAACCAATAGAAAAATAAGAACAAAAGAATTTTCGCCTCTCAAAAATAAAAATTAGATGTGAACACAGAAATATTGTATGATTGTATATTTTAAAAAGCCCAGCATAATAGAAATCCTAAATCACAAAATTTTAAAAAAAGAATAAGCAGTATAATCCTAATGGTTTTGTACAAGTAAATATCATCTGAGCATGCTTCAGTAAATGACTGAAGTCACTAAGAAATACACATCAATAAGATAGCTTGTTTTAAAATATGAGTTAAATACAGCCACCTTCACTCCTCAAACTCACAAGCTTTCCTGTAGTTTTATATATATTATTACCTTGATTATCAAATCATTTCTTCAAAGTGAGTGCCAATGTAAACTTTGATCAAACTGAGATATCTTAAATTATAAATTAGTGGTAATCTTATTATATGATGAGCTTTTAAATCCTTAAAAATGTTTCTTTTTTGAATAGGCAAGAAAGAAATTACATAGAAAAGACAAGCTATTAATGCATCTTTCTAATTACAATATAGAAATCTTGTTGAATTTGAACTTCTACACTTATCATTGATATTTTAGTGCACTCAAAATACTTTAAATAGCTGTGATATAATTGATTTACCCATGTTGTATAAAACAGTAGCTCTCTGTCTCATCAGAATAGGTAAATCTAGTAGAGGGCTCATAGGGCAAACATGTTTGTGTTGTTGGGCCATCTTTATTGACCTACTGTAAAATGACTGGATTTTAAAATAAGACAATCTTTGATTAGCATTACTGATATTGATTTACTTACTATCTGACAATGATGCTTGGCATACTCCCCGGGCTCCTGCCAGGATGAGTTAAGTAATCCTCACTCCTCCTTTGGCATATTCTTTCTTTCCTCTCTTACCAGGCCCAGTAGGTTTGTATTGAGATTTAACCTTAGTTACCAGCTTGGTAACCTGAGAGAGGGTGGGAACATTTCTAAAGGGGACACTTGCCACGTTGGGGAGAGGCTTTTGCAGCTTCTTTCAACAAGGAGAAGCAGTAGTCCTTGCTAGGGGAGGCGGGGGTGGAGGGAGCAACCTGTGTAAGTTCTGAGCCTGCATAGGATCTGTAGAGCCCCAAATCCCTGAAGACATTTTTCCAGATATCTCCATTCTGTGTATCAGGGTCCTAGGACCTGCTTTGGCTGAGCAATTAATCACCTATGAGGCTCTGTAACTTTCCAAATTCCTGTATCTACTCCTTGGCTGGGAATGTTACTGTAGAATATCCTGGCTTATTTATAAGCTTCCAGAAAGTCCCTCTTATGCTTACAGGTAGCTCTTCACTGTTTGTTAACAACCCCTCAGTTTCCCGTTATCACTTGTAGAACATCGATACAATTTAGGAATAATCAGCCTTCTGACCATCTGATTTCCCAAATCACAAGTGAACTCTTAAGTAAATGGGCCTCCAACTATACTGGGCCCCACATTCCTCTCAGAATGTGGTTCTCCTCACCGCGTGGGCAAAGAGCAAGCCAAGTTTTATCTCTGTGCCTATTTCCTTGGACCCCTGTCAGTACCCCCTATGCCAATTTATGTCCTCTAAAAAGCAGGTGTCAAGATGAGAGTAGACATGCAAGATATTTATTAGGGGTTATATCTGTGGAAGATAAAGGAAGATGGAGGAGGGTTAGGCAGGAAAAGCCTTCAGACAGGGATGCCAATCTGACACCTGTGAAAGCAGAGAGTGAAGGAAATATTGGGTAAGAAATTCCCAAACCACAGCACGGGTGTGAAAAAGTTTTAGCCAGGTCAATGGAGACAGAGGTTCCCAAGCAAAGATTGGTCACTGATACTAGGGCAAGAATGGGCCCTAATACCCCGCCATGCTCAGTCATTGGCTGGGAGCAACATGGGGGGAGCGTAGCCTAAGCATTCACAGGAACAGCAACCAGAGGTGATCCCCATGCTCCCTACAGCTGGCCCTGTCAAAGGAGAGCAGAACAGTGCATATCCACGGCCACCACGCTTTGTTTTTGAACATTCTGAGAGATGAGAGAAGATGTGCAGTCCTGTTGGGGAGTGCGGGTATAAATTCATGATGAGTGCATAGGAAACTAAACTTGATAAAAGACAATTATTAGAGAAAATGAAAAGTATAAGAAAGAAATATGATCATAAGTCACTAAGGTTCAGTGGTGAATTATGTTTGAATAATTCAGAACAAGCATGGAATTTAACCAAGAAAAATATACAAAATGATTTCATCTAAAACTGCATTGAAAGGATGGGAAAGTAAGAAATGAAAGAGACCAAAATTTATATCTTCTGTATGGGAAGTCACTAGACAATTTCTAGGAATGAAGAGTTAAGAAAGAACAGTATAAGCAGTTATTTTAAAATATTAAGATAAATAATAGGAGCAACAACTAAAATGATTGAAAGTGGTGTCTCTAGGGAACAGGAATCTATAGAGCAAAGAGGTTTAGCAGAGGGCTGCTGTTTTTAAGCCTATCATATTACTTGACTTTGTCAATGTTTAACTTTGATTAAAATATTAAAATTAAATTTTAAAAGGCAAATGGAAACTGTCTAATACTTAATTGTAAAGTCTAATGAATGATTTATGCATTTCTCAGATATTCTGCTATTGAAAAGTACACTAATTCTTTCATTGTATATTTAGCTCACATTCATTAAAGAGACATGCTTTCACTCTCATTTCAAATTTCACTAGAAGTGTTTCAGAATGCAAAATTTAAAGCATTATCTACCATGTCGTTTAACAGATTTTAAAAAGAATGTTTTTCAGTCAAGCAGTGGGGAGTTTTATGGGGTTTTTAGCTCCTTTTCTGATAATACACACTTGGCTTAAGATCCACATGTGTCAGCTGTTATCAGCTGCCTATGTGCGTCACTGAGTTCGCTTTGTGGTGTTATCTGTTGCCAAAGGAAACACAGAGGAAATCATCATAGCAGCTCCACACATTTTTAATCAGTTTAAAGAAAAAAAATCTGCTCCCTCACTGGTATTTTCACACAGCAAGTTTATTACAGCAAATTTAAAAATTCAAAACAAAAAATTATATATGGATTCTAATAGCTGCTAATTCAGCCTTAAAAAACAGAATTTGTATAAAGTCAATAATTCTGGAAAGCCTTCAAGTTCCAAAATTTGCATTGACCTTTTCCACAATAGTGTCACTAACACTTTTTCTCAGAGCCATATTTACAATCTTTTCCTCTTCCTTTCACACAGATTCAGGGAAAGACTCATCTTCCAGTAGGCAAAATCAAAACCCCTTGCCCCGAAAAAAAATGGGTCCTGTGAAAATCAATTTTGAACGGATGGTAAGCAATATCCATCATTACAGGTACCATGTGTAAATTGCTCCATAGCTGAGGTGCTGGAATTATTAAATTTATCTTCTATATCAAATTATTCCTGGATCTGAGCCCTCGCCCAATCAGGTAGGAAAGCAATTGATAATAACAGTCACTGGTATTTTTCCCACTCCTTTTAAGGGACTAAACAAAGACCCCAAAGCTGGCAAGGTCACAGGAAGTGGGGAGGACCCAGGTTCTTATTCCATTGCAGTTACCTCATCTTTCTGTTTCTCCTTTGAGCAGTGTTCTGCGTGGCACATTTCTCCTTCCCTATCACGGAGTGCTGCTGATGGAGGAGCCCACAGAGATTACAAAGATGCTCCTCCCTGATCACCTCACTGGGCATCATTTCAATGACAGGAACTCCGATGGCTGCCCATAAGGCTGCAACTAAGATTTTGCCTTCACAAATTCCCTCATGACAATCCTCCATGGGACCAGTCAGCTCCATTTTTTTTTTTTCATTTTTTGGATAAGTCTGCTTCACTAGAGCAGGAAAGAAGTGGGACACGAGGGAAATTACTCCATTAAATTATTAATACCTTGTTTTGCCACAGTTATTAATAAAATGTTTTCGGCTACTTGTTTGGTTTTTCTTAAGGTAATGAAAAATGCACATATATATGCTTATTTTTATACTTGAAATTATTACAATAATCCCTTGCCAACCATGCTCTTGAAAAGTTCTGGTACTGTCCAAATGGTTGGCAATACTCTTGCATAGAAAATAAAAATTTGAACAGGAAAAAAAGTTTAAATAACTAAATATATATAATCTTTAAAAGCAGAGTAAAATAAAATCTAGAAGACATCTTGTCCCAAAAATATCATAATTGTCATTAAAACCTGCTCCGGTAGGAACTCTCCCATGAGTTCCTCTTTCAGTTGTTCTAGAACCACTGCTGTCCTGTGACCAGTTAAGGCAGATGTACTCATAAGTCAACTAAAAGCATTGAGAACCATCTCCTACTTGCTTGCAATGTCTTGCATTTGTATTCTTCTTATATATAAATGCAAACAGACATGAAAGACAAAAAAGAAATAGTTTATATATATAAACTTTGAGGTGTTAGAACTGTCGCATTTTTTTATTTTTCTGAATCAGGTATTGCCTGTGAACCCCCACTTACCAAGGATGGCAATAATTTCTACATTTGCTATTTCATTGGTGTTCACCCACTCCCTTTTACAAAATGCTTATGCCTTTTTATATTATCAAAATGATTAGGAAGTTATTTTCCCAGACTATTCCTCCATACATTTGTCGAAAGGATAAAATTTTATAGATCCTGTCTTTCTGCGTACCCTCATAGACCCTCATCCAGGTCTGAAAGATAAAAAGAGAAATCTGAAGGTTTAGTACTAATTTGCAGCATAGGGGATCAGTGAAGCACCTGTTAAAATACTAATTTGGGGCTGCCATCCCTGGAGATTATGATTTAATGGGTTTGTAGCAGGGCCCAGAAATTTGTATTTTGTGTAGTCATACAATTTAATCAGTGATTTTGATAGCCTGATTTGGGAACGTATATAAAGAACTTACCTTACAAACGTAGAAATTCCTCAGATATTAAAAATTCGTTATAAAAATTTAAATCACTGTGAGTACACCCCAGAGTTCCAAAACCTGTGGTTGGCAAGAGATTACTATAATTTTATCAAATATAATTATTTATATATATATATATTTATATGCCACTGCTTTTTTCTATAGTGGTAAAACACACATAACATAAAATACACCATTTTAACTGTTTTTAAGTATACAGTTCAGTGGCATTAAGTACATCCACATTGTTTTATAGCCATCGCCACCATCCATTTCCAGAACTTTTCATCTTTCCCAACTGAAACTCTGTATTCATTAAACATTTAACTCCAACTTCTCCCTCCCCGCAGCCCATGGCAACCACCACGTTATTTTCTCTCTGTGAATCTGACTACTCTAGGTACCTCATACAAGTGGAGTCATACAGTATTTGTCCTTTTGTGACCGGCTTATTTCACTCACGTTATATCCTCAAGGTTCATCCATATTGTAGCATGTGTCAGAATTTCCTTCTTTTTTAAGGCAAGGTAAATATCCCATTATATCTATATACCACATTTTGTTTATCCTGTAATCCATTTATAGATATGTGGGTTGTTTCCACTTTTTATCTATTTTCCATCTTTTAATACTGCTTTGAACATAAGTATATAACTATCTGCTCAAATTCCTGCTTCCAATGTTTTTGGATATATAGCCAAGGATAAAATTGCTATAATTCATATAATACTCTTAATGAGATAGAGGAATGCCTGCATGTATTTAATCTGAAAAGTCCTAAGATATAAATTTAATTCTGATTTTCTAAAGTGAGAATTGTGAGACTGACCTTGTATTTGTGACTTTTCTCTACTTGCTCCTTTTTTCCAGGTCTCCACGGCTAAGTTTTTTTCCCCCCATTTTTAACATGCTCTCCCAAGACAAGTTTACCATTCCTATTACTTCAGTTATTTTCTCTTGCTCATAGTTTACAAATTCACCATTAAGCCCTAGACTGTCTCCTCCAATTTCTATTGCCCAATGAGCCATATCTTTGTGAATTAATAAACCATCACCCAGGAGCACAGTCGCATTAGCTATCCCCTCTCTCTCCTGGATCTTTGGCCTCTCTCTTCTACCTGCTCTTTCCCAAGAAGCTGTAACTCTGCAAACTCCTGATGTCTTTGAAAACAAAAACACTCAAACCCACGTTTCTTTTACTGGTCCACCACACCTATTTCAAATGCTAAACACAGGTCACGTCTTCACACACACACACACACACACACACACACACACACACACACACACACACTTGGCCTTTGCTGTAATTATTGAGCAGGACGGTGTGTTCACCTTACATTTTGCCCTAGTTACCAGACTCGGTAACCAGGGTGACAGTCCTAGTTTTAAACTGAGAATGTAAGAAGTCTTTCAGCTAGATTAAAAACAGGGCTGTATTATTTCCCTCACCCCTTTATTACTTAGATAACAAATACATTTCCAAATAATATTTCCCTTGTCAGTAGACACACACACGTGTGTGTGTGCGTGCACTTTTTAAGGTGACAGACAGCCTGTTGCAGACTTTCCCTCATGCCTGAAGTACAATAAGTCCCTGGCCAGGCCCCTTTGTCCTGCCTCCTGCCAATTGCAGAAGCGTTTGAATCACTTGCTCTAATTGGCCCATAGCCAAATGGCCTGAGGCTGTTTAAAAATTCAGGCCTTCCAAGTACTAAAATTTATAAAAACATGCTTTAAAAAAATCTACTGAATTCTCCAAAGTCAGACTTCCAATTCAAAAGTTGCCTTCTCACCAGACAGTGCTCAGAAACTATTTGCTGGACTTCCCATGGCTGTAGAGCTGTGTCAGAGGGAGTGTACAGGTGAGTCCAGATTAAGCTTCAGATGAAATATTGTCTTCAGCTCCTACACAAAAAGCAGTGTTTGGAGATGAAAGTAATAAATCTCTTGTTAAAGTGGCAGGTGATAGAGATTGTTTCTTTACTTCCAACAAAATCATAATAACAGAATAGAAGAAGCCAAATTTTAAAACCCAAATTCAAAAAGTGGAAGGAAAAAAACCTGAGTTTTTTATTAGAACGCTGCCACACTTTTACTCCACACCCAGCTGAAACAGCTGACTGTCACACTTTCCTTACATTTACTTCTAAACCTCACCAAAACGGCCTTAAATTTCTTGCATTCTCTTTAAGCACAACTATATTTCTGGACCTATTCCGCCAAGGCCATTAACCTAAAACAAAATACAGAAAAGTACTATTAAATCTATCATATTAGGTTCTTTAATAAATTATATTCTGGTGGTGATATATTGAAACTGGCAATTACACA
Source organism: Macroglossus sobrinus (assembly GCA_004027375.1). Lineage (NCBI taxonomy): Eukaryota > Metazoa > Chordata > Mammalia > Chiroptera > Pteropodidae > Macroglossus > Macroglossus sobrinus. The sequence goes on from PVKZ01000203.1 coordinate 992,724, forward strand.
CATTGGTAATTGCACTCTAAAAGTGTATAATCATTTTCAAAATCAATTTGGCTGTTTGTGTCAAGAACCATAAAAAAGTTACACACTTTAATTTAGTAATTATGCTTTTTAATAATATAATCCAAAATGGGTAAAATATGAATATATACATATACATTTTATTAATATATATTTATAGTAGTGCTATTTTAAAAATAAATAGAAAAATGGAAGACTATTCAACAAATGGACAATGTTTACGCAAGTTATAGTATAAATACTTAGATTATTGCTATGTCCATCATTATAAATAAGATTGTAAAAATATAGTAAATGCAAAGTACTGAATACAGATAAATATAATTATAACTGTATAAAAATCTGCACAAGACAAAAACCTGTGAAGATGGACAGCAAAGTCTACACAATGGTATGTTAAGATAGTGGCACTGTACTATTGCCTATATATGAGTAATTTGTAACATTTTTGTATTATTTTTATAATAAAAAGTGTCTGGCATTTTTAAATGTTTAGCATCATATGGCCATGTAAAATCGTTATTAAAACAGCCTTACAATGATTATGAATACATATTCTCTAACACAGTAATTATAGTTGCTTTTTAATGCATATGGATTGTTCTTCTCATTTGGAATTTATCTAAGATGATTCTGAACAAGCTAAAAACCTAATGCGTTTATTCCATTTAGTCTGCTAAACCAGCTATTTTCTAGTCTGTTGCCCAAATGGATGTCTCAAATGTGTGCAAATAAAATGAGTTTTCAAACTCATTCAATTTCTAACCATATATCCTGAATGAGGCTTGAAGTTTATATTACTTTATCTCAGATACTAATGAAATGATTCTGACTGTGTAATTTTCAACAAGAACAAATGAAAGGTTCACAAATTATATGGCTGTAGTGCTTTTATCATTATGTTCATATGAGACTAAGTCCCAACCAGCAGTAGAAAATATGAATAATAAAAAAAGTCTAGAGCAGAGGCAAGATTTTGTGCCATTGGTTATGTCCTAGACAAAGAAATGTGAAAGGTGCAAATTGTCTGAGAAGTACTTTTATTTGCTTAAAAATAATAAAAAAGTATCATATCAGAACAACTGCATGCAATGCCTCATTTCCTTTTGCAGATAATGCTAATGAAAGATTCATCCTGATCATAGTATTACACAGGACCACATAGACAAAAATGAGCAAAAGTTTTGTAGGGTGGCAATTTAGGGAGAAGGAGGAAGAGTTGCAAAAACAGGGAACTCCCTTTTATCACCCACTCCTTCTCCATCTCTTGCCTGAGCTCAAGAATGAGAAAGTTCTGTGCAGACTCTCAGTGAATTTCAGAGCTCTCTAGTCACTTCTTTATTTTGTAAATGAGTTGTCACTCTCAGAACAAAAAACCAGAAGAAAATGTTTGTGTTCAAAGCACGTTCGTTACAGGTGGAGTTTCAGCAGTTTCCCATGTGTTTTCTCTTTGCTAGTGAAACGCTCAGTGGAAACCAGTTTGACATTTCCATGCCCTGTCTGCCATTAGAACGAACACTGGATGACCCAGACCACAACTGAAACAAGGACATGTCCTTGCCCTCATCGGGGTCTTCTGAGCAGCAGTCAATTTGAATTATCATACGATTTCAATCTGTACTTTTAGAGTTTTATGATACTTAGTCTCATGGTTTTATCTGAAACTTTTGCTGTTGGTGGTTTCTAGTATTTTTCTAAGAACCAGTTTAAAATTTTTGTCAAAAGCCTCCCATTATATCAAGGCAAAATTTATCAGCACATATAGTTGGAAGGGGCTTAGCAGATAGCCAGTAAAAGCCTAATTATTTTATAGATAACAAATCGGAAATCTAAAGAAATCAGCAACTGGCTTACTTTCTGCAACTGTAACATTACAGTAGCTTGTAATACTGTAGCTGTAACACTAGCTTGTAATCACTATTCTGTCACCTGTGTCATTATAGGTGGTATCAGACGATGTTGAATGCAATCAAAAAGCATCAAATGATGGCAAAGAATGGCACTTTGAACAATGCCTACAATCCACAATATAGATTAATAGTCATGAATACTTAAATAGCAATTGATATAAAAATATTCTTTTAAAAAAGATAAGAATTACAAAAAGAAACACAGAAATACAAATAAATTTGGAAAACATTCCTCTTTCTGTGGTAAATTAAGTGGAAACAAAATAATGATGAACCAGCTGGCCTAACCAATAAGATAAACGTATTAATTTAAACCAAATAATGTACTTTTCAAGTGCACATAAAACATTTTTTATTGACTATATATTAGGCCACAAAAAGCTAAATTCCCCAAGTAAAAATATAGCTATGTTGTCTACTACCACAAACATGAAAATTAATCACAAAATTAGAAAAATTAAATACTCTGATACATGTAAACATTAAATGTCTTCCTAATACAATTTATCAAAGAAAAACCTCTAAATTGATATCATTAAGCATCTAAGAAATAATAGTTCAAATACTACATATAAGTGAAAATAGGACACAGCTAGAGCAGAGATAAATTTATGTACTTAAATACTTGTATATCTAAATTATTAGTAATTAACAAATTTGTAAGGCAGTCTAGTTAAAAAGTTGAGAAAAAACAAAATAAAAGGAAATAAGAAAAATAAAAACAAGAAATAGAAAATAGAATTGATAAATAAATAAAAGAGGTCAGTCTTTGGAAGAAAAAATAGAATTTATTAACTGTTAGCTAAGATAATAAAGAAATCTGAGAGAAAGCACAAATAGATAGATAAAAAGCAAATAATATGAGTGGCAGGTTTCAGCATAAGGTCTTATACTGAAAATGCTGAGTAAACATTTGCTGAATGATTAAAGGAATTAATTAAACAACCTCAGATAAAATATATTGTTTAATTACCATATTTTATTCAATTCTAAGATGCACATTTTAACATCTTTAAAATTGAGACTTATCTTGCTATCAATGGTATTTTGCAATAGCTTTGGCTAAATTTGGTTATTATTTCTGGTGACATGACCGGATGTCTACAACCCCTCTGTATTTTTCTCAACAGCAACCATTTCAGGACCATTTTCTAAAACAAAACTCTACTATTTTGCCTCTGGGAGTTTCTTCCAAGTTACCTAATAGTCATTCTTTATGTTTGGATGGTGGTACTCTATCTCAGAAGGTGATAATGAAAGGTGTTCAGCTAAGGAGTAGAACTCTTAATGTACTGATATAAAAAGATATCCAAAATGTACTTCACTGTAAAAAAAAAAAAAGAAAGAAAGGAGGGCTGATTGGGGAACATTGTATAGAGTATGAGTTCCATTTTCATTAAAAATACATATTCCTATATAGATATTTAAAGATGTACCTATTACTGCTAAAATAGATTCTTTCTGTGGAGCAATATAACAATTCTGCTTTCAGCAGTTTACAATGTTGTAATTCTTTTTTACATTTATGTGATTACTGCAATAAAAAAAAAGATTCATAAATATTTTAAGTATCTCTCATTTGCATTTACTGCAGCATTTTCTTATAATTAAAGTTTCTAAAAGAGAAACCTGTGCAATGCTGCCAGTACAAAAACAATTCAGAAAATGTCACTTCTCTATTCGCAACTCCTGGTATGCATTAAGTGTGCCTTTCAAAACTTCATACGTTGAGGTCCTAACTCCAGTACCACAGAATGTAAACTTATTTGGAAATAGGGTCATTGCAGGTATAATTAGTTAAGCTAATATGAGATCATCTGAGTGGGTCCTAATCCAATCTGACAGGTGTCCTTATAAACAAGAGAACATTTGAACACAGACATAGACACATAGGTAGGATATCATGTGAAGGTGAAGATGGTGATCAGAGTGATGCTTCTACAAACTAAGGAAAGCCAGGGAAGCTAGGCGAGAAACATGGAACAGATTCTCACAGCCCTCAGAGAAAGTTCTGCCTCCAGACATAGAAATTTTGTGTTTCCAGACTTTGAACTCAGGACCACAACATCAACTTTTACCTGAATCTCCAACTAGCCATCTTGCTCTGCAGATTTGAGATGTGTCAGCACCATAGTCATGTGACCCAATTCCTGAAAATAAATCAATCTCTCTATACATCTCTCTCTCTCTCTCTTTCTCTCTCTCTCTCTTTATACACACACACACACACACACACACACACACACACACACACACAAATATACATACACACATATATACACATATATACATATATATGTGTGTGTATATATATATATACATTTATATTCATATTCATATTCATGTGTATGCATATATATGTACATATATGCATATCCTATTGGTTCTGTTTCTCTGGAGAACACTAATACATCCTTTCCCCTCCATCCCCTCCCATTTTTGCTAAGTAACTTCAAACTTCATAATCCACCACTGAAGACCTTTCTTACCTGGCCCAAGACCATCCTTTCCCCAGGTGTTTTTGGTCTACACAATCTGGCCAAATGGAACTATCCCAGGCTTCCCACTTCTACATTTTTGTTTACACATTATCTCTAACCCGTTCATAAAAACATAATAGAATGTGAAATTAACAAGACAAATTGTAAAACATAATCATGATCTTATTTTTATGGTTTTTAATAACCGTGAGATTGATCTCCTTTTCTTAAAGTGGTAACAGCACAGCTTTGTTAAGACAGACACCCTGTAAAATATAAAAAATATAAAATATATTTTATATATATTTTTCTTTCATTTTTAACTAATGTTCACATATTTCTTTTCAATATGTAAAAACCCTGCCCAGCCTACTAAGTTACTCAAATCTTCTTCTCTTTATTATCTTAATATCACAATTTCTAAGCCTTAATATTATTATTGACATTTTGGGCCAGATAATTATTCGCTGAGAGGAAAGGGTTTTTATCTGCATTCTAAGATGTTTAGCAACATCTCTGGCCTCTTCCCACTAGATTCCAGGAGCATACCTTCCCCCTTTCCCTACCCCACCGGTGTGACAGCCATAATATCTCCAGAAATTTTCAAATATCCTCAAGTATGCAAAATGGCTCCTGGTTGAGCACCACTGACCACAAAGTACTCATAGCTTTCCTTCGGCCTTTATAACTTCAGGGGCCTTGGTCTGCATTGCCAGTGAAGAGCTCTTCCCATAATTCACTTCCTTCCTTTCCCACTTTGCTTTTTCCCAATGCAAAGGATGAGAAAAAAAATCAGAAGTATCAGAAAAATGGAGGAGACTTTAGAAATAGAATAGATGAATCATACTGTTCTTTGGTTGAAGGAGAATTATTAGCACCATTGCTATGTTAATAGTTCTACAAAACTTGCTATGTATTAGAGGAGGGAAACAATTATAAAAGATAAATGTGTTCTTGTTCTATTATTTCATTGGTTATATGTTAGAGAATAAAAATCTCAAGGGCTTCCTAATGAAACCCAATAATTCACTATTTCTCCATTAAGAAGAGACTTCGTAATCAAATTTTTTTTAAAAAGCAGTTCTTCCAAATGAACAGCGATGCACTGCAATGAAGCAAAGTCTAGCGATATGAAATACAAATAACCTGTTCTAATAGTTGCCTGCTGTTGGCTGCTGGTGCGCAGCCAAAATTTAGCCGTCGCACTTGGAATGACTGAGGAGTGAAGTCAACTCTTGATTTTCCACACTAATGGAGACGAATATATCTGACCTAGAAGGTCATCAATCTCCATCTATAAACGCAAGTGTGTGAGAAATTTATTTTTATGACTCAGTCTAATTTCTATGTCAAGCCTTGATACTGTAGCAAGGGTAGGAGGTTATGAAAATTCTATTCAGTAAATGTAGGACTCTCCTTTCTCCCAACACTACGTGGGAATTTTAACACTTCCCTGGGTTTCTGCCAAGGAAGGGCCCTCAAGCTCACCTGTAACATGGAAGGAGAAAGAGAGGGTACGAATGGGGCTGCAGCCTGTATCCTTTCCCAGCACCCTCATACCAAGCATCCTTATCAGCTCCCCTGGGACCCACTCAGGCCTGTGCATGGCTGTGTGACTCATACGCTCCATGGTGGAGGCCAGGGCAGACACGGGAAGCTTCTCAAGCCAGCCATCAGGAATTCTGAGTGAGAAGGGGTTGGGGCTGGGGGTGCCTCCTCTTGGCAAAACAGAATCCAAGGAAGAGGCCCTAGCAAGGGCTCTGGGCTTTCAGAGGTCTGAGACGGAACTGGGGCCCACCCATTAATATCGTTCTCACATTTTCTCTATTTTCTTTTTTTCTTCCTTTTCTCCATTTGCTCTAGAGAATCTTTTCTTCTCCAGAAGAGAAAACCAACACTAACACATGAAATTTTTCTCAAATAATTTGTCTGTACCCAGAGATTCTCCATTGTCTTAAAGATGTGATATTTTACCAGAAAGTTTTCTGGATTCAGGGGTTTTTTAGTTTTATTTTCTTCTGTTTTCTGCCATGTCACATCCTTTCCCTCAGATACTGAACAGAAGGCAACTTTGTAGTTTAAATGTCTGGGAGTGGGATTAATTGGTGAGGGGAAATAGATTTATATTTCTAAAAATAATGTAATCAAAATATTACATGTATTTATATTCTTATCTGATAATGAGTCTGTATTTGATAATGTCTGATGTGTTGAAAACTCAAGCCAAATAGAATAACGGAACATATTATAACACTTTTCCCTCCAGAACACCTTGTGCATTTCGTTTAAAATAAAAATGTATTAGCGCTGCTACTGTGTACATAGAAATTGAAAAGAGTCTATAAGATAAATCAAGATAAATCATATATGGGTAATTCCAATTGGAGGATATCAAATCATAAGTCCTGAAGTCCCCTAACAGTTATACCTAAAGAAGACATAGACATGTGTTATAAAGTTAGTCCAAGACACTAATTGCATCTCCTGAGCTTCTAGAATTTCTCCCCAAACCGGACAAATTCAGGTCATAGAGGGTGCTATTAAGACAAATTTCCTGTCTCCTGCCAGGCAGCTGCTGTTTCCATCATAAAGCCAAGATCCTGGGAACTAATTAATCCTGTTTCCTCCACACCTGGAGTAGGATTTCTTCCAAATGACTGTATCAGTGAAGTTTCTCTGGCTGCAAGCAACAAAAACCAATTCTAGCTAATTTAGGATTTAAAAGGATGTATTGATTCTCATTGCCAGAAATTCCAGAGCTAGAATAGCTTCAAATAAACTTGATTAGGATGTCATCCTTGGGGCTGCCTGTTGGTTCCCGACATTCTCATGTTCTCACCTGAGGCAGCAGAGAGAGTAGCCAGCTTCCTAAACTGCTCAAACAAAGTCCAGAGATTTAATCCTGGGTCTTGTGCTGAGCTGCAATCGTGGGAATAGAATCAGGCGTTGATAGTCTAGGACAGGGTTCAACAAACTTTTTCTGTAAAGAGCCAGAGAGGAAATATTTCTGACTTTGGCAGTCACTTGGTCTCTGTCACAACTACTTAACTCTGCCATTGTAGGATTAAAGCAGCCATGTATCAGTGAAAGAGCATGGCCATGTTATCATAAAACTTTATTTATGGACACTGCAATTGAAATTTTACATAATGTTCACATCTCATAAGACATTATTCTTCTTTTGAAAGAAAGGAGTTAAGAAGTACTGAGCTTCACTTTTTATTTAATTTTTTTAACCATTTAATGACACGAAAAGCATTCTCAGCTCACAGACTATAAAACAGGCGGCATGCAGGATTTGGCCCATGGGCAGTAGTTTGCCAGACTTTGCTTTAGGAAAACCACTTCACTTGAAGTATACAGACTGAGAATGAGAGAGAAGAGGGTCCCTCAAAGCCAATTAGGATAGTGAGTGCTGAGCCACAAACTCAGTAAGTGTTCACCCTATCACTGTGATGCTTCGCAATTGTAGGCCATGAGGGTGTGATGGATTATAGGCCAGTAAACTCACAAAACTCACCTTGAAGCTAAAAGCATAAAGAGTGGCCTACCTCAAGCATCTCATTGCTGCTTCTAACCCCCCACCACCCACCACTGGAGTTGTCCAGGGGGAAAAGCCCCTATAACTGTCTGTTTTCTGTGGCATCAGCAAAGCACTCAAGTCCCCAGTCAGAACATCTCTGCACATTCTGAATGTGGACTACTTGGTCAGTGCTCTGTCCCAGGGTTACTGACACCACGTAACTATATGGTTTGAGGATACACCACATATTCTTTTATTTATTGAACATCATCCATTGTTCTAGGCTCTGCAGATACAGAAGAAAACAAAAGATGAGGAAATACCCTGCTGTCATGAAGTTTATTAATTAATTAAAAGTAAATAAAAAAAAACAGAAAAATGAAGAGAAAGAAAGGAGTTAAGAAGTACTGGGCTTCACTTTTTATTTAATTTTTTTAAATTTATTTTTCAAGTATAGTTGACATACATTAGTTTCAGGTGTACAGCATAGTAATTAGACCTTTATATAACTTATGAAGTTATTACCCTGATAGGAATAGTATATTGGGTATCATTTTAAATAGGTAGTTAAGGAAAGCCTTACTGCGTAGAGGATATTTAAGCAAAGATTTGTAGGAGAAGTAGTGAGCTCTGCAAACATCTGAGGGAGGAGTATTTTAACTCAAGTGGCCACCAGCATGTGCAAAGATCCTGGGGCAGGAGTAAGACTGATATTTAAGGAGGTGAGGTTTGCCGGAGCAAAGTAAGGGAGCCAACAAATAAGAGGAGATAAGGTCAGAAAAGTAGTAGGGGAAGGGGCACAAATCAGAAAGGGCCTTAGAGGCCATGGTACCAACTTTAATTTTTGTTTTGAGAAGAGGTATCATAGAAGGATTTTGAGTAGAGAAGGCATGATTTGACATACTCTCTTAAGTGGTCATTTTAACTATTGTCTCGAGAATAGTTTTGGGAAGCAAGGGTTGGTGACAGAAATACCAGCTAGGAGGCTTTTAAATAACCTAGGTGCCTCAGCCTGAACTCTGAAGCAAAGAACATTTTACCAGTTGAACTACAAATCTGTCTTCAAAATAACAAACCTCCAAGTACAGCCAATCAGAGACAAAGGCATAGCTTTGCAGAACAAATTCAAGTACAGTTACCCACATATCCACTGCCCCAAGCTGACTCCTGTGTGAGCAGACATTATCAGGGGAGCCACAGCTGACACTGCCTAGCACTAGACACAGGATCTGAAGAACAATGCTGCCTATGATCTATTGCTTATATTACCCTCACCCTCTGCAAACCCATTTTCTTTCATTCTAGAATATGTCCACCTTACATGTTGGCTCAAATGTCTACTTCCAGCATTGTGTATGTTCGCTCAAGTCCCCCACTCAGCTGTGTCTCTGACTGCTGAGACCGTGCAAGGTTAACCAAAAGGAATCATTTGTGCCAAGAGGTAGCAGAGATGTCACCACCATACTTTCATTATGGATGAGTGTCCACTTTTTTACCCAGAATGCATATGCCCTCTTGAAACTTAAAGGCTTTGGTCAAATACACAGACACCAGGTTTGGGCTCTTTTCTTATTGCAAAAGCCCCATATTCTGAGAAAGATAGAACCAGGGCCTCTGCCCAGCTGGCCAAGACACAATAGACCACCAGTTCAGCAGCACCATCTTGGGGCTGCCCTGAGAATTGCATATCTGAGAGCCTGAATGTGAAGTTTTTATACTCCAAACATTCATATGATGCCAGAAAAGAGATCTCTTATTCTAGAATGAAAGGATTCCAGGATTATCAAAATGTTTAGTGAATCTTGGAGCTCTGAGATAATGGCAGGAAGTCATTCCCCATTTCCCCAACATTATCTGTCCAAATAACTGCCTTCACCTAAACAGGGCAAAGATTTGAATGATGCTCACTTCCTCTGTGACCTTATGGGTGCTGAAGTTCATGGTTACTGCTGACCAGCTGCTCATCTACTGTAACTCATTCTGACCCTAAAACCATGTTTTTAAAATAAGCTTCACAGTAGTATAATGGAGGGAGAGGATAAAATAAATACTAACACCCCTGCTTCTCAGAATTTCTGTGAGTGAGGTTCAGGCACCACTTGGGGTGATTATAACGTACAGACAAGGTTCAGAACCTCACCCCTAGCCATCAAAACTAATCTTCCTGTTTATTAAGAAGGGTGTAAATTCATTCAGGAAGAGTCAAGGACAAAGCAACCTTTGTCCCTGAACCTAATGCAGCAGAAAGCTAGTCCCAGGCAAGATCAGTTCCCCCTTTGGGAATGGAAGCTATCACCGAAGCCCACTAGGAAGAATGGAAACTCTTTTATTCGCTTTTGCTCTGCAACACTGCAGCTAAGGCAAAACCATTAACCCAGAATCCCTTGCCTGTTCCAACCCCCCAGGGGAAAAAAATTGGTTCAGTTTCTCTTTCTTGACAAGCAGCTTTGTTGCCTTTGCCTTTGAAATCCCTCCTCCTTGGAGTGCTCCCCTCTCCACATCACACTTCATTCCCTTCTTCACCTGATTAACTTTTGCTCAAGGCAATAAACCTTCCCTGATTACAAGAAATGGACATCTATTTGCTCTACAGCACTCCTGCCTTTTACTATTATAGGATTTAGCACACTATGTGATACTGGTTTACACCAAATCTAAGACACCATCAGTTATGAAACATACTATTATTTTTATGGAAAAGTAAGGAACAAAAAAGCTGTCAATAAAATTATAGCAATGCTTTCTTGTAACAGAATTTTCATTTCATACATATTGAAATAATTCTTTTAGTGCAATTTTGGGATATATCAAAATTTTACTAACATTTGAGATATATCAAAGTTTTGCTAGCATTTCTTATTTAACCAACTAAACAATCTCAATTTTTCTTCAACTGAATCACATGTTACAGAAAGTTAAGCAACTGATCTTCAAACTCAGTAGGAAGTTTCTGATATTGGTGATTGACACCCAAATAATAGTTCTACATGATGAATGAATTGGTCACATCAACTATTTGTTGTTTTGAAATGCTTTTTATCTCCTCAAAGAAATTAGGCAGTTTCTCCTGCCTTTTGTCGCATTGCTTGGCATGTAATACTGGTATTTCTTAGAATTTAATGTGCATTTGAATCACTCAGGGATATTCTTAAAATGCGTGTTCAGATTTTGTAAGTTTGGGATCCAGCCTGAGATTCTGTATTTCTAACAAGTTTCTAGGTGAAGCTGGTGCTCTTGGTGCAGAGACCACACATGGTGTAGCTAGGTGATAGCCAATCCTTTGCTTATATCTGCCACAACACCTTACACGACTTATTCAGCTTATCAGTACTTTTCTTTCTGAGGACTCATTAAGCATTTTATTAATTAGAAAAAAATAGAAGCGGGGGTCAACCCTTCAACAATAAATATTAACCTCACTGATGGCAAATAGACATCTCACTGCCCTCTTTCTTTCTAGCCTTCCTGCATGCACAATAACTTTTCATTCTTAGGCTGAATTATAGTGTAAATTTTAAAGGCATTTTAAATGGCAGTTAGCTCAATACATGCAGTATCAACAATGTACATATCAGAGCAAGAAAAACAATATGAACTGCTGTAACCAAGTTTGCATTTACACAAACCTATACTACTTACGACTGCTGCCTCAACAAAAGCATTTGTAATATACTGCCTGATTGTAGAGATGTAAAACTGCAAAGAAACGGGCCTTAGTTTTGATGAAATATTGTTGTGGTCTGTGTTTTTGCCTCTTTTCAGTGACTGTACTGTGAGCTACTTGAATACAAGGCCAGGAAAGCCTCAGGAAAGCACAGACCTCAGTGGCAGGCGTGAGGTAAGTGCATGAGGCACCGACGTGATCCTGATACTCTCCTGACAATGTCGTTTCGGTTGGTCTAGGAGTCGATGACTCACTCTTGTTTTTAACACGCATTTGAAATGTTCTCTGGCTGTGCCTACCCAGGGCTTACTGTGAGTAAACTGGAGACAACCAAGTGCCTTGTCAGCAAACACTAGCCCAGGGTGGTGGAGTAGATGGTAGTGATATGAAAAAGGCTTACTGTATGATTCGCTACGATTCTGGTACTGTAATTTGCCTTTTCATACATTATGACTGGTTCGCTCCTTCACTCCCATTCTCCTGGCTGATCTGTGTTTCATTTCTCCTTTTTTTGGAGTGATAGCTCAAGTCAAATAGAAATTCAGTGTTCCTGTATTATTATTTACTTGGGACTTATAGTTCATGGGCATCTCTGATATAAATATATGAATCTCCCACCTCCAAAAAGTAAATGAGAGAAAATTATATTTGGCATATTACAAAAGCGTTTCGTGAAATAGTGTGTTCATTAACAGAGAAGTTAAAAATATGTATAAAATAATGCTGAGGAAATCATACAAAATCTGGCTACTGTTGAAAATTAGATTTCGTGATCTGATTTTTAACTTCCAAACCATGGTGCATAACTAGACAGATAATCAAATAAGAAAAGCCTTCCACCTAAAGTAATGTCATTGATGTAGAAATGAATGTTTTATAGTCCAAAGCATGAGAATTTAAGTAGAGCCATTACATTTTCAGGCTGGGAAGGACCTTAGAAATCATCTTGATGAAATCCTTTTATGTTCATAGGGTTGAGCTCTTTACAGGTCATTTCATTCTTATCTTTTCATCCCTATAATTCAAATATTCTTTATAATTTTAATGCTCTTTATTTATATGAATACAAGAAAGTATTCAGACACTTGATTCACAACAATAAAATATGTTTAAAAATCACAATATTTCAAGTTAAATATTCCCCATTTAGAGAAAGAAAATGAAAAGATCATTAGAGAAGGTTCTGCTGGTACCCTCCGCTCCTATATGATAAAAGCAACCCATGACCCTGGCTAGAGAGATACACAGCCCATAATGTTACCACTTAAGGGTACTAAAAAGAACATTATTTCTTCTAAAATCTGGGGAATGGGGAAATCAAAGAAAGTTTCTATTTTTATATTAGAGTAATATGCTTGTAAGGGTGGGGAGGAATGCTTCTAAAGGTGTGGCAAATATCCTCAAATCTTAAGCTACCTTTTTTCTAAAACATGCTTTTAAAATTCTTTCTTTTAATATTCATATTTATTGTAAATAAAATAGAAGTTGTTTCTTAAAGAACACTTTTAAACCAAATTCTTTACAGGACTCTGACTTAGTCTAAAAGTAGTTCTATCTAGCAACAATTTTCCATCTCTAAGAGTGCTTTTAGTATTTCGTTATTCAGTCTTCCCCAAGCAGATATTTATTGAGTAAAGGCCTCTTTTGGACTCTGTTCTATCATTCTGGTATGTGTAAGAATTTGGAATGTCAACCCAGGTCCTGAAAAGTGTTAATGTGCCTTTAAAATACCTAATTTCTGGCGAAAGGAGCTTAGTTACTAAGGTCAGAAGCTGCCTGCTTGAACTTCCCATTCTTTGATTAAGTCCATGTGATGGATATCTATGCAATGGATAGCTATACAATGGATGACTACAAACTTGCATAAGTCTCCTTGACCCTAACTCAACCCTGCTTCTCAGTTACTTATCTTCATGTCTAGCTGAAGCAGACTGGCAGATCTGCCTACTGGGTATGCAGATAATCAGGAAACAAGATCTTTTTAAATTCTTTTGCAGGAAGAACAAAAGGCCAGAAAATTCACACTCCAGAAAGCTGGAGCTCTGGTGACCTCTTGTGGGATAGTTTATTAGTAGTCCATAATAAAACAGTTCTAGAATGGAATCTGAGACATACATTTTCTTTGTAGGTCTAGTATACTGACAGGCCTGCTGAGACCCAATGGGCCTGTTACAACCTAGAAATGTCTGAGCATATATAAAGTTATCAATAAAGTGTTAATAATTGCATCAGCTTACTTATATGTAAACACACATCAAGAATGATGTAAATAAAGTATTAAATATATTAAGACATCCTAGAATCTTCTATCCATAAGCTAGGAAGGAACCTTCCATCCACCCATCAATTATATGATACTCCTCTGCAAGAGATACAATCACAATAAAGTTTGGGAAGAGATTATGGATAAATCAAACCTATGAATTCATGGAAAAAATAAAAGGAATCATCTTAATACTTAATAGTTAACATTAATATCATTACGTCTATAATGAGTAATAAAATAAATTGGGGCATCTTCTGAATAGATTCCTAATATATTTATGATTAATGGGAAGAAGAACAAATTTATTCATCAACAAACTGTTCTTTGGTATCACAGAGACGGACAGGATTCTAGGCTTCATGAACCCAATGTTCCAGCCAGTAGAATAATCACTATGGTAATTCTTTTGTTTTTTGTGATTAGTAAACATGTCATATACATGCAAAATTTGAAGACTAAGTCAAATTTGTTTTTTCTGCAGATTTCTAACTGCGGTGTTAATGAATACACTGGTTCATGAAAACTTTAATCTATTTGTTTTCTTTATGAGGTAGCTAAGTTAAAAAACAAATTACTGTTAATAAAAAAATCTGTTTTCAAAATTTCAGAATTTTGCTTTTGTTCTGAGTTTATTTTTCAGATTCTTGTTATTAGATTCTTTTGTTGTAGTTGTTTTTGTATGTTAGAGATTTTAATGTCATATAACTTCATGGCAGGCAAGGAAGCATTATTGTTATTTTGTAGTCCTATTCTATATATTCTGATCATTTGTATAGATTTGTATGTTGTAATTTTGTGCCTAGTAAAAGCTACACAGAAATGCATGATACATATTGACCAGTATGCATGAATGATTTTATATAAAAATATTTTAACTAGGTTTGCATTGAGAGAAATTTGTCTAAATTGGTCTGTTTGGGGGAAAATACAATTTCAATAAAAAATGCATCTCGATTGTTTGGTAAGAATTTTTTAACTAAGAGCATTTATACCCACATAAAGAGTGGACAGAAGAATAAGTAACCTTGCTAAAAAAAAATAAATAAAACCAGAAAATAATGAGTAGAAAAAATAAATTTCTGTTTAGTTCTTTAACATTAAGATGAAAAATGCATATTACATTTTTTAGTACATTTTGATTCTTTTACTACTCTTCATCGCTTATATGACAAATTACCTCATTCATAAAGACTATTGTCAGAAGCAAAAATAGATTTTTGTGTTTTATTGAAATTGAATAATATTGATCATGTCACCTGGTCTAACATCTATTAAAGTAAGCTAGAATTCCTTCTGTATTACAGTTATGATAACTGGTGTTTGATGATTCTGGATACCTCAAGAGTGACAACTGGTAGAAGAGATAAAGTCATTGTCTTATACTTAGAAGAATATTAGAATATCATCAAAAATATATAGTGTTGTACCTTGCTGTTGAATAATCAGTAAAATTATTGAGAGTGAATTGAATTAAAGCATCAAGCAACCAGATCGAGGGTTGTGATGGTTTAAGCATAGTTACTTATTCTTTTATCACTGGCACTTCATCAGAATATCTCTATTTTCCATATATTCTGGAGTATCACTTTTCAAAACTTCCTCTTAAGAATGTTTCCTTAAGAATCAGATTTGTTTGTAAATTCTTGATTGAGAAATCTAAAATATCCATAAAGTTCAAAAGGTTAACTCATTCTTCTTTGAGTTTTTTTTTTCTCCTTAAAAATCCAGTCATGGGATCAGTCTCATAACTCTCAGTTTATTAAGTTGAAATATAAAATCTGAGCATTTTAGAAGATACATAAATAGAAATAAAGCCATTAAATACATATTGTAAGGCTAACAATCAGGTTATCTAATATTGCTGTCCAGAAGTTAATGTTTTCCTTTGCTTATACTTGATCCTAAACTTGATCATTTATTTAAGAGATTTTGCCTTGATCACAAGCCATTAAAAACTATACATAAAATAACATTTTCTGTTTTAACAAAAACTCTTTATTTCAACCATGAAAGTCAGGGTCTGTTAATAATTTATGGCTAGGTTTTAGAATTAAGATGTAAGAAGAATAATTTGAGAATTTAGTAATTGCTTTTCCTTTGCTTAGAGCGTTTATCTTGGTTTATGTAAGTATAATTTTTTTTTACTATCCTAATACTGATAAATTATTTAAAATATTTTTAATTTTTAATGATATAAACTTTCAAAATTAAAAAATAATTAGATTCTACCACTCAAGCATAATTATCTTCATATTGTATATTATCTTTCAGCTTTTGTCCAAAACTGTTTTACTTTTACATAGTCGTAATTCTAGAGTAATTTCTATTTCCGTATTTTCTGCAGTCTTCACAAATCTCACTGTAGAGACTAATAACTTTATCATGTGATATAACATCATTTATTAATCATTTACTTTATGGTTATATAAGTTGCTTGCAATTTATTTGGTATTGAATATGTTGCTGCAATCTTTATATAAAAGGTTTTTTTGTGGGGGGAGGGGCTTTGTTATTACCAATAGTTTGCGCTAGGTGTCTTTTGAAATAGTTTAGGAGTTGTCAGGATCATAGCAAAAAGGGCAATGGCACACTCAAAAAAGATTTTAATGAAAGGACTATCTACCCGTGTGTAAACATGATTACATGTACCAACAAGGATAAAGTACATAGAGACTAGCAAAAGTGAGACCCCATTACCAACCCACTAAACTTCAGGTGCAAAGATCATAGTCTGGTGAGAGATGGAACTGTGGTCAAGGAGATGGCCAGTGATGAGCTATGGCTGTTGAGGAAAACAGCAATTACTAGAACTTTGGTGAAATTGAGAAGGGCAGGACAAATACTTTCTGACTTTCTGTCTTTCCATCTCCTTCCTTGCTGTCAATTGGCTAAACCCAACTGGAAGCCAAAGAGGAGTGGGGGTGGAGAGGGTGTCTGCTGGGGCAGTCTGTAGATCTCAGCGACTTGGGGCACAGAGAATGTATCTGCAGCAGGAGGTGAGGTGGTAGATAGAAAATAACTAGCACAGAAGTCCTATATGTTATTCATTCAAAAGTTAAAGTAGAACAATATTTAAAACTCAAATGTGTCTCTGCACTCTCTGGCCCTTTTCCTGCTTTATTTTACTCCACAGCACTTATCATCCTTTAACATGTTTTATAATCTATTACTTTATTTGTTTCCTTTCACACAAGAAAATAAGCTATTTGAAGGCAGACTTCTGTCTGTTTTCTCCACTGCTGTGACAGTATAAATTTGTTGAATGAATGTATATAATAAGGATACTTAGAGAACCAGAGAAGAAATCTTTATATAGGACTCAGAAAATATAAACAATTGTAAAGGTAAGAGATTTACTCTGAATGGTTAATAATTATAATGTGGAGTTTCAAAGCAAAGTCCTTGTATTTTAAACCATTTTTAAGTCTATTCACAATAAACAAAGGAACTCAAATTTAATACAAGATATAAAAAATTTCTCTAATAATGCATAATTTACTAATATGCATTAGTAAAATGAATAGAGTTGTTATTTAAAACTAATACTGACCATATAATGTAATGCAAAAAAGACTGAATAGTAAAATAAATAAATACTTTATGTAAGTTAATTGTCCTTTAGAAAGGCATATCTCTGAGTTAAAAGTCAGGACATGTGAACCACATCCTTAACGCTAATGCTTTTCTGCATAAACTTAGATCTTCGGTTTACCATGTTTTTCACTTAAGGTTAAAATTATGAGACACTAACAGTCTCACCATGAAGCAAATGTGCAATACATATCCAGTCTCTACCGCGTGCTGAGTACTGTAGTAGAAGCATCACATACATAATTACGACAGACTGACATTAACTGATGTGTTTCCTACTTCACCCCCAGCCTTATTCCCACCCCCAGTCACTATAATTCAGGCTTCATAAGAATGGAGACCTTGTCTTTCTTGTTTACCACTGTATTTCCAGCTGCTGCAATAGTGCTTGGCACAAAGTAGATGCTTAGTAAATATTTGTTGAATGAATGTTTGTAACTCCTTAACAGCAAAATAGATCAAGAAATTTATGGGCCATTTTATTTATGTCAAATAAGTTTAACAGTAAATGGATATCAAATGATTTTATGTGATCAAATCAATAACAATAGAATCAACCTAATACATTAATCTTTTAAAGACATTAGAAAGCAAGTGAATTAATCACATTGGTTACCCTATTTACCCCTTAAAAAGTAAAAAATTAACTAATACTATATATTATAGCATCACTATTACATTTTTATTAATGTTCCTTCTACCAAAATTCCATGCCCTAGGCAAATGATGAACATAAAAATCTAAGAAGAGATGGTCTTCCCCTTTAATGAGCTTACAAGTTGACAAGGAAGATAAAACATACTTGTGTAAGAGAGACACAAGCAAAATGCTATTGGGGCAGAAGAAATTGAGTGAAATTAATCAGATCAGATCCCCAATTTCCAAACTGGTAGTTTTTTGTTCTCAGGCACACTATTTTTCCTTGCAGAGTGGTTCATCAACATTAAAATAAGAATAATAATAGCACATACTTCATAGGCTCTCGTAACAATTAAATAAAATAAAGTATATAATATGGTTAGCAAAATACCAAATATATAGCAAGGACTCGCTAAATGCCAATTGTTACTGCTTCCAGTTCCTACTAAAAGATTGATTTAATTAACTCCTTTGAAGTTTGTTTTCCATAAAGTTAAAAAATATATATATATTTGCTGGTAATACCTCTATAAGTAGAACCCATTCTTATTTAATTGGACAAAGAGTAACCTGCATCTGAACTTCATGTTATTGACTCAATAAACAAGAAAATTATTATTGAACAAAAAGAGATTATATAGGAATGAACAGCTTTCTCAACTAACTTCTCATCTGCTAAAATATGAAGAAATAAAAGCAGGGCTTTTATTAAAAATAGAGAATTGTTAATGAAACTAGGAAAGCTCTGCTAATGTGAGGAAGTTACCTTTTAACCTTAGAATTCAGGCCCTAATCTGCGGAGTCTATTGTGTAATATTATTTACCATTTACTTGCTTCTGACACTATTCAAGACCAAATGCCTTTCTACTCAAGATAACTATACTTTATAAAATATTATCTTTAACCATAAATATCTGGGTCAGATGTCTCATAGAGATAAACAGTATAGGAAATAAATATGTTGGAATAATGTCAGAATTATCTCAAACTTGGATTACTTATTAATACTTGAACAAGATTTTTTCCTGAGAAGTTAGAGTCAAGTAGGTTTTTTTATGTTCACAGATGTAACATTTGAAGTATAAAATCAAAATACTGATATTTCTGCTTCCAATAGCATCACACAGATGTGTAAAATCATTAAAGAAACTTACCTGGTACATCCCAGATTTCAATCTTTTCTACTAATAAATATTTGGAAAAAAAAAACAACAAAATTCCTAATTGTTCAAGCATTTAATTAAAATTCAACATTAGAAGCCTTCTAAGAGAAGTTTGAAAGGGACACAATTATCCTAGTTTTTATCCTATACACACACAAAAATTTGTCTCTGCATTTATCTTCATCATACGAAGTGTATTGAAAATGTAAATATGTATTAGAACTGCTAAAACTCTGAAACAACATTTTGATCTGAAAAGTCAAAGCTGATTTATTCCAGATATCATTTGACAGAAATGGTACATCATAAAAAGTAAAATATTCTGAGATTTTTATTGTAAATAAGGTTCTCATATTCTTTCAACGGAAGAGTATGAAGAGTGAGCATCTTTAAAAGTCTTCAAGATTAATGGTAAGACACTCTGAATCAACCATGTCACAGAATAGCAGAGGAATATGTAACTTAATTATAGTCTCCACATACATACACTGTGGTTTTTAGAGACAGTTTTCACTTCGGCTATTTATTCAGACAGTATTCTATTCTCAACAATAACATTTTATTTCATCATCCTGTTTGAATCAGGTTTAAGCACACAGCTGTAGCATATTGGATTTTTAAGAAGCAAAGTCAGTCCAGTTTTATGAGTTTGGACTTCTTATTCCATATTTTGATTTATTTGTCCTGGAAAGGAAAAATAGTTATAGCAGCACCTGGTATGGTGCCATGAACATAGAAGAGGCTTAATAAATATTTATCACTGTTGAAGTTAGCAGAAACACTTATCTGTACTCTGCATGATGTGTTGGATTAGGATCATATTGCTTTCAAAAAAGTATAAGCATTTGATACAATACCTAAATCTTAGACAATTTTTGAAAATGATTATTTTGCAGGAGGCCTAATGTGCTACAGAAAGGATAAAATGTTACTTATAACTATAATTAAGATGCATTAAAATCTAAATAATTGTTTAGGAAAGCAGACTCTACAGAATGCTGAGAAGTCTTACTCTTTTGCATTATGATCTGATTAGCATTATGATCTGATTCACTTATATACTACAATGGCAGCTCCACAAAAAGAAACTTTGTCTTTTTGTTCACTGAAATATACCATGTGCCTAAGTGGCACTTAGTTAGCATTTGACAAATATTTGTCAAATTAAAGAATGTGTTAACCAAATAGTAAGTGTCACACAAAGGACCTAAAAGTTTCTATGTGTCTCCTGAAGCCACAAGGCTAAAATTGCCTAAAATCTAATGCAAAACCTCATCTGCGACTGGCTGAATTATAATGCAAGTTGAACTCCCAGCCTCAAAGGGCATCTACCATTAAAGTAAAGGCACAGATTGGAAAGAAATGGGCTGCCGAAAGTTGGAATGGGGATATGTAGAAAAACTGATGACACTGGAGACATTGAGCCCTAAATTCTGATGACTCCTCTTTGCCAGTGAAAGCAGCTTTTCCATCCCCAGAGGATGAGGCCTCTCCACCTCTGTCTGGGGGATTAACCCTGCATTTCCTGAGGAAAGTGTAACAGCCTTCACTGAGACAATGGGGAGAGAGAAGGTGAGGGAGAATCTATTGCTTTAACTCATATATAACTTGGTTTATTTGTTTTGGACTTTCCCAGACTTTATTCAGGGACTACCTAGTAAAAATCATTTCTGAGAAAGTCAAGATTGTGGACTGACCACGCACATTTACCTCCTCTTCTTCCTAATAATTCAGAAATTGTTATTAAAAAATGCCTCCCATACTATACATATGACTATACATACAAATTAATAGAGAAGACAGAAAGTAGACCATTAACAGATAATGTAATCAAAATTCTTAAAGAGAATAGCAATTAGAAGAGTGATGTAGTGAGTCGAATGGTGGTCCCCAAAAAGATATGTCCACATCCTAATCCTAAGAACCTGTAAATGTTACCTCTTACATGGAAAAAGTCTGCAGATGTGATTAAGTTAAGAATCTTGTGATAAAGACATCATTCTAGATTTTCTGGGCGGTCCTATCTACATCCAATGACAAACATCCTTATAAGAGCAAGGCAAAGGGCAATTACACAGGAGAGAAGACCCTGTGAAGACAAGCAGAGGTTGGAGTGCTATGGCTACAAGCCAAGGAATGTCAGCAGCCACCAGAACCTGGACAAACCTCAGAGCCTTTGGCCAACACCTTGATTTTGGACTTCTGGCCTACAGAACGATGAAAGAATAAATGTCTGTTGTTTTAAGTTACTAAGTTTGTGTTAATTTGTTTGTTATGGAAGCCACAAGAAATTAATGTAAATGGTTTCTAAAGAATTTGGGAAAACCAGTCTTGCAGAAATACAGAGAAGCTCAGAAAACAGCAATTGGAAGAAGAGAAGAGAATCTGAAGTTAAAAATGGGCAAATGAATTGAAAGTGAGTATAAATTCTAATCGTCTTTCTTACCCCCAACAGCCAGGCATTTGCCAATCTAGCGAAAAAAAAAAAAAAAAGGAAGATTTTTCTCTATAGAAACTGCACTGTCTAGAGAAGCAGGGCAAACTGTGTGGCTGTTCCCCAGCCAAACATCCTAAAAGCAAGGTTGATCAGTTGGCTAGCCCAGCCCACACCCGTAAAGCTCTCAATCAACTTTCATTGCCTTATTTTTAACAAAGAATAAATAAGGGAGGAACTCTAGACATTTTTAAAAAGGCTTTAGAATTGAAGAGAAACCGAAAATAAACAGGGGTGGAGGGTAGGAAGCGGGGAGGGGGTGACTTCCACAGGGAAAGTTGAAATAATTCAAGGAATAGGAAAGCACCAAAAAAGAGGAAAGTGGGCTATTTATCAAGTAGACTTAGAGATAGTTACACCGGTTATTAATCCATTGTCTCTCAGCTCAAAATTCATCCCTTTTCCCCCTGCTTGTGATACTGAAAGTGGACTCCGTTGTCGGCTTTGTTCACTGGCTAGATGTAGACTCTGCTGTTAAGAGGACACAGAGGGGCGCTGCAAGGTAGAAACAGGAGGAGGCACTTTTTTTGGCTCTGGTAGTGTTTTTCTCTTCTGGTCCAGCAGGGGGCCTGCTAGTGTCCGCCTAAGCCGCAGGGCTGTGTGCTCCTGCGGCAACCATGGCCACTCAGACGTCTGAATCTCTGCTGCTGGGCCTCCTCCTTGGGAGGTTCCAAGTTCCTTCCTTGTTTATTCACTTTCCCCTCGACCTCGGAAGTAGTAACTACCTCCCTATTCCCCTGAATTCTCTTTTACTCCTTTTAGTAGCTAATAACATCTTCTACTTAGTTTACAATTTATTTAGTTCAAAATTATTTTCTCCATTCAAATTACTGGTGTGGCGATTTTTTTTTTTTTTTGTCTCTGACCGGACCCTGAATAACACGATAGTCAATAAAGTTTTGAATCTTTAAAATCCTATTTTAAAAAAAAAATCAACAGTAGAAATCAGGTAAAACTCAGATTGGTAAAGCAAAAATTTCAATGGCTGGTTAGAAAATAAAGTTGAGAAAATCTCGAAAATCTCTCAGAAAATGGAACAACCGGTTAGGGGATGGAAAACAAAGGAGGTAAAAATTGAGGTGTGGAAAGACGGAAACGTAAGGTTGCCAATATCTTCATTTTAAAAGGTAGGATAACAAGACGTGATATATAGCTGAGCAGAAATAAAAAGGTAAATATATTATTTAAACTTACAAAGATAACCAAAAGAGGAATTAAGTATATAGTAAGTGTAATGCTTGTATAATGCTTTAAATATATTGACTCATTTATTCTTATAATAATCTTCTAGGGAAGGGACTATTATTATCCCCATTTTACAGATGAGGAAAAAGTTTCAGAGAGATTGAGTAATTTGCCTAAGATCATACAACAAACTAGGAAGTGGGATTCCAGGGTGTGTGCTCTTATTACATGCCGTTGCTTCCTTATATGACTTTATTAGAAAAGCTGGATAAGGAAGGTAAAAGGTGATGCAAATGAGTTACATTGTCTCTCTTAGCAGTAGATTAAGGCAATATTTAAAACTGATGGATTAAAAAATAGTGATAAGAGGTAGAGAAGTGTTAAAAAACAAAATTCAACTTATTAAATTTTAAGATCTAATTGCCTATATAAGGTGATTCATGAACCAAACAGCATCCCATCAAACAAGTAGAAAGGCACCCTGAGGGGTTGTATAAAATGGAAGGTTTTGTAGGAAGAAAGGTGGGGGCAAGGGAACTATTAACAAAAGAAAAAAAAGGATTATTTTTAGACCAGGACACAATCTTTTTTTGGGGGGGAGGCGTTGAGGGGCAGACAAGGGTTTTTATTATACAGACTCCCTCTTTTATCTATGAGGGAAGGAGAGGGCTCAAGTAACAGATTACCCTATTGATGCTTGACCAGAAAATTCCAGACTGTTGATTAAGATTTTATTTCTAAGGTAGGTTGAAAGAGCAATTCGGTCAGATATTAAATCTAGGTTTGGTATCATCAGCTTTTAGCACAAGTGACACCATTTGGGGCCTGTGGTTCTCTGTTTAACAGAGGTAATCACCAGAAGAAACAAAAGCAGAAACTGTTTAAAGGCGATTGCTCCCAAGAGAAGCACTTTGAGAAGGAAGTAGTGAACCTGGGATTTGTCACTTTCCCTTTTTAAGTCTTTCTGTATTATTAATACCTTGTTTTAGAAATAATTTATTCTAAACATTTTAAAATACATAAAAATTATAATTATCTCAGGTTAGCAGAGAAAAAATGGGATAAAGAAACTAAATTATTATAAACACAAAAATTATTAATTAAAAATTTTTAAATACTAATTATAAAAATTTTCGATACAAAGATAATCTTAAATGCGAAAACAAGGAAAGTCCCTTCTCACTTGTGGTAGAGACATCTGTCCTGAGCCCCTCAGAGAAGAAAGTCTGGTAGTTACTCACGACAGGGTTTGGGAAGCCACTATTTTCACACTTCATGAGAGAGATGAAGCTAATTCTCAATTTAGTCAATATGTACCATTTGAACAATAAGATGAAAATTTAAGCATTAGCAACCACAAAAGGCCTTACAACTCAGAAACAAGGAAGAGAGTTGGAAATGTGCCTTTTATTCAATCAGAGGGCTTCTCGTCATTGATGAAAGATGAGCTATCCAGAGAGTGGTCTTTGGTGACAGAAAAGGGCTCTAGATTCTTCTAAGTGTTGCCTGGACAAAGTACAGTCACCATACTGTATTATATTTATTAGTCTAGAAACTATTTTTTATCCTTAGCGTTTAATGCATCTCATCAACTATTATAAATTCAAACTAGTAAATTAAACATCAGTAAATTAAATGGTTTGGATAACAAATGGGTGCATAAAATTTAATAAAAAGGCCTTACATCCCTTTAAACTGGGATCAGTTAGCCACCCATAATATATATTGATTTGCTGCCATCTAGTGCTCATTGCTTTAGAGATTTAGATTAAGCATATGCTGAAACGGATTTTTTTGTTTAATTCTTTATTTCCTGCAGCAGCTCCTGTTTTTTATGAGGCCTTCTGAGACCTAATGAAAACATTTTCCAGATATAATAGTATTCATATGTAGACAAGAAATCTATAAACAGCTTTATAAACCATGAGAAGCTCAGTGAATTCTGACCTAACTCTTGTCTGCAGGCTTATCAAGCATATCAACAACACAGAAAGTTTATAAGGAAGGCTCAATTGTTTCAGTAAGTCATCTACTAAATTTGAATGACAATCACTATTACCAGGCAACTACTATTAACTCATAAAAGTTATGAGTTAACTTTTATGACATGCATTGAGAAAGAAGAAATACCTTTTATCCAATATGTCAAAGAAATACTTTAAACAAAAAAAATAAAATCTGAAATCAGCTTGAAATGCTGACTAAACTGCATCGCTGGCTCTTAGAAAAATAAAGAAGCTTCTCAAGGGCTGAAATAGAAGACTAAAGTAAGAGTGGTAAGCAGGGACTGAAGGCATTCCTGCCCATAGGGGCATTTGCTAATACCCTGAATATAGTCATAGAATGTAATGGCCTCCCAAAACATAAGATATGAGACCTTTTCAGTGTAGGAATTAAGATCTTTGCATAAAACTGGAAACCTAAAAGACTACATTAGCAAAGGGTGATAAGGAGGCTTGACTGTCCAGGCTAAAGTTTGTGCAGAGAAAAAAATCCTCCCCCTGAATTATAAACATAACCTGTCTTACATGTGATTTGGATTCAAATATATACTAACCTGATAGATAGTGTATGGAGTATAAGAAAAGGGTAAATATGAAAGGTTATTTCAGGGTGTTTGGTGTTTGGCCTGAGTAACTGGGAAAAAAAAAAAGAGTTGCCATTATGTGAGATGTACAAAACTTCAAATGAGGTTTGTTTGAGGAGGCAGATTAGGAGTTCCATGTCAGAAAAGCTAAGTTTGAGATACCTGTTAGATATCTAAATGGAGATATCTAGCACTCATTTGGATAGATGAGTCTGAAGGAAAGAATGGGTTGCGGAGATACTTTTTGGAGTAGTCTAGTCTGAATGACAATGGGACTCTAAGAGCCTGGAAGAGACCACCATGAAAGTAAGTAAAGAAGGGGTCCAAGAAGCTGGATCTGGGATGCTCCAATATCAGGAGGTCAAGAAGATTATTAAAAACAGGCAAAGAAGACATAGAATCAAGAAATGCAGGAGATTGTGCAATTGCCAGTTAGAAAATACAATAAGAGAAGTTACTACTGTCAAAACAGTGCCAAAATTATATAAAATACTAAGAAAATAATTTAATAATGATATGAGAGACATATGAAAGCTCTCTTAATTAAAAAAAAAAAACGCACCACCTTTTGGCATTTTTTGGCATTTTTATTATAATTGATTCAATAAACTCTGGAATAGAAATGATGCAGTATGAAATCATTAAAATGAATGAGATGGATGTATATTATTGGCATAAAAAACCTTCTAGGATAATAATATTTGATAAAAA
Organism: Macroglossus sobrinus; assembly: GCA_004027375.1. Lineage (NCBI taxonomy): Eukaryota > Metazoa > Chordata > Mammalia > Chiroptera > Pteropodidae > Macroglossus > Macroglossus sobrinus. Next base: position 1,018,956 of record PVKZ01000203.1, read on the forward strand.
CAAAAACAAGGTGATAGGTCAAAGTCTATAATGGGACGTTGTTAAATATAATTTAGTATATTTAGTATATACATGAAAGAAAGTGCGCGAGAATGTGTAAAAAACTATTACCCGTAATTAACACATTACAGACTTTCAGTTTCTACATTATAAACATCTGAATGATTAAATTTTTACAATGAGCATATATGAATATTATTAACAAAGTTTGAATTTTTAATAAAGTTTTTATGGTATACATAATACCATGGAAATGAAATTATAACACAATGTTAATTCAAGAAAGCAGAAATAAACATTTTACATATCGTCTGACCAAAATTAGAATATCCGTGGAAAACAGAAAAAAAATTACCTGACAAAACAGATTGAGATTCTATTTGGATAGAAGTATTGAGTGTTTTTTTCTTTGTTCCATGGTTCTATATCTTTTAAATTCTCCATGAGTTTTCCTACTTTTATTATTCCTGTTTATTATGAAAATTTATAAACACATAGAGAAAGTATAATAAAATATTAGGTATCTGAGCTTCAACAAACATCAAAATTTGGATACTTAGCCTATACTGAAAAAATCTGATTGCCTAAGACATGAATTTATATGGTTGATTTGTTCTGAATGAGAGTTCATTCATTACATTGTTATAATTCCAAAATCTTACTCCATATCCCCCCCAAATTTATATGTTGAAATCCTAACCCCTAGTACCTCATAATATGAATGTATTTGGAGATATGGTCTTTAAAGAGGTAATTAAATTAAAATTGGGTCATTAGGGTGGGCCCTCTTTCCTGTAAACTTCATGGTCCTGACATGCTTTCTGCCTCTTAGAGAAGAAAAGGGGAAGGAGCTGGACATCATTTTTTATTCCTTCCTATCACTCACTTCTACAACTAGTCAATCACCAAGACTTGATATTACTACCTCCCCAAAATCTCTTGAATTGGTGCACTTTTCTGCACTCTGATTGCTCCTACTCTTGCCCATAACACCATCATCTCTTACATGGTTTACAATAACAGCATAATAACTAGATTTATTTTCTTCCCATTCTTTTCCCCCACTGCTATCAGAGTTATCTTTCTGAAATTAAATCTGACCATTTTACTCCAAACCCTATAATAAATACTGTCTGGGTCTTTTTGTAACTTGTTTACCCTTCTTGTCTTACTTTCTCTCAAAGCCCCTAGTCTCTTTCGTGACTTTTTAGCCAGCAATACTAAATTTATTTAGTATGAATTATAATCTTGGATTATGCTAAGCTTACTTTCAGTGAGCACTATACCCCCATCTTTTCCTACCTAGAAACCTTTCCAACATGGATGATACTACATAGTTTTAAATATGAGTTTGGCTATGAAATAGTCTCTGCTATCCCCATCCTCCATTATACCTCTACAAGCTATTGTAAAGGTCCAGGCAAGAGATAACATGTCTACATCTTAGCCAGTATGATAAACTAGGGAATATGTTCTGAAAATAACATCTAGGAATGAGCAGCCAGTTTTAACCTTTGTTTCTAACAGTGGGTACTTAAATCACAGTTGTGAGGACAGATTAAAAAACAAAATAAAACATAAAACACCTCTAATGCATAGTTCCTACAAGGAGCTCAATAAATGTCATCTATTATTAATTATAAACGTTCATGAAGTGCCAATTATTTGATAGGTACTGTGGTTGATCTTGGGACTAGAAAAATTAAAGTATAATTCAAAAAATTAAAATATTTTATAGAATGAGTGTTTAATGCATGATAGGATATACAGCAGGAGTGTTTGGAGGAAATAGTCAACCCAGTTAAGAGTCAAAGGATGGACAACATTTGGCCCGAAACACGTAGAAGTAGAAATTTACAAGAAGAGATTTTTAGGTAAAGAAGACAATATGTGCAAGAACTGGGACAAGAAAAGGTGTGGATTGTTGTGGTGTACCTACTTTAATATTGCAGAAGCATAAAATTGTAAGGTGGCAATGAGAAATGAAACTTGTCAGAGAGACAGAATGATTTGTATGCTAGGCAAAATAACTAGATTTTTCTCCTACAGATCGTGTTTGAAGAATTTTCAGGAAAATAACATCGGATTTCCATTTTAGTGAGGTCATTCTAGTTAGCAATGTGGAGGATGGAATTCAGGGGTCAAAACTTGAATTGGGGGACTAATAAAGAGTCCGATTTACAATAAACCCCGTGAGACTCTATGAAGACTGGCATTAAGCAGTTAGAATTAGGATGGATGTTAAGGTAGAATGGACGTGATTTAATGAAGGAGATATTTAGAATGTTATATAGGTATCTAACCACAGCACTGGGAGGATGATGGCGGCTTAAACCAAGGTGGAACTCCAGAGAGGGGAGTAGGTTTTGAGGGGAGGTGGGCAGTTCATTTGAGATACATTGGATTGGTAATATATATCAGTGCCTTTTCACAGGATTTGGAGAAAGAAATGCGATATGCTTTGTAATGTGCGATGCCAATGGGAGTGGAGAGCTGGCCTCCAAATAAATATGCATAACGCCCTCACTGGACAAAAGAAGCAACAGGTTACAGTGCTTGACTACAATTGCAGAAAATTCAAGAGTCGAGGAATGCGTTTACTATTTTTCCATTCCTGGGACTCAGAACTAAAGATGGCGCCTGAGGCAGAAATTAGAAAGTGGGAGGGGGCATTGAGTGTATAAAAAAGATGACTTTGCTGTTGTTGTTCTGCTTTAAACACATTGTGAGATAATTCAGTGCTAAAAAGAGTCGATTATTCTTTCCTTAGGATTTGCTCTGTAGTACAACTCTTCATTCTACGCTTAAAAAGATGTTTCCTTTTGCGATCGCAATCGCGATCGCGTGGGGTGGGTCTGTTTCTTTCTCCCATTTATGTTTCTTTGGCGGGTTCCACCACAACCTCCCTGGCTCGCTTTGCCCCTCCTTTTTTTCCCTGGGGCTGGCTACAGTTCTGAGGCGCACAGGCGCTTTTTGGAGTAGGCTGAGGCTCTAGGGCCACCTCCGCATTCTCCCGACCCCTTCCCGCTCCATGGGTAGAGGATCACCTCCCTTTTTGGAGTGCGCAGGGGGCCTCGCGCTTCCCGCACCAGCTCCAGAGTCCCGCGCGCGGCCCCCGGCGCGCGGCCCCGGCAGCGGCCCGAGGACGCGCGGGCCGGCGGGCGCGCGCACGCCTCCGCGCGCGGCGCGCTGCACAACTTTCGGGCCCGGGCGGAGACGGCGCGGGGGCGGGGCTGGGCCGAGGAGGGCAACGAAGCGGGGCCGCTGTCCAGCCAGGGCCGCCTGGGTTGCCAAGGGGACGGTGCCGTAGGTAGGTGCTGACGTCAGCGGTGCGCGCTGCCCGCAGTGCGGCACGGGGGTCGCTCTCCGAGCTGGGGTTACTGGCGGCTGGGGTGGCTGTATGGCCCGCTTGCGCCCAGCCCGCCCCTCCTGGCGCGGAAGCTCCTTCGCACTGACCCGACGTTGGCTGCGGCCAGACGGGCGGTCGGGCGCAGTACGCTCCGCTCCTCGTGAGTACGCGGCAGGTGTGCTGGTGGCAGGGGCCCCGGGCCCGTCACTGGGTCTGCCCGGCCTTCCCCGGGCGCAGCGGCGTGGGCGGCTGCTCCGGTCCGCGGATGCGGCGGCGACACTGCGCCACCGCAGGTTGACCTGCCAAGCGTCGCTGAGCGCAGGGATGTGGTTTTTGGAAAACCCTTTGAGTACTTTTCCGTTCCCTTGCATTTGCTTCTCGGTACCGGAGAGAGTTCAGCGTGATGTCCGGAAGGAGTGAATGCAATGTTTGCTTTTCCTACTCTGGATTCTGGTTTAAACGTTTTAAAAACAGATGGCGTAGTTAAAAAGTGCGTTTATTTCCTTTTAGGATGTCAACCTGGTCCTGAATGTTGAACCTGTGAATACCTTCTTGACTACATCCGAGAAAAGGTGATCGATGTGCTACATTTATAAGAGTGGAATTACATTAATAGAATCTTTTTGATACATATAAAGTAGAGAAATATCTAGACTGTTTAGGAATCCCCACCCAGTGGTTGTGCTGTGTTTCAGTATTACTGTGAAACATATACAAGACTGGAGTATATAGATTTTCCTTTTTTTTTTTTTGAAGAAGAGATGCTAACAATTTTTTCACCTGTTGCATTAATGATTGCTGTTATTGTTGGGCTTTCAGGAAAACTATTGTGTATTATTAAGACCGGGAAATTTAAAAATATATTGAAATAAAATTAAATACGAAGTTTTTTAAAACCATATTTAGAATTTTGTTTATTGATGGAGACTATCGTAGATTTATTAATTGAATTACAAATACAGGGTTTTTGGTCGCTTTTTCCCCCCATACTATAAATTTTGGTTAAAGAGTGAAGTCCAAATCGCTGAGCTTTTTCTCCCCTTGATCTTTAGTCATATCTTGGCTAATAATAGGTGATTAGAGAATAAGTAAAAATAGATGAAATGTAATGCAGGTAATTTTACTATTTAGTATCTGTTAACAGCACCTATAAAAGGGGTTATGAGGGAGATTTTAAAATAATAGCATGTGTGAGGTTCAGGAATGTCGTTTTAAGTCTGACTTTAATTTTTTGCCATTGTTACTAACCAAATATTGGTCATTAATTCTATAATGTATTTGCTCTAGTACACACATTAACATTTAGAGGTTTTTTTCTGTTACATTTTGCTATGTTAAATAATGTCTTTCAGTTGTACATTAAAATACTAAATAGTAAAGAACAAATACATAATTTACTTAATGTATTTTATCTATTACATACTTGTTTCTTTTTAATACTAGAATAATGGACATAAGGTAATTTTGTTGATAACTTACAATGTGCCAACCACTCTGCTGATTTCTTTGTTTTTTAATGTTTCCTTTTATTCTTACAATAAAATAGGTGCCATTTTAATTTCCCAGGCAAAACTCAAAACACACACACAGCAAAAAAACTTTAGTGAACTTAAGTAGCAATAAGGAACATTCAGTAAGTGGCAAAACAAGAGCTTAAGCCTGAGTCTTTTTGACACTGGAACCATTCTTAGTGACATCTCCCCTCTTCTTAAAATGGGAACACATAGACAAAGAGAGCATAAGACTGTCTATCCAAAAAGCTAGCATTTTGGTGGAGGTTACAGCACATTTTACCAGGGTGAAAATTTAGGGCTGAGCTAGAGGGAAGTATGAAGATCAAGGCACTGTGGAACATAGAGAAGTATTTAACTGCCTCTCAAGATTAGAGTAACTGCCTTTGAATGTTAACGTGCTCCTCATAGAAGATACTAATTGCTTCTAATGTCAAAGAATAGACATTTGTTAGAGGAACAGGGAGGAAGGGCATTTCTCAGGAGAGAGAGGTGTATATGTAATGGTATAAAAGCAAGGAGTTCTACATGGTTAGAGCACAGAATGTGTGCGGAAGGGTGGCTGGAGCAAGGGGAGGTAAAGCAAGGCAAGGGATGGTTTTACAAGTAGCCTTAGGCCCCAGTGGTAAGGACTTTATATTTTTTCCATTGGGTGATTGGGAACTACTGAAGAGTTTCAAAGAAATGTCATATTTGTATTTTAGAAAATTACTCTGGTTGCAGTGTAGAAAATGATTGATTTTTTAAAGAGTAGAGTGATGGAGGCATGGAAACAATCTTTAAAAAACTGCAGAATTCTTCCATATTCTTTTTGTCTCTCAAAGCTACTGCCTCATGTCACTGCCTTTGGGGATGGGGGAAGAGAGTTGGAAGCAGAATTGTGGAAACTGTTGTGTTTCATCTTTATGTTTCACCAATTTATTCCTCAACCTGTGGCTGCCAGGTTTCTTCCCCTACATAAACAGCTTTTTGCACATGTGACTTGCTGATTGCATATCCAGTGAATACTCTTCACAACTTGCATAGTGTACACTATGTCTATCTTAAAACTCTTTTCCCTTGGTTATTTCTCCCACTTTAACACCTATCGCGCTGATGTCTTTTTATTTTATAGGCTTCCAGAGTTCTGTGTTTGGTGCTTTTTTTGTTGCAGCCGTCACAAATATACATGATACCTAAAACTTCAGCCTAGATCTCCTTCCTGGATTACTCTACAGGCATACCTCGGAGATATTGTGGATTCAGTTCTAGACCACCACAATAAAGCAAGTATTGCAATAAAGTAAGTTGTATCTTTTTATTGGTCGGGGGTCTTGCCTTCAATTAGTTAAAAAAACAAAAAATATGTGAAGCACAATAAAGTGAAATGCAGTAAAACTATTGCCTACCAAGCATAATCTGACTATGATATACACATGTATACAGTAGTAATAGTCATCATTTTTGAAAGACTTGCCATGCCATAGACATTGTGAAAAATGTTTTACTTTCATGTTCTTATTTAATTTTTACAAAAGCCTACTAGCCACTTACTATTATTTGAAAGATTAGGAAATTGAGGTCCACAGTGGTTAATCGATAGGTAGGGAGAACTGGGATTTGAATCCAAGCGTCTGACAATGAATTCAGTGCTCCTAGTGGCTTAGTGCTCCTCAGCTATCCAGCTCAGCATGCCCACTGAGCTCACTGAGTGTCCCCATAAGAAGTATCTATTACAGTTGTAGCCAGTGTTTATTGATGCTTGTTCTAAGGAACTGTTCTAAATCGTTGAACCCTTCTAACCCTTTGAATAGGCACTGTTGGACTGATTATACCGATGAGCAAACAGATCACCTAAGGTCACACAAGTAACCACTAGAGACTAATTCCAGGACTTGGATTTCAAACGACTTCACTTGTTTTGTACTGCATTATATTCCAATTAATGATACTACTATATAATTGTCTATGGTCTAATTATTCTAGTTCTAGAAACATGAGAATTATCCTTTATCTTTGTCCTGCCTCTTCAGTGGTTTATTCTTTCTAAAATGTCATAAATGTCATAAATTTTTTGCCTAAGAGAAAACAGATTAAGCTGACTATAAGTAAGCCTTTTCTTGATGACACATAGTCACAGGTTAGCTGTTTTCCTGTACATTGAATGACGATGGAATACTATGACTATTAAGTACTTTATATTTTTTTTACTTCTGTCAGGTTTCAGTTACCGATGTTATTTCACTTGCCTTTTGCAGCCTCTCTCTTTTCTAATTTGGGATAAATTGGAAAGTAGAGGACCAGGATTATTAAATTTGTACTTAAAAGTAAATACGGGCTCTTATTACTCAAGTATATAAGTTTTTACAATGTGGATTTAGTGATGTCTGTTTTATGTGTATACTGAGTAGTTAGGTGTTTTTGTATAATTATTTTTTTAGCATTTATTCTCAGACTTTTATGTCCAAAGTAACCTAATACCAGCAGAAAATGAATATGGATCCCCAAGGATCTGGAGCCCTAACTGATAATTGCTGAAGCAACTTAAATTGTTTTCCCTTTCTTTTTAACATCTTCAGTTTTATTCTTAAAAACGTATGCATGTCAAATTCTGATGCAGGATTAGTTTGTTTTGGACACACCTTCATCTTTAAATAAAATTAGCAGTTCAGGAATCTATGTAATGAGTTTATCCATGGTTTTGATACACAATAATACACAGCCAGATATTTATTTGCAAAAGATGGGGTGAATACTTGTGCTAACCTTCTCTGTTGTAGCAGCATTTTCAGTGGCAGCCAAAGAGATTTTTAAATTTGTTATCTGTGAATATCCTCACAAGCACATTTCACTAATATAAGTTGTATGCTCCTGGGAAAGTCAATCCTGAGATGGAATTTGGTTTCTTAAAAGTGTTTTCAAATGCTCATTCTTTATTTAAAACACTTGATAAAAAGCATTTGTAACATACCAAGTTGGATGTTTCCTGCCTTTCAGAATTAAAAAAATGTTTCAAAATGTAAATATTTTATTCAAATATGGTCCAGTTTGCTTCACTTTATTTCAGACTGTAAACTGATTCAAATGTATTTAAGTTATTTTCATAAGATTGAGGTAAGAGAAATTCCTATAAACTTGAGGAGGTCAAAGAATGACATAATTTTGCCTGAAGAATACATTATAACTTTTCTGGAACTTTCATATTCCAAGTAAATCCTCTTTGTTTTTACTAGGATCCTGATTACGTTAATGCTTTACGTTACACCTTAGTGCTCCCCATAAAGCTGAGATATGCCCACTGGCAAGACTTTTATGAAATGTATGTATATAATATCTATTATTTATTTATTTTAAAGTTTGAATTGTTTTAAGGGATACTTTAACAGATTAATGAATAATGTAGATGTCCTCAAACAAATATGTAGAGATTTTTAAGAGTTTGGTATTTCTTGTTCTATTAGATGTTGATGATTAAGGTTAGTATGTATTCAGCGAATGGCAGTTTGAGACTCAGCTGGACAAAGTAAATAATAATTACAGCATTTGGTTAGTTTTCATTCTTTATTATCAAATGTTTTACTCTAAGCAGTCAGAGGCAAACTTTTTCTTAAAAGGCAGGCTAGTAAATATTTTAGGCTTCGTTTTTACTATAACTTCTGAACTCTGCCATTGAAGCACAGAAGCAATTATAACAGTTCTTAGAGTGGATATGGTTTTGTTTCAGTAAAACTTTATATAAACAGGTGACTGGCCTGTAGACCTTCTTTGCCAACCCCTACCCTGGGGCATTCATTCATTCATCCATTCAGCATTTATTTAATACTCTGAGTATTTACTCTGTGCCAGACCCCAGGATAGTACCTAGAGATATAGTTGTAAACTTCATAACATAGTGGGAGCGACAGATGGTATATTTATTTATGTAGATGTACAAATAAATATACAATTTCAAGTTAGGTCAAGTGTTATGAAGGAAAAGAATAAGCTGTTATGTGAAAAACAGAGAAATTTAGATGAGGTGGTCAGGAAATATTCTACTTTAGAGGCAGCATTTAAACAGGCGGTTTAACACCAGCCTGGTGAAGAGTTAGAGGAAGCTTCCACCAGAGAGCTTAGAAGAGTCAAAGGAAGCTTCAACCAGGGAGAAGCAGCTTCACATGGGAAGGAGCTTGTTCTGACAGGATTGAGAGGGGCAATATGGCCAGCATGAATGTAGAGGTCTCGGGGGTAGTTGTCTTGATTTGAAGCTGTAGAGGCAGGCAGGCCAGAAGGTGAGAACCCTGCAGGGCATTGGAAAGTCTTGTTTTATTTTGTCCTAAGTGAAATGGGAAACTCATAGGATACTAAGTAAGAGAATAACATGATCTGGTTTATGTTTTAAAGAAGAAACAACTTTCAATTTTTAATATTCGTTGAATGCTGATTATTGACTAGGCAAGTATTAACCGTTTTCCATGCAAAATGATCTTTGATATGAGATTCTGATTTTACAGATAAGAAAGATGAAGTTTAGAGATCTTAAGAAACTTTAGAGTCATATAACAATGGTAAATGCTACTGTGTATTATCTGTAAAAATTTAACTTAGTAAAGGAAACTTAGAGGGTGTAAACCAAAAGGTAAGAGGGATACAGGTGAGTATGGTGTCACCAAAGCCAAAAGAATACTTTTCCAAGAAGGAAGGACTGGTCAGTTCTAATGTAGCTGTAGAACTCATACAGGTATTTATAAGACTGTTTTGTTTAATATTATAATAATGCAGATATGTATTATAATAGTTATTTGCAAAATGACATAAATCTTTATCATTTGTAGTTGAGAGTGAAGCCAAAGTAAAAACCAAAGTTCGTTTTGAGGAATTGCTTAAGACCCACAATGATCTAATACATGAAAGAAAAAAAACGAAGAAAAAAATTGGCAGATCGAAAGAAAATATCTCAGTGAGTAATTGATCATTTGATAATGGTGATATATATCTGTGTAAAATGATGACTTTTCATGTTAAAAGTCTAAGGAACTGTGGAAATTAAAAACAGTAAATTTATGTCATGATCAATATAACGTGGTAAAGTGAAGTTTACTCTAGAATCAACATCACTCTTGGAATGTTAAGTTCAGTCTTGAATGTTGTCCTGTAAGAATAACATAGACAAACTGGTGAGAGTTGCTAGTGGGTAATGGAGAAGTTCCAAACTAGCCATATTACACATTCTAGAAGAAAATAGAAATTTTTAACTCAGAAGAACAACTCAAGAAGTAATATTTTAATTCATATATTCAATGGCTTATTTTATTTAGACTTACTTGTGTGATTCTATCCCGCATAACCAGGATAAATCAATGGAAACTTAAGGCAATAATTTTCTTTTTGTACTTGAGGTGCACTTCAAACTGTAGAATTGTTGGTAGCACTTTTGAAAGGATTAAAAATATAGCACTCAGCAATACTAAACAAATCAGCAATTATCTACTACGTGATTCCCTGGGTACTATAAAGAATCTATAATAGTATCCTCAATGGACTATTCATTCTTCAGACCTATCTCACTATTTCAGTTGCACCTTTTACTTCTTTGACCATCATCTCTTACCTATGTACACACACACATAACTTCCTGCATGTCCTAGTCATTGGTGCATAGTATTTCTTTGGCAGGAGTTTTATGACATCGTACATTTTACTTGTACCAAATGTTACCCTATTCCGTATTTTACCATGTAACCTGTTCATCTTCATTTCCTATCTGGTAGCTATCAGTATACACTAACAGTGTATATTCTCAAATGAGGCAAAAATAAGTGTTAACATTGGCTAAAAACCAGTTGCACACATAGTACATGAGTGTACTGCTGTATGCCAATTTAGAATTATTGACAGAATGGGGCGGGTTAGGTCTCTTATAGTGGTTGTCCTAAAATAAAATGTGCTGCTTCTGGTGGTACAGGTGTACAGCGTGGTAGGGAATAGTGGCATATGGAGGATGTAACATTGTGTATTGCTACATGTCTTTCCTTAGGTAAATTCAAAAGAAGAAAGAATTCTTGAAACAATTGTCTGCAGGATTTTTAAATGGACTCAGTCAATGTAGAACTTCATATTTTCTCTCACTGTCAGAACTTCACATTTGCAGTTTAGGCTGGATATGCTAAATTAAGTAGATAACCAGGAAATGGGCAGATGATGTGTCCATTTACTTAAGGTCCAGTTTAGATGTTGGGGAGGGATGGGCAGTTGTGAGGCGACTAAGCATAACCTACCTAACCTGTCTTGGCAAAGAGGTGATTCAAGGTGTCTTTTCATTCTGAGATAAGTACACGAGGAAAAAAATATTATGAAGAGATTTTTTTCATATGGAAAGAAGGGAAATATTCCTGGAGGACTTAGAAGAAAACAGATAATATCAGAGAATAGAAAAAATTTAATAAAGGTAACAGGCATGGAAACCACAAAAGCCCTGAAAGATCTTAAAAATAAATTTTCAAAAGTACAGATTTAGATGAAAAAAACACTTGTGCATTTTATTAGTAGATACTGCAGAAGGCTTGTATTTTATGTGTGCTAGTTCTTTCCAAGTTCATTTTCTAACTTTAACCCAATCATAATAGTTTCCAGTGGACTACTTCTTCAGTTGACAAAATTAAAGTTAACAAAAAATAATAAAAAAGGAAGATTAAAAGATTTAAAACAGAACAAGGGGAGTGTAACTTTTCCAGATGTTTCAAGAAATTATAAATATAATTCAAGAACTAGATAGTATTGCTTTACTTTTTGAGGGGATAGTTATTTTATCTTATGCACTCACATTTCACACATCTTAAATATAAAAGTCTAAATTAATAGACAAATACTTAAATAGAAAAATAGAAATGGCTGGTTTAATCTTCCAGTGTGAAAAGATAACCTGATCTTAAAAGGAATAAAAGACATTCCATGTAGAGAGAATATTTTTTGCCAACACACAGAAGATTCAGTAAATATTTATTGAATGAATAAATGAATAAATCTGACATAGAAGATACTTTTTTGAGTCAAAAATAAGTACAACTAAAATTCAGCCAATTCACTGAGAAAAATATATAAAATTTTTTATAGTCACATAAAATACTTTTACATATAGCTAATAATAATAGTAATTGCTAACATTTTTGAACATGTATGTTGTGATATCAAGAATCTTCTTAGAGTTTTACATTATTATACTAGTAATCTTCAGAACCTTATGAGAAAGTTCCATTCCTATTGTTAACATGTAAATACAGAATAAATTAATACTGAAAGAGATTGGCATTAAATATTCAAAGTGATGAAAAACAAGAACTTACAAACAAGACTACCCTTAAGGGTAATCATTTAGAATTGAAGGAGAAATGAAGAGCTACTCAGACAAGAAAAAAACCAAAGGAGTTCATCACCACCAAGAAATGTTAAAGGATCTTCTTTAAGAAGAAGGGGGGAAAAACAAATATGAATAATAAAAAGACAATAACTATATAGCTGTCAATAACCATTTTAAATGTATTAAATACTCCAGTCAAAAGACATAGAGTAGTTACTAATGGAAGGCAAAAGTTTTCTTCCCTATCTTCTAAGAATTACACAGGCCATAAACAAAATGGAAATACTTTTTAATTTAAGGTTTAAGGGCGAAGTAGGGGTGAGATTTGAGGAACGAGATTTGCTTAGACCTTTCTTGTATCTTGGGGACTTTTTTTGATGATGCTGAAACTTCAAAATTCTGTGTATTCAGATTCGATCTTGGCAAATCTTCAAAAGGAAAAAATAATTAAACTTTGTAGATATTAAATAGAAGATTTGCTGTTTTGATCTAGTTGTTTCTAGTGGAGCAGTTTATGGAGTATACTCTATAATAAGATGCACATTTTTTCATTGTAACATAGAAATTGTAAGTAATTGATTAAAATGCTACATTTTGATGCAACTTTCCTAGCCATTTTTAAAGAGAATATTAGGAATCGAGTACTTTGTTTTCTCTGTTAAATATTTTCTATTTTTTTGTATCTTAATTTTTTGTATTCTTACTGTTTTAAATGAAACATTGCTTCTACAAACAGAACATGTAAAAATAAACCTATTTTTAAAAGAAATTATTTTTATTAGAGTTAATTAGGTAAGATTTTTTGGAGCATCTGACTTAATAATTTATTCTTGAATAGATAGAATTTGGAAATATGTTTTTGGTAAGTAAAAGAGTCTTGGAGATAGTAAAATATGTATTGGAATACTAGTTCTTTTAGCATTTACCCATTTTTTCACATATATTAGACAGTTTCTATTTTTATTTAACATGGGGATTTTCAAAAATTGAACTTCAGCTTTTATTGGTAAGGCTATTCATTTCTTCGTTTTGATATTGGTTTCCATTTTGTAGCACTTTGTTTCTGTCCATTCTGTGTTTTCACATATATCTTAAACTTTTATTTCTGTCACTCCATAGTTTTATTCTTACATTGCAGGGTTTTTTTTTTTTCCCCATCCTGTATGCTTTAGAATTTCTTGATTAATGTTAGTCACACTTGTTTTAAATTCTTATTTTGTTTATGCTATTCACTTTCCTCCGTTGTTAATATTTATTTTATCGGATTTGGTGGCTTAAAATTCATTATGCTACTTTCCTTCAGTGTTAGGTTTTAGTTATGTAGTCATCTTTCATATTTCTATAGAATCTCTCTCCTGCCTGTTGGTTATGCTCAACATAGTCTGCTTCTGCTATTGGTGAGGATTGTACCTCCCTGAAGCAGCTGCTACATCTCTCTATACTTAGCTGCTTTATCCTCTAAGTGAAAGTCACCATCTAACACAAATGGAGGTGGAAGACATTGCTGTCCTCCCAATTCCTCAGGCGTAGCCCCTCTTCTCTTTGTATATTTTTAAACTCTTAGCTGATAGATGGCTTCTCCTACACTACCCTTTTCTGTGGGGAAGTCTTTTCCTATGGGCTTTGGTTTTCCCTGGTAGTTTCTTGATAGAGCTAATCCTACTTATATTTTATTGCTGGGGAATTTCTCAAAATATTTTTACTAGTAACATTCCTTTTTGATTTTTAACCTTTTTTTTTTTCCTGTTAAAAAATCTCTAAATAATTTTGATTGGAGAAAGAGGTACAGATATGTGCTTAGTCTGTCATTTGATTTAACTTAATATTTAACACTTAGCAGTATTTTCAGTGATGCATTTGGACTAATGGCAGGGTGATTCTAGAGCTATAGACCTTTGGTTTTAAAATATAATTATGAAGCAAAATAAATGACCTGTGTGTGCTTTGTATTGGGGAACCTGAAGTGCGTTAGCTCATTGGCTTTTACGAGTTTCTCAAATATATCTTACTTAAAGTATGGCTCATTCTCCCAAAGAGGAAAATAGCATTTGAGATTTGAGCAATTAATTAACTTCTTAAAAGTCATTAAATACTTTCACATGTTAACCCGTTTTATCTGAAGTTACTCTCAGAGATTACTAATCTCATGCTGGAAGAATAAACTAGGAGAGTGCTTATCAGATGCTCTGGAATTTCACTATGTTCGAGTAAAAAGTGAAATAATTTCCCCAGTATTACACATTGTGCTTTATCTCTGCATAACTAAACTATACTTAGCTGAAACTTTGTCATTGTGTCTTCTTTTTCTAGCTTGACACTGTTAGAAGCAATCTTCAGAAAATTAAAGAAACTACAAGTGAAGTAATTACTGCTAACACTAATAACCCGGAGAAGAGCATGCCAGCCACTAAAAACAAACCAAGCAGGCCACAGTCAAGAGCTGAAAACCCAGATGATGATATTAGCATAGAGGAGGACAAGCAAGAAAAGGCAAATAAGGTTATAAAAACAGTGTGCCAAGAAATGGGACTCAAAACTCCTGAGAAGAAAATTGAGATATCACAGCCAGATTTTGCTCATCAGAAAAGTGAAAAAACAAATGAAAAAGAAAATAATAATTTAGATGAAGAAGAAGAATTAAAGCAAGTTTACCAGTCCCAGGTAGCTGAAGAAATGGCAAAGGAGATTAAGAAGAAAATAAGAAAGAAACTCAAAGAACAGTTGACTTATTTTCCCTCAGATACTTCCTTGCATGATGACAAACTGAGCAGTGAAAAAAGAAAAAAGAAAAAAAAGAAAGTTCCAATCCCGTCTAACACTGAAACAAGGTACTTTACATTGATAAATGTAAAATGTTCTCTTAAAAAATTGTTATTTTTCAGTTTTTGAGTGATATCTGCATCACAAAGAAAATTCTTAGAGTTTCATTTGGACACATTGCCAGTACAGTAATAACAGCTAACCTTTATGGAGCACTTTACAAGAATTAACATATTTATTGTTTATAACAACCCTACGAGGAATAGAAATATTGTCTTTTGTAGATGAGGATACTGAAAGGTTTATGTCGCAGAACCATTTAAGAAGCTGAGCCCAAACCTTGGCAGTCTTGCTCAAAAGTGTCTTCCCTTAATTACTCACATCTGCTTTTTAAATAATAGATAACCTAATTACTTGCCCTTCTTTGAATTGTAAATGCCTGTTTTGATATGTGAATATAGCATTTTCCCTTATACCATTAACATTTGCTCATTATAGAATGTGCAGACATAAAGAAGAAAATAAAAGCAATCTAATTATTCAGAGATAATCACTATTAGCGACTTGGTATTCTAGTGTTTTCTGTTATGATGCTTATGTACGTGTGTATATACTTTTGTTTACATGTTCATGTATGTATATATGTGCATGTATATACAACGTGAGCTATGAGCATATTCAATATGCTCTGCTTAGGGAAAACAAAATAAAAAATGTCCTTTAACTACCATAATTTGTTTTCTGTAATTCATATTTAAGTAAACATTTGAGGTGGGAACATTCGGTATTTGACTATCATACAGAGGCAGTTTTCCCTAACGTCCTCATCTAAAAATAATTCCCCTTTTATCAAAAGCTTGACAGCCAGTAGTAACAAAGAGAGGGCGCATAAAGTTGCTATAGGGACATGTTAGTATATTTCTTAATTTATTTGTTGCTACATAAAAAATTACTTCTAGAACAACAAACATTTATTTTCTTATAATTTCTGTGAATCAGGAATCTAGGTGTAGCTTAGCTAGGTGCCTCTGACTAAGAGTCTGTCACAGGCTACAATTAAGATGTCACCTGGGGCTGCAGTCATCTCAAGGCTTGGCGGGAGGAGGATCTGTCAAGTGGCATTGCTATTGGAAGGCTTGGAAGATCCACTTCTAAACTCACTCGAGTGACTGTTGGCAGGGCTCAGGTCCTGACCGGCTTTTGGCTAGGGACATCATTTCTTACAATGCAGACTTCCATGTGGGCTACTCACAACAGTGGGTAGTTAGTTGCTTCCCCAAACTGAGGGCTGAGAGAGAGAGAGAGAGAGAGAGAGAGAGAGAGAGAGAGAGATGGAGGTGGAGATGAGAGAAGCAGAGAGAGAGGGAGGGAGGAATGATCTTCTTTTTGGAACCTAATCTTATTAGTGGTATTCATACTTTTGTCATAGTCTGCTTTTAGAAGTGGGTCACTAGGTCCATCCTACAATCAAGGGAAGGGTTTACACAAAACGATGAATATTTGGAGACAGGGATTATTGGAGGCCATTTTAGAACCTCTTCACCACAGTATTTTATAAATCCTCTGCTCATGTGCTCATAGCTACCATATATTTAATGAACTGGTAAGCTCATGAATTTTAAATGAAACCATGGCTTACACAACTGTGACATGCAAAGGGTATTGTTCTCTTTAAATAATAGTATTTGGTGATATAATAAAATAGCATGGCTTTCTAGAATGACTAATTTGAAATATTTCTCTAATCTTTATTTCTCAACCTCTTTTTAAAAGAATTCATCTATAGGAAGTCAGTGTTTGATTATTTGGATGCAGATTTTTTGCTTGATAAATTGCAAAAAAACTTTAGTAGTCTGGTTTCTTGCTACAACTCAGTATGCTTCTGGGATGTTACCATTTACTATTTATTATTGTGATGCAGATTTTAATTTTAATAATAGTCTTCAGAAAATGTAGTGGCACACCAGCCACTGGAAAACACAAGCAATTAATTTTTACCTAGAAAGGAAAGGTTGACTTTGAAGTCTCTTGAAAACAGAACAAACTTGGAACACATTTAAAATAATTTAGAAATTTGTTCATTAATTATTTACTTGGCAATGGAGTGAGGATGCTTTGGTCAATCCTATGTATAAACAGATCTATTGCACATAAAATGCAATTTCATTTTAATGCGGAGTTTAGAGCTCAGTTTAATTTGGCTCATGTAGTATATAACTCATCACCAAGTGTAAGGTAATACCCAAAATACCTAGCTTGACAGCTAACCATTTTAGTGCAAAAGAAAACATGTATCTCCTAGCTGGAAATAATATAGAATTTAAGATTATCCTTGCCTCTCTTCACTGTTCACTTTGCTGTACCATGAATAATAATAATAATAATAATAATAATAATGATAATATATTTGAAATGTGTACTTGGGATATATTTGCAGTCCATTGCCCATCTCTGATCACCCAGATGAAGGTGAACCAAAGAAGGAAAATCCAATTGGAACAGTTACTTTAGATTGTCATCAAAATGATGAAATAACCTCAGTGAAACAAAACATAGAAGACAGCATGCAAGATGACACAAAATCCAAATCAAAAAAAAGGAAAAAGAAGCCTAAAGCAGGTTTGTTATTCATATTAAATAAAAAATGTGTTCCTTGGTAGAAATAACTTGAATCTAGGACTTTTAGCTCTTAAAACTAAAGAAGATATCATCCGAAATGATATAATTGGAAAAAAAAGTCCAATATGGAATATTTGATACTTGTTTTTGGATTCATTTAAATTAAAACATTCATTTGTGACTGGGTCTGTGATAAGTTAATGGTACTTGAGTGAGTCATCTCTAATTCCCGACTTAATTAAATTCTAGAATGACTTTGTAGTTGCAATTGTAGCATAGAATACTTCTTTTTGTACCACTGAGTTTAGAGACCTAAATAATTTATACTCATAGTCATTGAAAGCTATAAACTGTCAACAGCCAGGAAACATGTCAGACGTTAAAGCTGCATACCTCTGTCAAACGTGGTGCCCTCCCAGTTCCTCGGCCTAAATCAGCTCATGTCCTTTCTTCCCACTTTTCCTTTATCCCTCTTGCTTTCAATTTTCCTCTTTACTCATGTCTTTTCTCTTATTTTTCTTATTCTTGCCTTTTTCCTACTTCTTACCTCCTTTTTTCTTTTCAATTTCTACTTAAGTGGCCCAAAATTGGGACTACTATAGTAAATTCTGGAATTTATGGTACTCATTCATTGGATGATAAAATTGATGATGTTTTGTGGTTTCTGTAATTAAATTTTCAAAGACTTTTTGAAGTATGCATATAGAAAAGTGTATATATTATAAGTATATTACTTAGTGAATCTTCACAAACTGAACATACCTATAAAATCATCATCCAAATCAAGAAACAGAACATTGTTAGCAACCAGAAGCTCTCTCCAGTCCCCTTCTAATTCATTGCCCTTCAGGAGTTCATACTGTCTTGACATTTAACACAGTTTATCTTTGCCAGCTTTTTACTTTAATGTAAATGGAATCATATATACTGTGTTCTTTTGTGTCTGGCTTTTTTCACTCAAAATTATTTTTTTGTGAGATTTGTACTGTTGCATACAGTCAAGCTTATTCATTATCAGTTCCATTTTTGTACTGTATAAATATCCATTGTATAAATATACAACAATTAATTTACCTACTTATGTATTGATGGACATTTGACTTGTTTCTAGTTTTAGGCAATTATAGCTAAAGCTGTAATGAATATTCTAGTTACATCTTTTGGCAAGCACATGTATACATTTTTGTTGGGTATACTCTTAGGAGTGGAGTTACTATATTATAGAGTATGTGTGTTTTTCACATTATAGGTACTTCCCATTTTCGAGAATTGGTTTACCGATTGTTACTGGCAGTATTTGAGAGCTTCCATTGCTCTACATCTTCACTAACATTTATATTGTCAGTATTTAAAAATTTTAGTCATACTGAGGTGTGTATATTTCATTTTAACTTTAATTTCCATGATAACTAGTGAGGTTGAACATTGTGTTTATTGACTATTTGGATTTCTTCATTTGTATATTTGTTGAAGTCTTCAGTATATATTTTTTAAGAAATGTAATTGTCTTTTTCTGATTAATTTGTAAGAATATTTTACATAAGCATAGTCTTTTCTCAAATATATGCACGTATATATTGCAAATACCCTTCTGCACTGTGTTTTATTTTTCTCTTATTGGTATCGTTTGAAAAGTAGAATTTTTAAATTTGGTGTAGCTTAATTTATCCTTTTTTCTCCCCAATGATATGTGCTTTCTGTGACTTCAGAAACATCCTATCAGAAAATACCTAGTTTGACAGCTAACCACAATAATTTAATTTTGTCAGTGTTTTTTCTGCATCTGTCTCCTTCCTTAACATGTATTTTATTTCTACATATATTTTAAACTTCACAGATACTATGGTTACTAGTTTGTACAGCTGGTACACCCCCAAATTTAGGTTTTGCTTAATGAATTTACATTTTTCATCGGCTTAAACACCCGTTTAGTATTTCTGTTAGTATAGGCCTTCTAATCTCCTTGGATTTTGTTAGGTTAAATTACCTTCATTTTTGAGGCATATTTGCTAGTATGGAATTTTAGGTTGCCGGTTATTTTCTTTTAGTACTTTAGAGAAATCATAGAATTGTCTTCTGGCTTCCATCATTTCTGTTCCCAGCACCATTCTTATTTCTGTCTCTTTGAAGGGATTGTGTCTTTTTTTTTTTTCCTGTGGCTGCCTTTTGTATTATCTTTTTGTCTTTGATTTCATTGTTTCATCATGCTATGCCTAAATATGGTTTTGTTAAAATTTATCCTGCATAGAGTTTGATGGTCGATGTTCTGTATCAGTTGTGGAAAATTCTCAGTCGTTATTATTATTTTTTTAATATGACTTCACCATTCTGTGCTCTTGTAGATTATAATTTAACATAATAGTTCTCTTGAGGGTGTGCACAGGTTTCTTATGTTTTTTTCCTACCTTGTTCTTTTTGCCCCATTGTACTTCAGTTTGGGTATTTGTTTTGATCTTCTGGTTCACTAAACATGCTTTCCTATGTATATAGTATGCTGTTAGACATTATTGAGTTTTTAATTTCAGGTGTTGTATTTTTCAATTCCACATTACCTTTTTTTTCATGGATTTCAAATCTCTGTAGGAGGTCTGCTTTTAAAAATTATTTTGTACATCTTTCCCTTTATTTTCTTGAGCATGTTAATCAGTTATTTAAAGTCCTTGTGTGCTAATCCAGTCTGGATCATCTGTGGGCCTGCTTTGTTTTCTGTTGTTTTTTTTCCTCTTGATTATTGGTCATATAGTCTTGTCTCTTTTATGTCTAGTAACTTTTTATTGTATGTTAGACATTGCATATAGAAACCTGGAGGCTCCCGGTGATTTTATCTTCCACCAGAGAAGGTTTCCTCTCTATTCTCTTAGGCAGATAGGGTAGGCAACTGATTTCAACCAGGGAGGAATTGAGCTAAGTTAGGGCTGGGCTACAGTTTTGGTAAAGTTATACGTCTGTTCGGCCCTATTCCTAGGATGTGGCTTTTTAAGTGTTTGAAATTGAGAGCCTGGCAAATGGTTGTCTCTTCAGCCCTAAAAGCCTGAGAGATTCAGTTTTCCCTTTCAGAGGTTTTTCAGCCTCGTCCTTTAGCCTTCTGCCCCACGAAGCTTCTAAATTTGTCAGATGTCTCGAAGGGGAGACGAGTCGTGTGTTTAAGGCCCTTCAAGTCTCCAGTTTTGTCAATCCAGCACCGTGTGAACATCAAAGTTTCTGCTGGTTTCTCTGTCCCCCAGTAGGAGCCTTCTGCCAGGGGCCACGACAGGATTCTCAACCTCTAGCTGCGCCCAGGATTGGTAAGTGACCCCAGGTGAAAAGTGGCTGTGGGTATAAATTGACCACGTGCTCTAGAGCTTTAGCTTTGCTTGTTTTGTTTCAGGCCCTTGCCCTGGTGGGTCATTGTTTCCAGGTACCAAAAGACTGGGAGATTTCACCCCTTTTAGCCTCTCTTGTAGCCTCAGAATTCAGTTTTATGAGAAAAATCAGCCATGTATTTGAGGCCCCTCAAACCTACAACTTTATCATTGTAGCCTCATGCAACCACTAAAAGTTTTGGTGGTTATTCTTTCTTCCAATAATGACCTTTTGCATAGTCTGAAACTTGGTCTTCAGCCCACTCTGTGAATCAGCAAATGTCCCCAGAGACTATAACAGCTATCAGTCCATGAGCTTACCTCTGAATGTTTCTCCCTTTCTGGTATTTTAGTCCATCTGCTACACATTGTTTCTGTACTTTTCTGATGCTTTTAAAAATAGTTTTTTTATCATTCTTTTGGCTTTTCAAGTTGCTATTACCAGAAGCATTGATCTTTACATTCTGTTACTTCCTACCCAGAAGCAGAAATTATAGTTATAAATGAACTGAGTGATATCTATTCCACTTATAAAGTACCTAGATAAAATTACTTTTATCTCTGCTCTTTTTCTTATTTTGTTGTTCGTTCTTGTTAGGAAAAATAAGAAAGATTCCATACTCTAGTTTAATACATTAGTAAATACAGAGTTTTACTCTCAAGAATATAGTCTGCTATCTGTTTTTTTTTCTTTATTTTTTCTTGAAGTTTCTTTGTTAACAAAGAAAAATGATCATGAATTATAAAGATTATGTTACATGAAAATTCATATATTATTGACTATATTGTTACGGGAACAATTCATTATAAAGTTGATTTTCTTCCATGCTTATTGTTTCAGATGATAATGAAGACACTAATGATGATGATGGTGTTCATGAAATAACAAGTCGAGATAGTCCAGTTTATCCCAGCTCTTTGCTTGATGATGACCTTTTCCTGGGAGTTTACATTCACCGAACTGATCGACTTAAGTCAGATTTTATGATTTCTCACCCGATGGTAAAAATTCATGTGGTTGATGAGAATACTGGTCAGTATGTCAAGAAAGATGATAGGTAATTTTTTTTTTCAATTGAACAGCCAACCCTTGAAATTGAAACTGTCTGCAGTAGAAATATTTACTGTCGTTGAAAGTCAGTATGATTAGGACTATGAATGTGTATTGGAGAACAGTTTACTAGTAGGTATTTATCAACCATTGATATTGATCAGTATGTTATATAGAAGAGATGGAAAGCATCTGTTAAATTCAGTAATTCATTTTAAGTGGAGGGGAATTGAGAGTTTCTTCCAAGCTTAATGACTAATTTATGGCATTTAACTTGCATTGTAAATATCTTACTGGAAATGCATTAGTTGTCTATCTTCACATATTTGTTTTGAAGTTAATATGTTATCAGGTGAGATAATTGAATCTTGAATTTAATTTTTTTTCTTAATATTACTTCTATAGCTAATACATGCTTGAAGGCCCAAATAAAAAGTACAGTAAAATAAATGGCTGTACTAGAATCCAAAAAAATTATTTGCTCAGAAAGATGACAGGAATGGAAAACATGAAGATTATCAAAAAGGTTATTCGGTTATTCAGTTATCTTAAGGCATATTGTCCACATTTTCTTATTTAAGTGGATTGTACTGTTTTATGACAAACTCATTTAAGATTCTGGAAAAGTTGCTTTTTTTACTCTAAATGCCGAAGGTATAATCAGACCTCTCACTTTTATTTTATGTAATAAAATAATTTTGTGAAACCAATTGATAGTATGTAAATGCAAAATGATAGTAAGGTACTACCACTTTTAAGTCTCGTAAAATTTATATATATTTTTTATGTATCATGGCTATTCATTATTTCTGGTTGCCTCACCTTGAATACCATATTTTTATTTTTTCTCATATTCTCAAACTTATAAACAATTGTGTTAATGGAAATATCTTTTTTTGAACAGTGAACGGCCTGTTTCATCTTACTTTGAAAAAGACAATGTGGATTATATTCTTCCTATTATGACCCAGCCATATGATTTTAAACAGTTAAAATCAAGGCTTCCAGAGTGGGAAGAACAAATTATATTTAATGAAAACTTTCCCTATTTGCTTCGAGAATTTGATGAGAACCCTAAAGTCATCCTGTTCTTTGAGGTATGAATTAAATAGAGCGATTTAAATTAAATTTTAGTTAATAGTCATCCCTCAGTATCCATAAAGCATTGGTTCCAGCAATCCCTGCAGAAATTAAAGTCTGTGGATGTTCAAGTCTCATATAAAATGGCATAGTATTTGCCTATAACCTATGTTTGCATATAGGCTACAGCAGGGTATGCCTACACATCACATCCTTCATGTTGATTCAGTATAGTGCTCAGTGCGTGGCAAATTCAAGTTTTGCTTTTGGGAACTTTCTGAGATTTTTTTTTTTAATATTTGTAATCTGCAGTTAGTTGAATCTGTGCATGGAATCTGCAGATACAGAAGGCCAACTGCATAGCACAAGTTTAAGTTGTTATTTGTAGTAGTTCATTATTACAACAAGGTATTGTGAGAATTTAATCTCTAGGATTTAGTGTTTGTAGGATACAATGGAGATACAAGTGAGAGATTGATAGCATATTTGCTCAGCCTTTACTTTTCTAAGTAGTTAGCTATTTGATTTACTCTGTATTATTTAATTCTTACAGCAGTACTGTGGCTATTAACTGAACTGTTGAATCTAATCTGTATGTAATCCTCCATTCTTAACCTACTTCACGTAAACTCATTTATCTATATCAGATTCTCTAAGAATTTGTAGGCTGAGAGAAATAAAGGTGACCGTACACAGATCACTTGACTAATACAATGTAATGTATAACTAAATAAAGTAGAACTTTTTAGATATAAAGGGTTAGTGGAGGGTCAGACTAGTCAGGAAAAACTTTATGGTATAGACAGCCTTCGAGCTAATATGTTATTCTAATTTTTTACTGCAAAAGGAATTAAGTCTCAGAGTGTAAAGTGATTTTCCCTGTTACTCCAATTTCAAGTGTAGATATTTTTTATTTGAAGCTAGTTTAAACCTAAAATCCTACATTTTTTTTTCACTACATGTTATTTCTCCATAAGCAAAGGGAAGTAGGGAATGTGTCTCTTCCAGTTAAAGCAAGATGGAGAATTTTAGCATGAGAGCATCAAGGCATGACCAGAACCAATGACTGATTTTTGTAGTTACTTCTTTTTATGATCCTTAATTTTCAGGTGATCTATGTGTGTTTATGGAACAAATATTCTTACCAATCACACCTAATTATGTTGTATGATTTATACAAAGCTATGACTTTTTTAAAAAGTGAAATAATTTGTATGTCAAGGAGTTTTTTCTTTGTCATAGAAATTTGTCCTTAATTATTATAATATTCTTTTATATTTTTAGTAATATGAGATTTATGAAAGATTGTTGGATTATAAACACATTTGGTTGCTTCTTAAGTTTTAATATAATATTGTCTACAGAACTACTTTTTTATTTTAACCTCTTAGGAGTTTATTGAGGATGACTTAATAAACTCTTATCAGAAGTCTTTAAAACTGTTATTGTACTTCTGGATAATTCTTCTAAGGAAAAATGACAAGTACACAAAGATATATGTGCAACGATATTTATTTAAGCCTTGTTTATCATAGCAAAAATTTTAGGGACAGTTTATCAGTAGGAGGTTTGGTTAAATAAATTATGTTTATAAAATTAAATTTATGGTATAGGCAGTATTATAATTATACTAGGCAGCCATTGGGCCCTCACTAAAAGGAGGAATTAAAGGTGAATGAAATGAGATAAAAATGTTTTTCCTCCCTATAAGGAAAACTTTTTAAGTAAACAAATGATATTTTAGTATCAGAATATATTAGAAAATATTAAATTTTATGTAGCCTAGTCTTCTGTGAAGTAATTTTTTAATGTTTATTTACAGATTCTTGATTTCTTAAGCATGGATGAAATTAGGAAGAACTCTGAAATTCGATATCAAAAATGTGGCTTTCGGAAAATTGCCTGGGCATTTCTCAAGGTATGTTTTTCATCCATTTTAAATACTTTTAAAATAATCCCAGATATGATTGGCTGCTTTTTCTCAAGTCATTTTATTTTCATTTAAGGAGTTACAGTTTAAGATAAGATTATAGTGGTAGAGTGTTATTAATTCTAGCTCAGGTGATTCTCAATCAAATTCTTAAACATTTATTAAGTGCCTAGTTTGTGCCAGGTACACTTTTTGCCTCTCAGGATACAGCATTTAAAAAACACACAGCCCTACTGTCACTTATTCAACTTAACACATATTTATTAAACTCTTTCTATGTGCCAGCCACTTTTCTAGTCAGTGAACAAGGAAGACAAACTACTTGACCTCATGGACTTCATATTCTAGCAAGCAAAACAGACATAAAACAATTATATAATTTTTCATTTATTACAATTTTTATAAATAAAGAGATCTGGAGTAAATGAGGAAAATCATTGTGTGGGGCCAAAGAAACCTCAGGAAGAGACATTGAACTTGAGTATTAGCTATATGCTAGCAGTGGGGAAAGGAGAGTTCTAGGTAGAGGGTACAGTGTATGCAAAGGCTCTGATGTTGTAAGGAGCAAGGTATACAATAAGTCCTCACCTAATGTCTATAGGTTCTGTAACTTGAAGCAAAACGGCATACACTGAAACTTATCATAGGTTAATTGATGTAAACAAGAGTTAAGTGCCTATGGCATCACATCAGCATTATAATAAAATGGCATTAAGTGAAACGTTATTCGAGGACCTCCTATACTCAAATAACCAAAAGAAGGCCACTGAGATGGGAGGACAGAGACTAAGAGGAAAATGGTGCCCGAACAGATTGGTGAGGGTAGAAAGGATCTTGATTATACAAGGTCTTCTAAGCCATTATAGCAACCAAAAGCCATTATAGAATTTTAAAGAGTCATAGGAAGTCAATATATAATTTTAAACAAAAAGGTTAAAATAAACTGATTTATATTTTAGAAAGATTACTTTTCTGGGTGGAGAATGGGCACAAATATATATACTGAAAGATCAAGCTAGAAAATTCTTGCAGCAGTCTGCATATAAAATGATGGTATTCAACTAGGATGTTTTAGCAGAGATAAAAAGCATGGACAGATTAACGGTTTTAAAAAAAGGAAATTTTATATTTTATGTTTTTTTATTTCTGACTTCGAACATAAATTTGAGTTATAAAAAGTCCTGAGTACTTACATGAATATGTGCTATAGAGTAGATGCTGTGAAAACCCAGGTGAGTCACTTAATCCACATTGGAGGTTAGAGAGAGGCCTTAGAAGAGGTGCAGTCTGACTTGACTGCTGAATGGCGGACAGATTGGCTGTGGTGAGGAAGTAATTCTGCAGTGGCCTTAGGAATCACTTGGTCCACTGTACCTTCTAAAATCACCCTTTTCTAGCCCATTACACCTTTTTTAATACCCCTTTTTACTGATTTAGAGAAAAAAAAAACCTGAAAAGGTCACTTTTAAACATTGCCTTCTTGTGGTCTTGTTAGAAACTTTCTTCATTCCTTTTATGTGAGGTTTACACAGAACTACAGTATTTACTATATACTGCTCTTGGGAAGCAGTAACATATCTTATAGTATTTTTACCTTTAAATGTCATAAGGATTTTTATTTATTTATTCATTTCATGCCATGAGCAGAAATGGCAATCAGGAGTTCTCCCATCTCCACCTCCTGTAAAGGGTAAGGTATTTTGTACGCTTCCTGCTTTTTATACTTCTATATCTCCTTCATTAGACTGTAAGCTTTTCAAAGTCAGCAGTAACTTCTGTTGGGCAAATTTGTTAAATATTTTTAGTTTTTATTTTACCAGTTCTTTTTATATTTAATATATCACTCTCCTGAAACTTTTTATTCCATAATATTGCCAGCAGAGGAAGTGCTCAGTGAATATCTATTGAGAGAATTAACAAATGTATGGAAACTGAATAGGAAAAAGCTGTCTTTGAGAAAGTGGCATGAATCAAATTAAAATTTTAACATTTTAATACCTATATCATTGGTTCCAGGAATGTTCTAGATAACTGTAAAGTTATTATAGTGGTTCATATAAACTGCAAAGGGCCCTTCTCCAGATGTAAATGAGACTTTACCCTAATTTTTAGATAGAGACATTTTTAATTCTTTTAGCATATATGTCTGTGTGTGTGTGTGTATTTATGTGTGTGTGTGTGTGTGTGTGTGTGTGTGTGTGTGTGTGTGTATATATATATATATATATATATATATATATAACTGTTGTTTTAAACTATAAAATAATAAAGCTTTATTCAAGTTCTACATTATATAATTTGTAACCGTATGACAGGACCTTGGCTGGATTTTAGTAGTTTCCTCATGCTAAGCAGCATACTAGTATAAACTAGATTGCCTGGTAAGTATTAGAACAACTTATGGAAAGTGTGATTTAGAAGCTGGGTAATATCTCCTTAAAATAATTTTTCTTTATGATAAGCTTCAGGCAGACAGCAGTAGGGTTTATGAAGGGAATCTCAAGTGCTTAATATTTAATGACTGAACATCCGTTACTCATTTGAAAATGTTCTTTACCCCTCTGTATCATATCATCATCCCTCAGCTTACAACCTCCATTGACATTGCATTCTTCCCTAGTGGGGTAGAGAGAAGAGGGGCTATATTTTTGCAAACTCTGTTACTCTGTTTTCATTGATTCTGAACACATTGCAATCTGGATTTTGCCTTAGCCACTAAAGCTTCTCCTAACAAATCACTAATGACTTATCTTTGCAAAATTACTAAACATTTTTTAGGTCTTTTTATGTCACCTATGTGCAAATGATACATTACTCTCTTGAAACTCTACCTTCGTTTTCTAGAAACCATCCTTTTCTGATTTTCTTTTTTAGTGTTCCCTCAGTTTCTTTCATGGTCTTCCATTTACCTCTTTAATATCAGTCCTATTTCATGGTTTCATCTTTCATCTACTTTCCTAGACCCTCTTTTCTTATCTGTGCTTCAGATTTCAGACATTTCAACTTAAATGACATGGATATCTGACGCTCCCCCAAACTGAACATCCTACCTAAGTCATTATCCCTTCTCTGTCTGATATTTCAGTTAGTACCACCGCCATCTGCCCAGTGTCCCAAATTTATAACCTTAGAGCTGCACTGTCATTTTGATAGCCACAAGTCATATGTGGCTATCTGACTTCAAAATAATTAATTAAAATTAAATATAATTAAAAATTCAGTTCTGCAGTTGCACTAGCCACACTTCAAGTGCTTGGGAGCCATATGTGACTAGTGGAGACTGTTGGGTAGCACAAATGTAGAACATCCCCATCATCACAGAAAGTTCTGTTAACACTACCTCAAAGTCCTTCTTGATCTTCCCTTGTTTTACCTTCCAAATCAATTATAATTACTGAAAATGTTTCCTGCGCTTGATCCCTAATCTTTTAGTTGTCACCTTCATGTTTTGCCCAAATTGCTGCAAAATCCCCCAAATGTCTTCTAATTTGTAGAGGACACAAAAATTAACAAAGACATTTACTACAGAGTCATAATCTAGTGAAAAAAGACCCATTTTGATTTGGTGAGATTTTTTTTTTTTGTAAGGATCTCCATTTACAACTTAGCTTAAACATAATTTATGTAATAGTTTTTTAAATTGAATAGATCTTTTTAAGAATGTTTTAAGACTAAAATATTTTTAAATGTAATGAATGGATTGAATGAGTTTAAATATGTTGATTACTCTGAATATAATTTCAACTTTTAATGAATTAAAACCATACAGTTTTGCTATTAAAAATTACTGATACTAAACAAATGGAAAATTTGTTTTTGTGTTTAATTAATATGTATTTTAATCTTTATCATTATTATTTCAAACAAAGATATGTTGGTCACCTTCTTCATGCCAAATAACATCTGGCACAGTAATGTAAATGCTTTACCAGACATCTGAAGCTATAGGAGCAAAAAGACAGCTGTCAGGAAGTCATTTGGTTACATTTTGTCAAAATGATTTATACCTGTGCTTACCCAACTGTCAGTATTCTTTGCTCTATATACCTAAGGAATTTAAGCATGCCATATTAATATCCTCTAGATGAGTTTTTGACTGTATACTATTGCTTTATCAGATATACTTACCTTCAATGAAGATAAAACTTTATTTGAATTCTCATTTTAAGCTTCTAGGAGCCAATGGAAATGTAAACATCAATTCAAAACTTCGCTTGCAGCTGTATTACCCACCTGCTAAGTCTCGATCCCAGTTAAATGTCATGGAGGTTTTTGAATGGTGGTCCAAATGTCCCAGAAATCGTTATCCATCAACGTTATATGTAACTGTAAGAGGATTGAAAGTTCCAGAATGTGTAAGTTAATAGCATATATAAATATATGTCCTCTGTTGTTGAGATTAAATGGTGACATGTTTTTCATTCCTAAAAAGATAAGGACTCTAGAATTATTTTAATAGATTTCTGTAATAGAAAGTTACCTTCAGAGATTATGTAATTAAGCCTGTAATGGCTGATACTTAAAAAAAATATATACTTGCATGACTCAAGTACTAAATATAGATTTCAGTGTTAGGAAAAAAAATGTTAGTACTGTTTTTATTTTTAAAATTAAAGATAAAAGAATGATGTAAAGTGGGAGTTGACAAATATTTTCCATAAAGGATCAGATAGTTAATATTTTAGGCTTTTTAAGTCATATAGTTTATGTTACAACTCAATTTTGCCTTTATTGGCAATATTATTCAAATAATCAGTAAATTCTACTGCTGTTTTACATAGATTAAAATTGTGAATGATCTTAGCAAAGAATATGTCCTAAAATGAGGTGGAATTTTTACTTTTGTCTTGTTTTCTATATTTCAGGTCAGTTTTGCATGTTCTGTAACTGTTATTATAAACTGTGACCAGAGCTGGTTTGCATTGATTTGAATGGAGTTAAATCTGTTTTTGAGAAATAGAAGATTTAAAAACTTTAGATCTCTATGATATCAGTTTGATGATGTTAAAATTAGAGCTTCCATAGTATATCAGAGCCATGATGCAACATCTGGTAGATACTGGTGAAGAAGCAGAAACAAAGGAACAGAGTTATTAAAGCCACTTAATGTTATTAAAGTTCTTTTTTCCCCTCTTATAAGGCTTTTTCGTTATAGGACTATAATTTCAAGCAACTTTCATTTTATTTAGAATAATGTATAAATATAAGTAGAATACTTTATGAATTACATTTTGAAAACATTTGCATATTGTTTGTTTCACTATTAAAATCTTATATGCTAGAAAAGAGAAAAAAATTAACATGATATATAATTTTTTCATTTTCTACACATACTTAGATAAAGCCATCTTACCGTTCTATGCTGACTCTTCAAGAGGAAAAGGGTAAACCATTGTATTGTGAACAATACCATGAGTCAAATTCAGTAGAGACAGAACCTGGATTAGAAGATTCAAAGGAAGTAGTAAAATGGAAACGACTGCCTGGGCAGGTGAAGTATTTGATAATACTGGATTCATTTAGTTATTTACTTTAAACACTCCAACAGCTCCTAGGATAAATTGCTATTTAACTCTTCTTTTTAATCATAATAGAGTGTTAATAATAGAGTGTTTGGCATTTTAGATTGTTTGTTTAGGGACCTGGGCAGTTTTATTAGTTTTCTAGAGCTGCCGTAAAAAAATACTGCTGACTGACTAAGTGATTTGAACAACAGAAATTTATTTACTCCTAGTTCTGGAGCCCGGAAGTCCCAAGATTAAGTGTTGGCAGTTGGTTTATGCTGAAGCTTTTTTTGGCTAGAAGATGGCTGCCATCTGGCTGCCTCTTCGTGGTCTTTTCCCTTTGCTTGTATATTCCTGGTGTCTCTTCCTCTTCTAATCAGGACATGGATCTGATTAGATTAGGGCTCCACCCAAACAATCTCATTTTACCCTAATTAACTATTTTATTTCCAAATACTTTTACAGTCTCAGGTACGGGGGTTAGAGCTTTAACAAATGAATTTTCGGGGACACAATTCGACCCATGACAAAAGTAAAAAAACAGATTTTTAGTATCTATAAGAGGTAAGTCTCTTAATGGATTTTATTCTTTAAAAATGGATTTTAAAAAATGGTTTATCTAAAATCTTAAAACAAAACAATCAGTACATACATAAAAATGATTATTTTCTTAGACTTTTTTACTTTCTGTGTTTTGGATCACATTTGACTTTCTTTTTGAGACCAGTTTTACAGATCCATCTTAATGTCATTTTTGAATAACTTAGACTGTGGCCTTGTGGACCTTTATATCAGTTGGGGGAACAGAAAGCAGTTACAGTGTTGTTTGCTGTCTGCTATGCTACATGGAAGTCTTAAGGAAAGACTGGTATAAAAATGATTGTGTAGATCAGCAGTTCTCAAAAAGTGATTTGGGAACTTCTGGGAGTCCTAAAACTCTTTTAGGATATCTGCGAAGTCAGTCTATTTTCATAATAGAATCATAATGACTCTAATGGTTTCATAATGATTCACTTTCTTTTTCACTTTTATTCTCTCACAGTTATACACTGGAGTTTTTCAGAGATTAAATTACATTTGATATCACAAGAGAGCGAGTGCAAAAGCAGTTATGAAAATCTAGCTATCTTTTATTATGCTATATATTAAAGAGGTTTTCAAAAGTGTAGAACAGTTTTATTTTATGTAGTTACTTTTTTATAAAAAGACATGTTTTATGTTAACATTTAGTGGGTTTGTTACTGTTATTTTTAAAAAAGAATTAGCAAATGTTTTCTAAATTTCTGAATTTTAATGTCTAAAAAAATAAACATCTGTGGATGTAGTTATATAAACAGAAGTTTTGGAGGGGTCCTAAAAATTTAAGATTGCAAAACATTCTGATACTTAAAACAGTTTGAAAATGGTAGATATGAAGGTGGTGAACTGGAGTGGTGGAAAAAGGGTTCATTCACCAGGTTGGAGCTTGAGATAGATTTTATTAAAGTGTGGGTGAAAAAGAACAAGGAAGGGTATTTCATATGGGGGCAGAATTGTAAATAAATGGGAAAGGACCTGCTGTATACATCAGGCACTCAAAACCTTGCCTGGCTGGAAACCAGTTTATGTGAGAGAGAAAGTTGTTTGGTATTGTAGGCCCACACTATAGTGTCTTGAACGGTCCTAATACTTGATTTTGTGGGATGTGAGGTAATAGAAAGTTTGGGGGTAGGAGAGAAGTGATCATTGTATTTTTGCACAGATTAGTGCTGGCGATGGCATGTAAAAGATCTTAAGGTAAGATACAGCAGAATGAGGGAAATCTACCAGATGGCAGTTGTAGTCATTGATGTGTGAGGTGAAAAAGGTCTGTCCTTGGTATAAAGATGGCAAAAATGAAAAATAAGAGAAGAAAGAACAAACCAGCATAATTTAATGCCTGATAAGGTAGTAAAGAAGAGGAAAGAGTCAAAGATGTTGAGAGCCTACTGTTATTATTAATCTTTTATTGCCTATTCTGAATGCAGTGTCAAACCCTGAGAATAGAAAGCAAACAATAGTGGCTTCGGTGACTTTAGCTTAGGAGATTAGGCAGAGTTTTCCTCAACTAGACCTTCTGCTCTAGGAACAGCAGCAGGTGGTTACGAAACCTCTTGACTTTTCTTGCCATTTTTGTCATCTTTTTATCCCCCCTTCCTTTTCTAAATCATCTGGATGGAGGAAAATGATGGGCAGTATGGTGTCTGGTACATTATTGGCACATAAAAATGTCTTGAATTTTTCTCCTCCTAGTAGCTACTCATACTGATAATGCTGCTAAATCTTGATGCTATTTGTAAAAAACCTGTACCTATCTAGAAAGCAGGCCACTGAACTAATCGTTTTTGACTAGGCCCAGTAAGCTGGGCTTAACCCTTTGAATAATCCTTATTAGCTATGTATAGTAATAATGGGTACTTATCATAGGGTTGCTGTGATGAATACATTAAAAGACATTTGTGTTAAAGTACCACATTCTTGGTATAGAGTCAGAGCCTAATATATGTTTAATTGAACTTTTGGAATAATAAGAAACAGAAGACCTTAGGCTCACTAAGAGGAAGAATTAGGACAAATAAAAGTAGGCAGTATTTTCTACAGTAGATATTACTATTTGGAAAATTTGGGTTTTATCTGGTAATAGGGAAAACAAACAAATTATGAAGAAATTTTAATAAAATTAGTGAATGAAAAACCAATAGGAGGTGAATACTTTGAAAACACATTTCAAAAGTTAGCCACAAATGGTTATTTTAAGAGGGGAAAAAAGAGAATGACTATTCATACATCCCAGGCTTAAGCTAGGCCCCATAAGGGCATTTATGGTCTCAGAACAAGTTTATAGCTCAGCTGTCTTGGAATAAAGGTGTGACATATTGGGGTTTTTTTGTGGCTTATATAAAAGCTATGTGGTAGTAACATCTTTAAGGTATCAGATACTAAAATTTTCTGTTCACATTTTAGGTGAATTAAGGACTAGTTAGACATGGAGTGTAAATTCACTTAATTTTATGGGGAACTGATTCCCTCTTTAGAAAGTAAAACAATTTACTGAGATTTCCATCATTCTACTCTCTTTTTTTCTCTTTCTCTGAGCCACAGTGAAAGGACATGGGGGATTAAAACATCACCACTACTGTAATTTAAATTAATGACAGCCTTTATGTTTTAATGTTTCTTAATTTATATTTTTAAAATGTATGTCTTCTAGGCTTGCCGTATCCCAAATAAGCAGCTCTTCTCACTAAATGTGGGAGAACGAGGATGTTTTTGTCTCGCTTTCTCTCACAACGGAAGAATATTAGCAGCAGCCTGTGCCAGCCGGGATGGATATCCAATTATTTGTGAGTAATAATCCTATCCGTTTAGTTTGATTGAAATATTAATAGAGAACAATCGTTGGGTTTTATTGGAATCTTAATTGGAATAATTGCCCAGCACTACTAAATTAAATTGATTTCTTTAAGTAAACAGTTTTTTTATAATAATTTTACACTTTTCTCTATAATATGTGTTCAAAAGTAGAATGAGAATGATTAAATGAAGGTGATGGTAAATTTTAAAACCTGCACGATATTTTTTTCAATTACAATTGAAATTCTATTTTATTTTATATTAGTCCCAAGTGTACCACATAGTGGTTAGACATGTAAATAATTTACAAACTGATCCCCCTGATTAGTACCCACATGGCACTATACATAATTATTATAATATTACTGACTGTATTCCCTAGGCTGTACTTTACATCCCCATTAATATTTTCTACCTACCAATTTGTACTTCTTAATCCTTTCACCGTTTCATTCAGTCCTCCAACCCCCCTCCTATCTGGCAGCCGTCAGTTTGTTCTCTGTATCTATGAGTCTTTTTATGTTCTTCATGTTCGTTTATTTTGTTCTTTAGATTCCACATATAAGTGAGATCATATATGTTTGTCTTTCTCCATCCGACTTATTTCACTTTGCATAATGCCCTATAGATCCATCCATGTTGTCTCAAATGGTAAGATTGCATTCTTTTTTATGGCCAAATAATATTCCATTGTAGATACATACCACATCCTTCCTCAGTCTGTCGATGGGTACTTAGGTTGCTTCTGTTTCTTGGCTACTGTAAATAATGCCTCAATGAACATAGTGGCACATACTTCTTTTCAAATTAATGTTCTGGATTTCTTCAGATAAATACCCAGAAATGGAATTGCTAGGACATAAAGTAGTTCTATTTTTAATTTTTTGTGGCATTTCCGGACTATTTTCTGTAGTGGCTGCACCAGTTTGCAATCCCACAGATAGTGCATGAAGGTTTCTTTTCTCCACATTTTCACCAATACTTGGTTTTTTAGTTTATTGATGACAGCCATTCCTACGGGTGTGAGGTGATATCTCATTGTGGTTTTAATTTGAATTTTTCTGATGACTACTAATGTTTGAGCATCTTTTTATGTGTCTGTTGACTATCTCTGTGTCCTCTTTGGAGAAATGTCTGTTCAGGTCCTCTGCCCATTTTTTAATTGGATTGTTTTTTTGTTTTGTTTTTGTTGAGTTGTATGAGTTGTTTATAAGTTTTGGATATTAACTCCTTATTATGTCATTGGCAGATATCTTCCTCCATTCAGTAGGTTGTCTTTTTGTTTTGTTGATGGTTTCTTTTGCTGTGCAAAAACTTTTTAGTTTGATGTAGTTCCATTTGTTTATTTTTTCTTTTGTTTCTCTTTCCTGAGGAGATATATCAGAAAAAATATTACTAAGAACAGTGTCAGAGAGTTTGTCTATGTTTTTTTCTAGGAGTTTTATGGTTTCAGGTCTTACATTTAAGTCTTTAATTCATTTTGAGTTTTTTTTTTATATACAGTGTAAGAAAGTGGTCTGATTTCTTTTTTTTTTGCATGTATCTATCCAGTTCTCCCAACACCATTTATTGCATAGACTTACTTTACTTCATTGTATATTCTTGCCTCCTTTGTCATAGATTAATTGATCACATAGGCTTGGATTTATTTCTGAGCTCTTTGTTACATTGATCTATGTGTTTGTTTTTATGCCAGTACCATGTTGTTTTGATTACTATAGTCTTGTATAGTTTCATATTAGGTATTGTGATACCTCCAACTTTCTTCTTCTTTCTCAGGATTTCTGTAGCTATTCAGACTCTCTTGTGGTTCCATATAAATTTTAGGATTATTTGTTTTAGTTTTGTGAAAAAAGCCATTGGTATTTTGATAGAGATTGCATTGAAACTATAGATTGCTTTGGGTAGTATGGACATTTTAATGATGTGAATTCTTCCTATCTTTTGAGCATGGTACATGCTTTCATTTATTTTCAATTATTTGTATTTTTATTAGTTTCTTTTTTCATTGCCTAATAATTTTCCAAGTACAGGTCTTTTACCTCTTTGGTTGAATTTATTCTTAGGTATTTTATTTTATTTTTTGATGCAATTATAAATAGGATTGTGTTCTTAATTTCTCTTTTTCAAAGTTAATTATTGGTGTATAAAATGCAACTGATTGCTGAATATTAATTTTGTATACTGCTACTTTACCGAACATATTCATCAGTTCTAATAGTTTTTTGATGGAATCTTTAGGGTTCCTATATATAACATTATGTCATACAAATAATGATAGTTTTACTTCTTTCCAATTTGGATGCCTTTCATTTCTTTCTTTTTTTTTTTTTGTCTGATTGCCATGGCTGTACTGTGTTGAATAAAAATGGTTAAAGTGAACATCCTTGTCTTGTTCCTGAGGTGAAGGAAAATGCTTTTAGCTTTACCCCATTGAATATGATGTTGGTAGCTGTGGGTTTGTCAAATATGGCTTTTACTGTGTTGAAGTGTGTTTCTTCTATTCCTGCTCTGCTGAGAGTTTTTATCATACAGGGATGCTAGATTTTGTCAAATGACTTCAGCATCTGTTGATATGAACATAAGATTTTTATCCTTCATTTTGTTTATGTGGTTTTCATATAAGTTAATTTGCTTATATTGAACCAACCTTGCATCCCAGGCATAAATCCCACTCAGTCATGGTATATGATCATTTTAATGTATTGTTGAATTCAGTTTGCTGATATTTTGAGGATTTTTGTGTCTATGTCCATCAGGAATACTAGCCTATAATTTTCTCTTTTTGTACTGTGTCTTGTTTTGGAATCAGCATAATCAGGGCCTCAGGAAGACTTTTGTAAGCATTCTTTGTTTTACATATAAGAATTTAAAACATGAAATATATTAAGGAATTTTAGTCCAAAGTGGTTGGTTGATAGCAGTGATAATTTGTATACCAAAGCTCTCAAATTTGTTATGCATTAGAATGATAGTAATTGGTTTAGGAGTAACTTGATGAAGACTTCTCATTATGATAGAGAAGTCAGCAGAGGTCAAAAACCCACTTTCAGATTTTAAAAAAAAAATATAGGAAACTGTATTAAAAAGAGTAATTATTTATGTATCTTTAAAGGTTGTGTGTGTCTATGTGTGTGTAGATGAGCATTGTCTTATACTCTTCTAGATTTAGAGGCATTAATACTTTCCCTTACTTCCTGCTTAATAATGAAAACCAACTCACCTCTGCAGGAAGTAGCTGGGTGTTCATGGGCATCTGCCCTCAGCACTAGATTGTGCTGAACTTTGCTCAGCTTCTAACAGTTATTCCTTCACAGATTTGTTTTTTTTCAGCAAGGACTTATAATTGGCTTGATTAACACTTATTAAACATATATTTGTCCTCATGAAATAATCTTAGTTTTAAGAAATACAAAATTATTTGTGTAATTTGATTATGACTATGCTATTTTAAAAATTCACTGAAATTTATGCATAGAGTAAAAAAGATTCTAAAGAAACATTTCAGAATATTAATATTGATTTCATTATTTGGGGATGTGAAAGAATTATTCTCATTCTGATTTATATGTTTTTAGCATTCTGTGATAAATATGTTACTTTATACTTTAAAAAGTCTTCACAGTACTTTGTAAATTTAGCTTTACTTATTGCTTACATCTTAAAAAAATAGAAGATTCTTTGTTTTTGAATTTTCATTGTTGATTATGTGAAATTTGTTTAGCTTGTACAATGTGCAAATTAATGTTTTTTTACAAATTTGGGGAATTTTTTTTGTCTTCAGATGTTCTTTCTTTTCCTTTCTATTCCTCATTTTGGCAGTCCTATCATTTCTGTGTTAGTACACTTGATGGTGTCCCCCAGGTCTCTAAACCTTTATTTATTTTTCTTCTTTTTTTCTTTCTTCCCCTCAGACTGCATAATCTCAATTGACCTTGATTCAAGTCTTGATTCTTCTGCCAGTTCAAATCTGCCGTTGAGCCCCTCTCAGTGAATTGAGTATTCAGTTATTGTACTTTTCCATTCTAAAATTTTTTTGGTCTTTTTTAAAAAATAATTTTATCTCTTATAGGTGAGAAATTCTTACATCTTAATTCCCATACATTTATTTTTTAGACATGGTTTTAGATCTTTGAACATATTTATTAGAGTGGATTTAAAGTCTTTTTCTGGGAAAACCAATGTTAGGTTTCCTCATGGACAGTTTCTGTTGACTGCTTTTTTTCCTGTGTATGATCATACTTTTCTGTTTTGTTTTTCTCACATCTCCATAATTTTATGTTGAAATATAGATATTTTACTTATTAAAAATGTGGCAGCTCTGGAAATCAGATTTCCCTCCTACCCCATTCTATCTACTCACCTAGGCTATTTGTTTTATCTGTTTGGTTAATGACCTTCCTGGACTAATTCCATAGTCTTTTTTTCTTTGTCATATGTTACCACTAAAGTCTCCACTTGGTTAGCTAACTGGTCAGCTGATGGTTAGAGGGAAATTTTTTTAATGTCTTGAGTGAAATTTTTTTAATGCCTTGAGGTCTCTCTTTACCAAGGGCTCTGTATGCCTGTGCATTGGGATGTACTTTCAGGGCTTCATTCAGCCTTCGCCTTCACTTCCTGTTTGCATAGCGCCTGCTCAGGTCAGCTGGAGTAAGAGGTGTAGGACCTTTCAGGTCTTTATTGGGCACTCACACAGCCTAGGAGTATATGTCCTTCTAGTTTTCCAGGAATATGTTGGAGCTTTTCAAAGTCCTCTGTGGATATCTCATTCCAAGATCTTTACTTTTAAGCTTTTTAGTCTACCTCATCTTAGCCTCAGCTGGTATCACTGCCTCAGAAACATATGCCCCTGATTATTTCGACAGGCACTCTAGGGTTAGGGCTGTTCACACAGAGCATGCTCAGAGCCGGGTCGGATAAAGCCAAGCCATGAACATTGAGCCCTTTAGGGAGCTGCCAAGATGTCTAATAATGATAAGTCTTAGAAATGGGGCATTTGGGGAGCTTTAGACCTCTTCTGTCTCATTCCATGGCAGCTAGGCTGCTGGTTTTCATTGTAGTTGCAAGGCTGTTGGTTTTGAAGGCCACTTTGGAGCATGAGAATGGAAGGGAACAAGGCAAGTTAAAATACTACAAACTTACTGAGATTCTGCTGTTTTTCTTGAATAAATCCTCCTCAGATTGCCTCTGTTTAATTTCCAGAGTTCTGAAAAAGTTAATTTTAGCAATTTTTGTCAGAGTTCTTGTTGCTAATATGTGGGACGCAGATTTTCTGAGGTCTTTTTTTTTGCTCTGCCACAAGTACATGGGTGCTGCTTAGTATTTTAAAGGGCTATTGGTTTGACCACTAGGTGGAAGTAGAGACTTGGAAGCTTTGTTGTTCCGAGTTGTTATCTTAGCTAATTTATTGTAAATAATAACATAGCAATTCTATACTGCCTTGTTTATCAGATAGGATCTCTGTCGATTTCCGTACTATATCTATAATTTTAGTATTAGAATTTGTTTCTGACCATAGTGCAGTTCGAATTTCTCATTACTTCAAATAATTACAATTTTGGTAGGAATTTAATCAGTTTTCAGGTAAAGTAATACCTTATTCATGAAAGCCCAAATTATAGAATCTGTGGAATAAATTGAAGTTTAAATGTTATTTATTATTATATTAATTATCAAAGATTATTAGAAAAATTACTTTACAGAAATTAGAATAATTGTTAATTGTAGTATATTATAAAATTTTATATGTGTAAATTCTTGTGTCTAAAGCAAGTAAAAAAATTTTTAAGTAGATTTTTAAATTTTTATACTAAAAATGTCTGCTAATATTCTTACAGACAGTACTTACTTTATGTACAAATTATGTTATGAATTTATATATTACTATATTAAGGATCCTGTATTAGAAAACTTACTAATTTTTCAATATTTTCATTAGTATATGAGATTCCTTCTGGACGTTTCATGAGAGAATTATATGGCCACCTCAATATCGTTTATGATCTCTGCTGGTCAAAAGATGACCGCTATATCCTTACTGCATCATCTGATGGCACTGCCAGGTTAGTAAACTTGAGAAGTACTTACCATATATGATGTTTGCCATCAAAGAATGCAAAGAGAATAAAAAGCAATGTAACTACTCTTATGCCTCAGTTATGTTTTGTTTATCAGGGGATGTCATAAAGATGTACCATATAAACTGACTTATTGAATAAGTAGTAGTGAAAACTTTTTTCTTGAAGACATTTTTGTTAAATATATGTCATTTACTAGTGTATAATATTTCTAGTCTTCACTGTCTTTAAATGATCATTATGTACACTGTTCAATTAATACTTTGAGATGAGGTTATTAAAACAACTGAGATTTTTCCCTAGAATATAAGCTCTTGATGTCAGGGATTCCATTTTCAGTGTTAGCTGGGTGCAGAGGTCAGGACACAGTGGTGTTCAGTATGTGGTGTAGGGTGAATAAATCAGTATGCACCTTATGTTCTAAGAGCTTTATAGATTGTCAAGTATATGCATATTTCAGAATGTCAGTCTTAAAATACTTCTTCCAATATAATGAGTGTCACAATAAAATATTTTAAAAGCTACTTCTTAAAGTTTCATTTATGCTTTTTGTAGTTACTTGTTCTACCTTGGATATATTCTAAAACTATTAGGCAGTTGTATATGTCATTTTCTATATGTCATTTAATTTCATTTCCACAAATGTAATTGGATACACAAATATTTATTATCTCTGTGGGAAACTGACATTCAGACCAATTCTAGGTCCACTCTGATTTCATTCTTAACTACTTCTGCTTCCTGTTCTTTAAACATACTAGTGTCTGGGTCCCTTCTAGTAATCAATCTTATCAGTTTCCTTTTTAATATAATTGTCTAATTGATTAAGATGTTGTCATTACTGTTTAGTTTATAGTTAAATAAAAAAGATGGCAAATGGTGACAGTTGATTTTCCTATCAAGCTGGGAACCTACTATTAGTCCCTCTTAACGATATCCTCAGGAACCTGTCTGGTCTGTTTGTTCTTTCAGCATAACCATTCTGTCTGATGCCAGGTTACACTAGATAAAAATACATAACCTTGCTAAAGCCTGACTGTGGATTTGTAAATCTGAATATCTTCTGAGCTCTCATCTCTGCTGAGCAATCTTTTTACTTAAATTTGTTCAGCTATCTTTTCTCATTCCTCTGGCTACAGATCCAAACCTTACAATGCTTCACGGTCTCCATTCTGAACCACAATCTTTGCACTTCCGTTAGATGACTACCTTCAATTTACAGTGAAATTTAGCCAGACATGATCTTTCTGTCTTTCTTCTGGTTTCCCACCTAATGTCTATGAATTTACCCATCTTTCTCTCTATCCATTTCTTTTAGCAAAGCGGTATAGGTACGGACACTTTTAAGGCTAATATTTGACCTGTGCTTAATCTCAGTCCTTTAATCTACAGTTTTGTCTGTCCTCTTTTCTACATCTCTTGGCTCCAGAGTATCTTTCTCTGTTGATTTCATCCTCTCATCTTAGAAATACGGCATGTGTGGATTTCCAACCATGGATTGAAAATACGGTTTTAAAATACAGTTTAAAAATATGCATATAAGTGGACTAGCACTGTTCAAACCCATGTTGTTCATGGGTCAGCTGTATGCTCCAATCTCCTTATCTTAAAGAAATCTTTTTCTGCCTTCCAGACTACCACATTTTTTTTTCTACATCATCAAGAGCATCCTAAACAACGTTGTCTTTGCTTCAACCCAGTTAGTTTGGCTTTCACTCCCACCATGCCATGTAAACTTTCTTCAAGAGGTCAGCAGTTACTTGCTAATTTTTAGATCCATTGGCCAGTTTCGGTCCTTACCCTGTTAGCCTTCAGTGCAGTAATTTATTATTGATTTGCCTTGAAATATTTTTAATTCATGGTTTTCATTGACAACCTCTTTCGTTTTTTTTTTATGACTCCGACCAATTTTCATTCCCTTTTTATTTTGTTTCTTTTGTCTGCCTATTCTCTACAGATACTTATCCACAAGATCCTTTACTGATTGTCTTCCCTTGTTTGGTGCGCTTATCCTGGTCCCTCTCAACTTCCCTGGTTTTGAATCTCCCTTATATGCTAATGACTTCACATTTTTTTCTGAGTTTGACTTTCTCTTACAAACTTCTATCTGGATTTCCCAGTGGCCACTCAAGTCCAGAATCATCTTACTGAAATCACCAAACTTTGTTTTCCTCTTTTAGTACTCATATATTTTTAAATGACATCCTTATCTACTCTCCCAAGCTGGGAATCAAGAATTATACTTTTTTCCTTTTTCCTTTCTACCATTTATTTCCAGATATAAGTATTACTAAAGTCTGTACATTCTGTCTCCTAAAATGCTCATCATAATATCTTTCTGTCCTTACTGCTATTGTCTTAATTTAAGCTCTTATTGTCTCTTGCTTAAACTGTTGCTACAGAACTTTCCCAGTATTCAGCCTCTAGCCTCTTCCATCTCTACTATGCTAAAATTATCTTTCTAAAACCATCTTTCATAATGCCTTGATTTAAAAACACTTTGATTGCCATTGCCCTTTGGATAATGTTCCAAGCCCTTAGCATGGCATGACAGGCTTGTCCGTCATTGACCATACACTCTTCTTCTCTTATGCATTGCACTTGTACCTTCTGCCTCATCCACACAATCTTTTGAAATACCCTTAACGTCTTATCTTCTCTGGCAGCTCCATGCCATGTTACCTTACCTAGTCTTCCTATGCTAAAATGCTTTTCCTTTACAATTCCTGCCCAAATAATTCATTCAACAAACATTCAGTGCCTTTTGTGAGCCAGAGTGGGCTTGTAGTCATCATTTAAAACCCAGCTCAGGTTTCACCATTTCTTGAAGCCATCTTGGATTTGCCCACACAACATATAATATATTGTAGTAAAGTATGCTTTTTTCTTTATGTAGTTTTGAAATTGATATTAACTTAGGACTCTATGTCATAAAAATATTATTGTGAAGGATTAACTGAGTGAAGAAAGAAACATTGTAGCTAGATCCAAAAAGGCTGAGGTTCTTGAAAGAGGTAAAGAATACTTAAAATGAGTAGGCTAAAGTGAAAAGGAAGAGTATTAGTTACTAATGCTCAGAAATGGCAGATATGTGGGTTTCTGCCCATGTCTTCTCTGTCTTCCTCAGGATCACTATCTCATGCTATCATCGATGTCTCCTAAGTAACTTTTTTCCACTGGTTAGCTTTCTGCCATATGGGTTTAACCTAAAACTCCTTTTTTAAGTTATCTTTGGTATAATCTCTATTTTTCTCAAATCAATAACTTCTCATATAGTTGGAAAGATTTTTCCATGTGTAATGGCTCCCAAATAGACCCATTTATCCCCACTCCACCTCCTCTTCACACATAGTTTTAACTTTGCTATGTTTTCTCTTTTCCAATTCTAATAATTGTTTTTTGTACACTCACCCAGTCTTACAAATTTGTTTATCCTTCTTTTCTATGATGAGCCTGATTTTTTCCTAACCCATTAATAAATTTGTTTTGATCTTTGATTCTACCATTGATTGGGTGACTAATGCCATCATAGATATCAGTTTTGTTTTTACCTAAAAAGTTCATTTTTATTTAAAAAATTGT
The DNA here is from genome assembly GCA_004027375.1 of Macroglossus sobrinus. Classification (NCBI taxonomy): domain Eukaryota; kingdom Metazoa; phylum Chordata; class Mammalia; order Chiroptera; family Pteropodidae; genus Macroglossus; species Macroglossus sobrinus. The sequence goes on from PVKZ01000203.1 coordinate 1,062,447, forward strand.
CTCTCAAGTATATTGAGCTCTTTTTAAAATACAGTTGCTTCATTCATGTCTGTTACATGGTATTTCAAATAATGCCACTAAGATTTATTAGTGAGCAACTGAAGTTGTTATCTTTTAACAATCTTTGTAGTATTTCAAATTAGTGATTTTCTTTTTTCATTAAATACTATATTTCATGTAACATGTTCATTGAAAGCTATTACTATGGTAAAATGTTTATGCAGTGACACGCGTGCTTTATTTTTACTTGAAAACATGTTCTTTCACTTCCTTCATTATTAGTTTGAATTCTTAGTAATTGAAGATCATATCCTGTATTTTAAGCAGCTGCTGAGAAAATTCATAGAATGTTATTCTTGACTAGCAACTGTATTTTTCTTTTATTGACAATTGACAAAAGACTTAATTTCCTTTAGTTCTTAGGCAATAATTAAAAGGATGAATTATAAATCCCCATATTAAAAGATTAATATACTCTTTTAATTCTGATAATTTAAGCTTTTAAAAATCCAGTATTCCACACTCATTTAGCACCTGTCTATTGCTAGATTTTGCCTATTTTTACACATTGATTACAAATGCAGAGTATCTAACATAACAGTTTAACCCTTAGGGTTTACTCTTTTGTCAGGATTATAGAAATGATGATTATACTAATTTTTATAAATCATTTATTATTTAAAGGAAGAGATAATGAGAATATTAAACACAAAGTAGATGCTTAATATAGTATGTTTTCTGTCAGGCTATAATAATTTTAATCTTATTTTCTTATTTTTAATTTTATTTTAATCAAGTATTCATATAGTAATTTTATTATGGCTTTTAAGTTTTTGAGATCTTCATCTTATTATCTAGGCTTTGAAATTACTAATATAAAGTTAATAGAGTATCTTGTTCTCTAAACCCCCACTGGTAAGCACTTTGAAAAAGCAATGTGCACAACCTAAATGAGAAATCAGTAAAGTTTCTCCCTGTGTTTATTTTTTTTGTATAGTGGACTAAATGCAATGTTTTACCAGCTATTTGATGTGTGTTTAAACAATGTCAAAATAGATTTAAAAAAGACATATCCAAATACAGTTTTTCATTTTATAGTATAGATTATAATTACTAGACAAATTAATCATTACGCTAAATAATAACAGTAAGAAATAGCTTTGTCAAAATGTAAAGAATCCATGCTATCAAATACATGATCACATTTTTTTTTGTTATAAAGTTTAAATTTAGTTTACCATTGGTTGATGTCGTTTGCTTACGTAAATCTGTTGGCTGTATTGGTTCTTTGAGAAACTTCTAAAGAAACTTGTGCCTTTCCGAAGCAATATGTAACTTTTTATCTTTTTCCAGGATATGGAAAAATGAAATAGATAATACAAAGACTTTCAGAGTTTTACCTCATCCTGCTTTTGTTTACACGGCTAAATTCCATCCAGCTGTAAAAGAGCTGGTGGTTACAGGGTGCTATGATTCTGTGATACGCATATGGAAAGTTGATATGAGAGAGGATCCTGCCATATTGGTCCGACAGTTTGACACTCACAGGAGTTTCATCAACTCCCTCTGTTTTGATATTGAAGGTATGTTGGATAATGTATTCCAAATGAAGCTGAATTGCATGAAGAATATTTAAAAATTTTTTATCTCACTAGAATAATAAACATTTAAGCTTGAGAGGGATTCTGTGTATTGATAGTTGGTTGTGCATAGTTAGATTTGTGCATATTTTGCAGATTATATGATGTTAACTGGAACACCTGTTACTTACTATTTTATTCTGATCATTGAGTTCTTGCTGCATCTCAGGCATTATGCTAACAGTATATATCAGAATAGAGGAGTTTTTCCAGGAATATAAAACATCATATAGGTTAATAAAGGTGAGCATATGGATACATATTGGATAATTCAGATAATTTATTTGGCTTTGGGATTTGAGCCATACATATGTGTACTGAGTTGCTCATTTTTATTTTTATTTTTTGTATAAAATTAGACAAGTTGCAGAGGGAAATTAGTCATGGAAAATAATTCAAAAGAGTAAAGAATTTATTTAAAGATAATTGGGATTTGATTGGGAGTTATGTTTGGTTTTTTTTGCTCTTTTAAACTGAAATACCTTTTAATAGCCCTAGAATTCTTTGACTGTTTCACTGGGATGTGTTTTCCCACTTTTACGTTATTTGTTTTTACCTCTGTATAACAAAGATGAGTAATTTTATTTACTTAAACAGGTCATCACATGTATTCAGGAGACTGCACTGGGGTGATCATTGTGTGGAATACCCCCGTCAAAGTTAATGATGTGCAACATTCAGTCCGCCATTGGAATGTTGATAAGGTATAAAATTGTATTTCATATTTTGAGATTTAATTAAATTGGAAAAAACATTGAACCACATGACCTTTAAATAAGATGTCAGGACGTTTTGTTCTTTCTCTTCAAAAATATTAAGTTTTTCTCAGTCTCTGAAAAGTCAGTTATCATTCATCAATTATCATGTTTTTCTGATGGCTGATTGATGATAAAGTGACTTAGTGAAAATTTTTTTTTTTTTGGCCAGGCTCTCCTTTAATTTTGGGGGTCCTTAATTTGCATTGGAATTCAGTGATCCATTAATGAAATTTATGCTAAAATGTGATTTATATTACAATCTGTAAATAATGTTTTCTGTATTTATATTTTTTTCTTGGTCTAATAATTGCACTCTAAAAACAGTGTGTTCACTGTTTTGTTAACCATGCCATCTTTCAAAATTATGTAATGAGATTGTGTAATGATGAAGGATTCTCTTATTTCATCACGATAATTGTTTCATTGTTTCCTTTTTACCTTTTGACCATCTTCACCTATTTCTGCTATTTGTTTCATTTGAAATTTGCTAAATAGACAGAAACAAGTGGACAGTCTTTTTCATTTTTGGAGTAGAGTGTTTTAAGGTGGCTAGTATATTAAAATATTATTTATAAAATCAATCATTAAACCTGAGTTTGTTTTATGTAAATTGATATAGTTTTTGTCTTACATGCTGTACCTTTGTTCTTTATTTTTTTATTTGTAATAAAGTACAACAGTTGTCCTTGTTTGGAAAAAAAGACACTGTAAATGAAAAATAATTTCCACAAATTTTAGTTAAATCTATTGAGTCTATCAGATATGTTTAAAAATAGTACATTCTGTTTTTAGCATTCTCATTGTCTATCAGATTAATGAATGATGGTTTGAGATTCATGTCCTAGCCTAATTTCACACACTTTGAAAATAACTTTCTGATTACTTATATATCAGAGGGATTGGTAAGTCCCCAAAGGTGTTTCAGTCATTTGAATCTACAGTACAGTGTCTGTTATTTGTGTTAAAATCATGTGTTTCTCTACTCCAATAAAGAAAGGCAAATTTACCTTGAAAGTCTGCAGCCTGGTTACCTGAGATAGTTAGAAATAAAAATTTAGGAAATGAACTGGAATGCCTTTTTAGTAGCTGATGCCCTAAGACAAAACTGGAGATTGTGATTTCTTACTGGTTTTCTTCAACCAGCAGTGTGAGAAATGCTGTTTTACTCATCTGTCCTTGAGGTGAAGTGTCCCTGTGATGTTGCACACACTCCTTGATACAGAACATAGGCTTCAAAATTAGGGCTTTTCTAGTTTGAGTATGAATATGATAAAGAAAAATATGGAGGAAATCATTAATAGATGTTACAGACACTAAGTCTGCCAGCACTTTTCTCAAATTAGTACCTAACTTTTAACTGACTGTGTTTTTTTTTCATATTTACATCTGTGTGTTACTGCAGTTGCTCAAACCCCCAATAGTGCATCCCACCCTCAAATGGTTGTTGTCCAGCTCAATTAAACCCTGTCTGTGGTGTCAGTGTTTGACTTTCTCTGTAACTTTTAAGAAGTAGCTGACAGTAGATCTTAGTGTCCAACAGCTGTAGCAGAGGCTTAGCTGCTGATGTTGGGACTGTAGCCATGTGTACCCTACCTTTGCTGGTGCCAAACCACATCTGAAGAGAAGACCCTCCAGGAGAAGGGAGCAACAAATAATAAGGGGTCCCTGAGGGAGAAGGGTAATTCATAATTCTGCCTGCAGGTTAAAGCATACTTTGACTCTGAACTCTAAGTAGTTTTGCATTTATATTATATTTTTTTCTCTTAGTAATACTATCAAGAAAGGCCTTTGGTAATTATTCTAATTAATGCAAGGCTTGTTCAGGCAGATTTCTCCTTCAGGGTTTATGTCTTTCTTGACATCATTAGTCAGGTGTCTTCTATAGCTGCCTTCAATAACTATATAAAAAAAAAAATCCAACTAAAATAACATCTAAATTAAATGATTCCAGAATTATCTGCTGATAATATACCTTTTTCAGGAGAATGGAAGTAAGTATAAGAAGAAATAATCTGAGACTGAAATAGAACATGAAAGTTAATTCTATACTTTTGAATTTATAAAAAACTGAAGCTTTCTTTTATGATGATAAACAGAAAATGCCGAGTTAGAAGACACATTTGCAGGAAGTGCTTTTTGTTTGGAAATACACTACAGAAACACATACTACTGTGGTGTTACATAACAACCAAAGATACATTTCATCGGCTTTATTTTCAACCTTAAACTGAAATTACTGGGGATCCTTTGAAACAATTTTAAAGCATCTTGATTACTGCAATGAAAATGATACCTTAAAATTAATTTTGTTCTTTTGTACTCTAAAACAGACTTAATATTAGACAAACCTTACAGTGGTAATATTTTTAATTTTTTTTTATCATTTTAGGAAATTAAAGAGAGTGAGTTTAAGGGGATTCCAATAAGTTATTTGGAGGTTCATCCCAGTGGAAAACGTTTGTTAATCCATACCAAAGATAGTACTTTGAGAATTATGGATCTCCGAATGTAAGTATATTTCACTATTGACAGGTTAAGCACTCATAGAATAAGTAGTGAATTAATTCATATTTATAAAATGCAGCTGTTGTTCTTACCTGGATGATTTTGTCCTTCAGGGGACATCTGGTAGTGTCTGAAGACATTTTTGAATGTTGCTTTTACTATCTAGTGGGTAGAGACTAGAGATACACTGCTAAGCATTATATAGTTCATAAGACCGCCTCCCACAACGAGAAATTATCTGGCCCAAAATAGGAATAGTATGAGGCTGAATTGTACATAGTTGCTCTTTATTTTCACAGTTAAAAAAAAAAAAACCTATCATAGACTCTCTTTTATCTCTGTGATACTAGTATAGCATAGTATTATGACTTACTATCATAATTGAATGAGAGAGCTTTCGAATAACACATTCTTGTTTTTCTTTTTTGTTTTATTTCTGAGTAAAGCAAATGAAGGAAAATATTCTTAATATAAAAGGCAGAAGCAGAGTTCTGGGAAAATCAGCATGGATTTCTGGCGTGCTTTTGTTTTGGTGTTGAGTTCTGGCAAAACACATGAGAGGAAGCTGTGTTATTAGATTTTATTATTGTATTTAGAAAGGCAAACATGATGATTTATATTAGTTTATTCTGCAGTTCTCTTTTTAGGACTAACCATTAAGCCCTTAAATATTTATGTAGAGCCGGTCAAGACATTGGCATGGGTGCTGTGGGAGAATGATAAGCAGAAGTAGCTTATCAGGAGTTTATAATCCAGTTGTACTGCCTCCAAAACAACACAAAAACATTTCATTAGGCTAAATTGTAAGATCTCTTTGGACTGGAATCTGCCTATACCTTTTTTCTATACATAGCACCCATACTATGCCTAGCAGATAGCTAGTACTTGTGTATTTTTAATAAATATAAATTTATAATAAAAAGATTATGTATTCCATGGCAACAAAGGTGAGAGCTATAATATAGTCTTCTCTTAAAGGCTCAATGGAGAGGTTGTCCTTTGAGCTCAATCTTGAAAGATGGGTAGAATTTAGATAAGATGGAGTGTTTTCAGTAGAGTAGAAAAGCCAGGAATAATGTAAGTTGTGTTCTAGGCAGAGTGAGGTAGTCTGTATAAGCATAGATTTCTTGATAAGGGGTGCTGAGAGAATTTTTTAGAAGTAGAGATTAGAGCCACATTGTAGAAGGCCCAAGGAGTTCAATGATCTCTTTTTAAGCAGTACAGTATTCAGCTTAATTAAACTCATGCTTGGTCTCTAGAGGCAAACTGCTTAGAATCAGATACTATCTTTTTCACCCCTTACTAGCTGATTAACCTCTCTGTACCTCTTTTTTTTATCACTCAAATGGAAATAATCTACCATACTCATAAGGATTTTTTGGGTAATGAACTAGTTTATACATGTTAAGTATTAAAATATTACAGCACATAACGAGGACTGCAGAAATGTTTAACCCTGTAACCTTAGGTCTGGGAATTTATGTTAAGAAAATAACTATAAAACAGTTTTAAAAATCGGACAATAGTGTGGTGGTTACCAGAAGGGAAGGTGGTTGGGAGGAAGATGAAGAGGGTATAAGTAGTCAAATGTATGATGACAGGGACTTGGGGTGATGAGCACACAATGCAGTATACAGATGATGCATTAGAGAATTATACACTTGAAACATATAATCTTATTAATCAATGTCACTTATATAATGTTATTAACTAGTGTCACCCCAATAAATTTAAATAAATATATAAAATAAATAAAATATGTGTACATATAAAATATATATATATATATATATATGATTGTTCATAGAAATCATGTTCATGGCAGGAAAAACTGGAAACGTCCTATATGTGTTGTCCAACAATGGAAAATTTCTTAAGATACATTTAGACAATGATATAACATATACCTAAAGTGATAATGCATAATCTACATATTCTGACCTGTAGGGCCATTGTTTTTGATATATTGTTGACTGAAAAAAGCAGGTTACAGAGCAGTGTATATAATACCCTCTCTGTAAACCAGGGTTAACAGGAGTACCTAACTGACACATAAGTAAGCACTAAAAGTGTTAGCTATTTTTCATAAGTGAAAAAGCCTGGAAGGTTGTCTATCATATTAATCAATGATTTAATAATATGTTCTAATATTTCTATAGGGATCAAGTATTCATTGTGTGATTTAAAAAAAAAAAAATCACACAGGAAAATATATAAAAATTCTGTCCCTTGAGTAACCAACCCAAATGTTACTTTCATAAAATAGTCTGTCTTCATAGCCAGAAGTAATCTCTCTAGTCCAAATCTGCAAAATACTCTTTTCTTTTTTCTTTTCTTTTTTTTTACTTTTCTTTTTTCTTTTCTTTTTTTTCTTTTCTTTTTTTTCTTTTCTTTTCTTGTGGCACTTTCTACATTTGCTTCCTATTTTACACTGATACATTTCTTCTCTCTCCTACTAAATTATAAGCTCACTTAACTCTGACACTGTCTCTTCTTTATTCTTCATCCATCATAGACTGTCTCCCACATAACAGATTTTCAAAAAAGTTTGTTCATTAAATGCAAATGAAGTATTTAAAAGTTTTTCTACCATCAGTCTTTAAATACTGTAAGACACATTACATTTATAAAATCTTTTCTTGTTTATAGATTAGCAGCGAGGAAGTTTGTAGGAGCCGCAAATTATCGGGAGAAGATTCATAGTACTCTGACACCATGTGGGACTTATCTCTTTGCTGGAAGTGAAGATGGCATAGTATATGTTTGGAAACCAGAAACAGGTAAATATTTTGTTGATCTTCAAAAAGAAATTTTTTTGTTTTGTTTTGAAGAAGTATGAAAAATACTATTTTATGGAATAATTTTTAAGGAAATCCTGATTTCAGGTTCTCAATTATGTTTTTCAAAACTGGAAAAATGATAGTGGAAGTCAGCCACAGTCTAAATTTATATTATATTATATTCCTATTGTTATGATAACTTCATGAATTTAAAATTTTACATTATAATTTAAGGTTTATTCTTTCCTTACCTATATCCTGAGATATTGTGGGTCTTAGAGAATTATTTAATGAAAACTATCATGTAAAATACAAAATATTATGAGCTGAATTTGGAATATAAGTAGGTATACAAATGGTGAAACATCTCTAGTATATTTTTAATAGAAACATTCTTGTCAAAGTTCAAAATTTTGTCTAAAACTTAATAGCAATTAAGTTTACCTAAATTACTATAATTCAGTTTTTTTTCCAGTAATATAAACTATTACATTGGGAAGTTCATTTGCACTTTACCTTTTCTTTTCAAAAGGAGAGTTGAAACTACGTACATATTTTAGCAATAAATTTAGAGAATTTAGAGAAATTCACTTTAAAATTTCTTTAATGAATAGTATTTAATTACACCTTGTTTATCCTCTTGATTTTTTCTTTAGGCATTTTTGATGAGTCAGTTCACTTAGGGATTTTTGTTGTTGTTTGTTTTTTTTACTGTGTTTTGATACTTTAGTACCAATTCAAAAATGTTAGATCTCTTTTCCTCTTCAATAAATAGATCTGCATTCTATGCTTTTTGAGTTCTGCTTTTCATAGATTCCTTAGACCTTTGTTATAGACCTCTTTTAACTATTAGTAATCAAATGTATCTAAAGTAGATGGTATCTGAAACAGTCCCTGGAAATAGAAAAATTAATTCCCCACGGAAGCTTCCCCAGCCAGTTTCTCAGTTTTAGAGTTCTGCAGTTCTTCCTGTGAGACCTTTCTGGAGTTCTTTGTTAGTTGGTGTTTCTTGGTTCTGTCAGATCTTAATCAGGTACCTCTGTACTTCTTAGCTGTCTTTGTTTTGTACCTTTAAAACCTCATCAAAGAGGTTGGACTGAGAATTAGAAAGAAGAAGGCTGACAGAATGAAAAATAAAGATAATTATTTAATACAGTAGTACTCAAATATTTATGTGTGTTTGAGGTTTTTGAGGAAATAGCATGAGCTTCATCATTATTTACTATAAATATTTCTAATAAGTTGCAGCATAATTTAATGAGAAATAATTGAGTACAAATTATTTAATATTTTTTCTTATTTAGGAGAACAAGTAGCAATGTATTCTGATCTGCCTTTCAAGTCACCCATTCGGGACATTTCTTATCATCCACTTGAAAATATGGTTGCATTTTGTGCATTTGGGCAGAATGAGCCAATTCTTCTGTATATTTATGATTTCCAGGGTAAGTCCACTGCTTGCTAAGTAAAGAATATTTAGAGTAACCCAAAATCATTTACATTTAGACTGAACCCCAAATCACAAAGTCTATGAAAACTATCATCCTTTGTATTAACAAAGCTCTCTTGAATATACTGTAAGAGCCAAATAGATTAAGTAGAATGTTATTATTATATTACAACATTTTGTTTTTTCATAAGGACTATTATTCTGGAGTTTAATTATTAGCAACAGTACACATAATAGTTATGTCAGAATCATAGAAAGGTAGTCATCATTTTTTTTGTAAATCAATTTAAGTAAATACACCTAAAATAATTTTTGGATGTTAACTAAGTTTAAAAGGTAAATAACATTTAGGAAATATGGATCTTTAATATTTTCAGTGAATATTGAGTTAATTTCTTATTCTGTGTTTTTGTTTTTTACTAAAACACTTAGTTTTCATAAGTTATGGTTTTGAGAGCTTCTTAACATGAAAAAGCAGAGAACTAAATGTCAGTAAAAACAAGATCCAGAATTAGAAATCTGATATTTTTTTTATGCTAAAATTACCTTATTCCATTATTATGAGAAATAAGGAAATAAAGACTGGACACAATTTTCAGGAATAGCATGGCATTTTTAGAATTATTTGGATTTATGCTGTTTTTCATATATTCCTTTAATTTCTGTCCTGAAATTAGGATTTTGTTGTTCTGCATCATATTGATAATTCTGTCACTCTCGAAATTGCCATTCATGTATATAGATTACATTAACGTGGAACTATTTGGACAAAGTGTTTTAAATTAATGAAATGTGATTAGTTAAATTTATTGGGTTAATACAGATTGAATTGGTTAATGGTTGTAATGAGTGCTAAGTTATTAGACAATTCTAAATCTGAAGTTCTTGATCATAGTGTAGACTTTTGTTATGTCTTTTCAGGTGAATTATATTAGAAAATAATGAATTATATTAGAAATTAAAATTGAAACTTACCTTATTTTAAAGAACAGAAAAAAAATAATGGATTTCTCTAACACATATTAAGATTTATACAACACTATTACTAATGGTAGAATTGTTAGATAACACAGTACCATATACTATAAGCAAATGTTAACAAAATAAACACCGCCTGATTATAGGAAACTACAGATATGTTTCTCTAATCATCCAATGTCCAAAGCTGGTGTCTAGTTAAAGCATGTATTCTGAAACAGGTCTATCTTTGTATCCACTCTAAATCTTCACATAAAAGAAGAATTATACCTAAGGACTTTATAATTGGAACTGTTATACAGGAAATAGGCAGCACAGTTATTTCCTCAGACTCTAGAGGTTTCACAACAGTCTTCATTCAATTTCTAATTTGCTTTATAGGCTTTTGAAATTTTCCCTACAAATGCAAGTTAAAGTTTCACTCTTATCTTTTTTTTTTTTTTTTTTTTAGTTATTTTTTGTCATAGATAGAGGGATTTCATCATTAGATTAGACCAGTCAGGCTTTTCCATATGGGTTTTAAACAATAGGGTTTAGATTAAGAAGTTTATTCTAGAAGTGTAAGTAGACTGAGCTGTTTCAGGAGTCCAAAAACATGGATTTTAGCCTCAATTTTGTTTCTTTAGTGACCTTGCCCAAACATCTTGCCTTCTCAAAGCTTTATTTTCTTATTTAGTAAATGGTTCTACTACTACTACTACTATATCTGTGCTACTTAAGAGTCATTTGTGAAGATTCTATGAGATAGAGACTATGAAAGTACTTTGTAAATTGATGAGCACGATAATAAATAAACAAGGGTAAAATTGGTTGTTCTCATGCTCTTCCAACCAGCACATAGTTGACTTTATGGGAACTTATGTTTTAGTATGCTGATAAGCATCTGTATGTGGAAGAGAATTGGAAAATGTTTTTTTCCTCTCTTTTTTTTTTTTAGCAACTTTTTTCTTTTATTTATTTGAGTCTGTACGTCTTGGGGTCAGTTGTATTAGAAAATAAATGCATTGAGGTAAGAACATTGTTATATCCATGCTTTCTTAACATGGAAGAGGAAGGATTTCTAAGTGTTTTAGGAATGTTCACATAATACACGTGAAATTAAAATTATTTCATATATTTGTAATCATTTTTTGATATACTGACACACCTTTACAAACAAATGAAAACTTAAACTGTTTCAACACGTTTTCCCAACTCTTTACTGTTTATTTTTAAAAAGAGGAAGCTTAGGAAGAAGTTACATAATCTCAAGCAATCCAAGATTTAGCACAATTCTTGTGAATGGTATATATTCATAAGAAAATGAAAAGTTGTTTTATACTTTAAAGTATTTTACTCATTAAATGCAGGCCAGAATTGTCAAGTTAAATAGTCTTTAAATTTTTTATTGAAAATTATATTTACTATTGATCTACTATAGTTTTTCTTTTTATTTATTTTTCTTAATATGGGAATATTTTGCCCAGACTTTCTTGTCTGAAAATTAAGTTTACATGTAGCTTTACATAAATGTTTTAATGGTGTAAAATTTGGAAGATATACAACACTTATATAATTTTTAAATAGTATTTATTAAGTCTGCTGAGACGTTTAATTTTCAAGGAAAATGGAGCAAGCTTATTTTTTTTTTTTTATAACTTAAGCTGAGAATGAGACTACAATGGTAACTAAATGTATCATCCATCTTTCAGTTCTAGCAAAACCTGCGAAGAGTCAGCAGGCATCTTTGCCTGTTAAGCATATGTTCAGGTTGTGGTCTTTTGGGTCTTTCATTCTACTGACTTCTTGCTTTTTTTGGTAAGAAACATGATTTTTACTTTCAGAAGGTGGTTTTATTTGCCTGGTGTTGAAAAGGTTAATCATCTAGTAATACAAAATTTAGTCACAAGGTACCACAAATAATGTACTTTAAGGATTCCCATAATAACAGAATACTAGTCAGAGAAACGGCTTCTACTGAGTTAAATTTATGAAGCTAGACTTTAGCAAAATGTTCTGTTATTAATCAATATTTATCTGCCTCAGTCTCTAGGATCCGGCTCCACATTTAGTCATAATCATAGCTAATACTTACAAAGCACTTTCTATACCCCTGGTACTCTTTCAAGCACTTTACACATAGTTAATTTGTCACGATAATCTTGTGAGATAGGTTCAATAATTATTCCATTTTACAGGGCCAGGACTTGGATTCATACTGTGTGGACGCAGAGTCCATGATCTTATTTGCAACACTAAACTGCCTTTTTAGGAGATTTTCTGAAATATTGGCTTTTGATTGTCTAATAAGCAAACTTTTTTTCCCCTAACATACCATTTACTGTATGCCTCTCTGTGGAATATATGATTTCTTTGTATCTCTTTGTATCTTTAATTTGTAGGAAACAGAGATGGAACACATTCATCTTTTTATTACCAGTATAGTACCTAGCTTGAATACTGACACTTGTTGAGCATTCCTGTCGTGTTTTAAATAGGATCAAGTCTTAATTTGGGAAGGTCTCAGCATTATTTTATAATTTTAGGTAATGGGCCTTATTTTTCACTAGGTGGCAATATCTCCTCTGAATCAGTATTAACTCTGGTTTGCTTTTCAGTCACTGTTGTAGGCAAGACAAATCTTTATTGAGCACCTATAATGTGCCAGGTTGAATATGAAACCCAGGAATCAACACTCAGATTATCTTGCTCTTTTCCAATACAAAGGATTGGAAAACAAGATGTTTTCTAAGTAGTTGATTAAAACTCTGGGGGAACTTTAGTTAAACTGAAAAGCATTCTCTACCATTGACACTAAATTATTTAATCTATAAACTTCATATTCACTAATGACCACCTGTCATTGTCGATAGCTTTATTTTTTACATGGTGACATGCTTTACCAGAATTCAGTGCAATGTATAGGTTCCTATAAAAATTTTGTTATATAACTTACTCTTTGGCCAAAGTTCATGGTGTTTATAAGGATTGTGTCTCTAACACAATACCTAGTGTATTACTGATGTGCTATAATTGTTTAAAATAAGAGTAATCCTGTAAAATAGTATTTTGTCCTTAAATTTTATAAAATTACAGAGTGAAAGCCATGATCAATTAGTAGATGTGGGGCTAATAATAATAGTGGTAGTAGTAGCTGACATCTATCAAGAATTATTATATGTTGCCTACTCTTAATGAGCAATCCTTCCCAAATCCCATGAGGTATTACTATTATTACCCTCATTTTACAAATGGTGAAACTGAGGCACAGAGAGAATGAAGATATTTGCCTAAGTCCACACAGTGGCTGAGTGGTCGAGCTACCATTTGATTCTAGGCTGCCTGACTCCAGAGCCCATTAAGCTGTCTGTCACAGCTACTTATATAGTCTTTGCATTTCCTATATCATGAAATAAATTAAGAATTGAGCCAAATATTTGTGGTAAAATGTGTAGTTTTTAATTTTAATATTTAGGAGAACCCCTTAAGATTAAAAAAACTTTGCTTATCTAGTATTATTATTACTGCTTTACAAATTTGCAGCATAATTATAATGCATTTAGCCATTATATTCTTTATGTAGTCCAAAATATAAATTTTCTTTATTATATAGTATAATGTAACTACTTTTACAATATTTTTGCACTAAGATAATATCTAGTTGAAATAAATTTGATATCCATAGTTTTATGTATAATATAATGGTGCTCTTGAAGTACTAATGATGATTGGGAAGCAAACTCAGATTATAATCTCATACATGTGTAAGATTATGCAGTAACAAATATAACTGATTGTAGGTCAGAATTTTAAATATCTCTTGTTAGCCTGGTAGGAGAAAAAAGAAAGAAAATGACACTTTATACAACATATTGAAACTACTTACTTTTTGGTCATATCCTGAAGCATCTATTTTAATATTCTTCAGTAGTAATGGATAGTTGATTTGAAAGTTTATGTCATTCAAGGATTCAAAACATATGGAAAACTTAGTCAACTTAATGGCTTTGATCATAAAGAAGAACCCTGAGTCCTTCATCGAAGCACTTTTTTTATGCTTACACCTGCTGCTTTTTAAAAGTGCACCAAAAAAGAAGAATGGCGTAATGCAAAATAGACAACAGCAGTGTGGTCGGAAAGGCTGGAGTAGGAGTTAGGGCATTGCACTTCTAGATAAAATGCCATCACTTTCTGTTTGAGCCTGATCAAATAACTTTGTATTTCTGCATCTGTTTTTTCATCTGTAAAATTTAAATAATACTTGTTTTATTTTATCTCAATGTTTTGTCAGAGGATAAAATATAAAGCAAGAGATGAAGCTGAGGTATGTTAGAGTTCATGAATCAGGCTGCAGCAGAGAAATCCTAGCTGTTTTCTGTAGCAGTATACGCATTACACACTTTCAGTTGAATAGCATGATGTGAAATGATTGGTTGGTAATGGAATACGAAATCAACAAAAGGACAATAATAATATGTACTTCAGGATATTATGAAATAATTTACTATATTTTGGTGTTCAACTGATGTGTGTGCCAAATGATGGCAGCTGCTTTCCCATTTGATTGGCTATGAGACATGAATCTTTTATACTTTCTCATATAACTTTTTAAACAGTTTTATTAGTGACATTTATTATTTCTATTTGGCATATAAAATATGTAGAGGAAATATGAGATTACTAACAGGCCCTGAAAATGCCCAGGTTACTAGAATTGAAGTCTACTCAAATAGAACTTCTTGGATACTATACAATATATTAAGATTAGTTGGGAGGGTGGAAGAGTAAATAAAAGATTAGTTGAGCAGGAATAAGTCATGCCCAGTAAAATACAGTAAAAAACATTCTTTAACATTCTTGTTTTAAACCATTTGGACTGCTGTAGCAAAATACCAGAGACCAAATGGGTTATAAAAAACAGTTTTAAAACAGAGGCTCATGGACATGGACTATAGACTAGTGGTTACCAGAAGGTAGAGGATGGAGGAGGAGGTAGACGGTTAAAGGAGATCAAATATAGGGGATAGGGGTAGGGTGAAATGGATAAAGGGGATCAAATATATGGTAGCTGAAGGAAACTGGACTTTGGGTGGTAAACATACAGTAGAATATACAGATGTCAAATTATAATGTACACCTGAAAATTATATAATCATATTCACCAATTTACTCCAATAAACTTAATAAAAAATATAAATTAAATTAAAAAGAAAAAACAACACTTTAGTCTTCATAGTTCTGAAGGCTGGGAAGTCCAAGATCAAGGTACCACCAGAATTACTGTTCAGTGAGTCCACTTTCTGGTTCATAGGTAGCACCTTCTAACCGTAACTTTACATGGTGGAAAGGGCAAGGGGGACTTCCAGGGCCTCTTTTATAAGGACACCTATCCAAGTCCTGAGGGCTATGCTCTCATGATTGAATCGTCTTTCAGAGTACCCACTTCCTAATTCTATCACTCTGGTGATTAGGGTTTTAACACATAAATCTTATGGGAACACAAACATTCAGACTACAGAAATTCTCTACACATAGCAAAGTTAGAGGAAGAGAAGAAGGATGCTGCATAATTGCTGAATGCTTGGAAATTAGAGAAATAGACCTACCAGCTTAAATAACTGTATTATAATTAGAAATAGAGTTGTTTATAACTAAAGGATTTATATATCCAGTAAAATAGCTATACAAAGTAGCAAGGCTATATATAATAGGTCTTGAACAAAGGAATTAAATTTTAAACTAAAAGAAAATCTTACTTTTAGTAAGAGAATTTTGTTGTGTTTTTAGTTGTACTTTATTATAGTCAATAACATAAGTACACATAGATATTAATAATAACACTTACATTCAATCCAAATGCAAAGAGTACTGGATTAAAATATCTTATTTCTTTCATTCTTCCTTCTATAAAGGTAAAAATGTCTTGTGAAACCACATTTTTTATAATTGTTTACAGCCAGAAGATACACAGAAGCAATGAACTTACATAAATCAAAGGATTATCAGTTATGAAAACATTAAAATAAATTTTGTAATTGTGTAAAATACAGAATCCCAAATTATACTGATTGGAGGTGATTTTAGAAGTATTTTGATGGATAGTAACATTCCTTCAAGCAACTGTAGTTGCAACTTCTGTGGTTTCAACAGCATGTCTACTTCTCTGCTATGCCACTTTGGACATAGCAGAAATTTCTCATCTCCAAAAAATTCAAACCCCAGGACGTGGTCAGTGTGTTTATAATCTCAGATCACGCTTGAACACACTCCTCAAAAGTAGGGTTGTGTTAAAATTGTGAGTTTTAAACATATCAGGTTAGATAAGAGCTAAGTTTTAAATGTAAAGTTAAATTAACACAAAGAAGAGAAAATGGTAAAGTGAAGCAATGCAGTTATATAATTGCAACATCGTACTTCAGCCATGGCCTATGTAAATGTGTTTTAGAAACCTTTGAAATGTTAGACACATAGAGCTCAAAGGAATTTCAGAAATCATTTATTATAGCCTTGTTACAGTGACATAATCTGTATGGTTTTATATGAATGGATGAATATATTTGTGGAGGGGAGGAGAGGGGAAAGAATGAACAGAAGCAAGCAGCTTTTGTTTCTGAGAAACTAGGTCTTTGTGGATATTTCTACAGATTTTTTTTTCTATGGCTATCATCACAGAACAAGAGGTGCTAGCAATAAAGGTGCTTAAAATCTAGTCACATGGCTTTTGTATAGAAAATTCCCCTTAGTCAACAGAAACAAGTATTTATAATTTCGTCTTAATGACTGGAAAAATAAAGAAATAAATATTTAGGCAAAGCCTTTTGTTATTTTTTACTAGTTAAAAATTACTTTATAAAAAAAAAGAAAAATAAATGACACTTAGCATGACATGGTACTTAGAAAATAGAATTTGGCCAAAAAGATTATGATGAATACCAAAATCCTACTGTTTCTGTGTAACTGTTGCTTATATCAGCATAGCACATATCACATGTGTTTCTATCCAGTGCTCATTTCACTAAGCCTAAAATGAAATCATGTTTGGCTAATATATATGTGGCAAATGCAAAAACAAAGAGAGCTAGAAAATGCCATTGAATAGTTAAACTCAAGTTTACTTTCCATTCATAGCAGCAAAGATCAGTGAAATGTTAAAAGGAAATTTTTGAAAAGCAAATAAAGCAAAGATCATGGGACATGTGTTGATTCATTCATCCCTGACCCATTGACTAATGTTAAACCTTCCAAATTCAAATCTTTATGTCACTTTTATACCTTTAAAGTTTATCTTGTTCTTCAAACTATCATTTTATACTTGAGAATAAAATAAATGTTCTGAGTGTTAGGAAAAGAAGTCCAAAATGTATACTGAAAATTAGTAGTCAACCCCCAGAAGTCTAAGTGTAGAAACAGCTACACTTCCATCTAAGAACAGTAGTTGGTGTTAAGGAATGTACATCCCTGAAAAGGTGATTATAAGCAGGTCTTCGCCTCAGTAATGTACCCTGTTACTTAACTACCATCAAGGTCTACAAGCACTGATTATTATTGAGCTAGTTTTCATTTGGAGTGTGCGAATGAAGTAGTACATGAATGTAAAAATACAAAGACCAATACAAAGACCTAAGGTTTTTTATATGTGTATCTCAAATTCATGGTTGATGAAACCAAGGGTGATAACTAAAAAAAAAAAAAAAAAAAATCGCCCTTTTGTATATTATATTCATTATATTGTTTTATAAACATTTTTCTTCCAATATATTATGAGCAATTTTCCTTATAATAATTATACACCTATATATAATTTTAGTGGCTGTATATCCTTTCATTAAATGAATACATTATAATTGATATAAATAACTTATTGAACAATTGTTATATGTTTTTCAGTATTTTAAAAAATACTTCAGTACATACCTGCCCTTATTCAATTTATTCCTTAGGAAAAAATATCTTGAGATACAATGAATCAGTTAAACAGGTTTAAAGAAAAATGTGCATTTTTTCTTACTAATTTCTTCTCCAATTATTAGTGAGGTTGAATATATTTTTTTATTAGCCACATAGCTCTTTTGTGAATTTTTCGTAATTGTCCTTTGTCCATTTTTCTGTTGGATTATTAATTTTTTAATTGACTTTATAGGGACTTTTGTGTATTAAGTATATTAAACCCATTTATCACTAGCTTTTTATTTGCTTTTTTTGTGTGTAGCTTTTTTGAGGTATAATTGACATATAACGAACTACAAACTTTTGTGTATATTTAAAATTTATGCTCTGCTAAGCCTAGACATATTTATATACTTGTGACACCATCATCCCCTTGATCAAGATAATGAACAATATATACGTCATCCCCAAAAGTTACTTTCTAATCTTTTCCTATCTACTCCTTCCACTAGGCTATCACTGTGAATTGGTTTACATTTTCTAGAATTGTATATAAGTAAAACAGTATATACCATTTACTATTTTTTGTCTGTCTGCTTTCACTCATAATTTGAAATTCACCTATGTTTTAAAATTTATCAATAGTTCATCCTTTTTATTTATTACTATCGTTTTATTGTATGGATATATCCTGTTTGTTTATCCTTTTACCTGTTGATGGGCATTTGGGTTGTATCCACTTTTTAACTATTACAAATAAAGCTTTGATGAATATTCACGTTCAGGTCTTTGTTGGACATACGCTTTTATTTCTTTTGAATAAACTACTAAGGGTAGAAATTCTTGGTCCTATTGCTGATGCATATTGAATTTCTTAAGCTGACAGACTGTTTTCTAGAGTAGTCATGCCATTTAACATTCCCCTCAGCAGTGTACAAATATTTCGGTGTATCCATATTCTTGGTAAATTTGAAATGGATAGTCTTTTTAATTTTAGCTATTCTAACAGGTATGCAGCCCTATTTCATTGTGGGCTTAATTTGCTTATCTTTAATAACTAATAATATTGAGAACCTTTTCATATGCTTATTTGCCATCTTTATATCTTCTTCAGTAAATTGTTCAAATCTTTACCTATTTTAAAAATTGGCTTGTTTGTTTTGTGATTATTGATTTTCGAGAGTTAGGTTTTCAATATACAAGTGACACTGATTTGCAAATATTTCCACCAGTCTTGGGCTTGTCTTCTAATTGTCTTAACAGTTTTGAAGAGATGTTTGAAATGATAATGAAGTCCAAAATTACCAGTTTTTTTTCTTTTATGTACTTTGGTATTGTATCTAAGAAATCTTTGCCTGATCTAAGCTCACAATAATGTTCTTCTTTGTTTTCTTTGAGAAGTTTTATGGGTTTAGTTTTTACATTTAGATCTGTCATTCATTTCAAGTTACTTTTTGAACATCACGTAAAGAAAGGATTGGTTGATTTTCTCACATGTGAATACCCAGTTGTTTCAGCACTGTTCAGTGAAAAGACTTCTTTCTCCCCTAGATTGCCTTTATACCTGGTCTGTACATGCTGGGCTCTCTATTCCACTTTCTCCATCTACTTATTTATGCTAATAACAAGTTATCTTGATTTCTCTAGCTTTATAATAAGACTTGCAGTCAGATTGTATAAGTCCCCTTTGTTCTTTTTTAAAGTTGTTTTTGCTCTTCTGAGTCCTTCACATTTTCATGTGTATTTTTTTGGAATTTGACAATCACTCCAAAGGTAACCTGCTGGAATTTCAAGATGAGATTACATTGAATACAGATGCTTTGGGGAGAATTGACATCTTAATATTGACTACTACAACCATGAACACAAGATTTCTCTTTATTTAGGTTCTTCAGTTTTTTTAAATCCTTGGAAAGCTAATCTGATGAGTTATAGATCTGATTTTTAAAAACATTTACACACACACACTTATATTTCTATTTGTAACTTCACAGAATCTCTGAAGGCTGTTTTGGTTCCATGTTATGAATAAGTCTTTTTTAAATCAGTTTCTTTTCATGTCATGTTTTACAAAAGCCTTCCATTTAAAATTATATAATCAAGGAAATACTTTTTAAAAATGGTTATTTTATATTTTTTCTCCTTTGTACATACAAACAGGTATTTAAAAATCTTCAAGTTTGTTTATTTTAAATGATCAGATGAGATAGTGTATGTTGAAGCATGCTAAAAACCATGAGGTGCAGTACAGATGGTATTGTCACTGTCGTCATCATCATCATCATCGTTGTCGTCATCAAAAACATTCACCCTTTGTTATATGTTCCACTCTGGAGAATTAAATCCAAAGAAAGAATTATTTAAGAAACAAATTAAATTATGAAAGTACTTATTCACACATGATGTATAATGAGGGAGAACAGAAAACATTGTAAATATTTAGTAATAGAAGAATGCATAAGTAAATTATGGTGCTTCATTAGATGGGATATTGTAAAGCTTTTAAAATGATAATTACATACTTGTAGAAATATGAAAAATGTTTGTAATTAAATTGAAAAAATTAAATTACATTTATACCATGATATCTTACATAAAATGTACATATGTATAATGATTAGGAGGGGCTTAGAAGTACTGAAAACAGTTATTTTAGAGAGTGGCTCCATAGTGTAGTGGTTAGCACATCTGCTTTACATGCAGAAGGTCCTAAATTTGCTCTCCAGATGGAGCCACGGACCATACCTCGGGTGCACCAGGCCCTGGTGCACATGGTGAGCGGTGCACACCCCACCTTCGGAGATCCAATTCTTAAGAGGAAATAGCAACATCCATAGGTCAGGGGTCGGGGCTGGAATTAAAGGGGAGGGGGAAAACAGTTATTTTAGGGAGATGGATATGTGAATAATTATTTTTATTGTTTTTGCATTTTTTAAAATTCATTATGCTTTTTAAAATTTTTTTATATACATATAATTAAAGTTCGGCTCCCATTTAAGTTGTTATGTTTATCAGACCAAGATATTTCATGGCTTTAAGGCTCACTTATAATCCTGCTTGACATGAAATTATCTGTGAAATTATTATATTTCCTTTATTGTTTTATAGTATTTAATAATTTCACATTTTGCCAGTCGTGTTGTCTTATTATTATCCAGTATTTGAAATGTAGTGTCTTTTCTTTGTTTAATGCTGCAATTTCATGGCTTAATTATTTTATTATGCTTTTGCTGTGATAATTTGAACTAATTACAGATTCATTTTCTTAGTTGCCCAGCAGGAGGCTGAAATGTTCAAACGATACAGTGGAACATTTCCATTCCCTGGAATACACCAAAATGAAGATGCTTTGTGCACCTGCCCTAAAATGTCTCAGCAAGGCTCTTTTCAGATTGATGACTATGTCCACACTGAAGATTCTTCAATGAAGATGCAGCAAGTGAAACAAAAACTCGATTCTGTCACAGTATGTTTAATTATTTTATGCAGTTGATAAGCTGGAATTTTTACAATCATTTCTGTCCTATTTTACATTGTCATGCCAATAAATATTAATTGAATAAAGTAAATTAGTTCACTTAAAATTAGGCTTTCTTGTACTTCTAGTGTTCCTTTCTAGAACTTGTTCTAAAAGTAGTGTGGTATTCTGTTAGTGATAAATGACTGTAACATGTCTCTCAAAGGTAAGTGGTAAAATGTCTTGAGAAGCTTAAACACCCTTAAAAATATTTATGCTCTTTGACCATTATAGCATTTTAGTTAGAGTTAGCCTTGAGCACCTTGAAGACGGGGGCTGTGCAGGCTTGTTACTTGTTGAGTTCTTACCTTTTGGCACAGTGGTTGGGCACTTAATAAATATGATCTCTTTTCCTTCTTTCATAGGAACCTTGACAAGTTTTATTCGTGTATGTGACCATTTTCAAACCAAACATACTAGGCACTATGTTGAGACACCTTTAGTTCTAACTATACTTTCTCTCTTTTTCTGTTTCTTTGAAAGTTAGAGAATTTAAGGTATACCACAGCACAGTTCACACTCAGGCTGTGGTTTAGGTTTGGTTAGAATATGGAGCAAATTTTTTTCTATTTCTTAGTATAAATTTTAGAATATATGACTATAAATTTTAATAAACTTATTTCAACATTATAATTGTATTTTAACATTTGAAAATAATTGAATAATGCATGACATTTCATTTCGAAAGGAAGTATGAATAGATGGAGTTTTAAAAATAAGAAAAATGTTTCTTTACACACAAAAAAAATGCCCCTTGTCTAAAATTTTGCATGGCAAAATTACTTTATCTACAGACTTAAGAGCAATTCATAGATATATAAACACAAGTTTCCTACAGTCTGTCAGTCTTTAAACTTGTATAACTTGGCATCCTGGAATCACCTTTGTCTTGTAGCTTTTCTTTTATATCATCTAATATAGCTGTCATCCTCAGACAAATGAAAGGATCTGAGAACAAAACAAAGTAGATATAAAGGAAAAATAAAAGCAGAAAAATATGTTTTAAGATATAAAATCAAAGACAAGGAGAAAGTAAATTGATAATTTATGGAAAGAAGAAATCTTATTTTTCTTATAGTCATGATTTTAGCATTAACCAAATCTTTTCTTTTAAAAATTGTTTAGAGATAATGTTTCCTTTAGGATTGAGGTATATCAAGGCTGCTTTTGGAAATGAAAGCTTTGTCTATTTGCTGTGGTTTTTGAAAAACCGTATTTATTCCTGTGTTAAGAGAATTTTACTTTCAGAACGTAGATAGTATGTATAGGAATAAAAACAAAATATCATCTTTATTCCCATGGCAATTCTATTCTTTTTATATTTTGCAAAGGTTCAAGTTAACTAGATTTCCACTTTTTGTCGTAACTCCTTTTCTCTTGTTTTCTATAATTCCCAAATTCCTTTTTTTTTTTTTTGTTAGCTGGTCACTTAGTCTATGAACTGTATCACTGGTCTTCTATATAGAAGTCTAATAAAGAAGACTATTACTTTTGTATTATATTATATTACAGGAGCTACTTTTTTTGTGTAACCACAATAAGAATGTTTTTTTTTTTAAATAAAATATAGTGCAGTTTAGGGTGTGTGTGTATGTGTCTGTGTGTGTGTGTATTGCATAAAAAATTCAGCAGGTATTTAATAGGTGTTTACTCACTGAGTAAAAGATACAAAGAATACATTAATTCCCTTACCATTTAGTCGTAATATAAGTCATTTAACAGACTGTTTTATATTTAAAAGACTTGACCGTATATTGATGTTATAGTAGTACCTGAAAAGCATACTACAACCTAGGAAAGACCTCACAGGTAGACAGTATCTTGAGACATCATATAACTCATTCTACATTTTCAGATCCAGAAATTTGACCTTATCAGTGCATCTAGAATTTCTCAGAATTTGAGATACCGATAAGGAGTAATCAATCCTACGAAAAGTTGACTTATAAACATAAAAAAAATCTTATAATGAAAGGTATATCTTTTCAACTACTCAAACACTCACAATCACTCTCCTTTTCTAAAATTAACCAGAAACCCAGGTTATTGATTATAGCATTGATTGTTAAGCAGAGTCATAGGAATGGGGATTAGGTGCGTATAAAGATGTTGTGTGCCAGTTTTGAAAAAGGTTAATTTTCTTTACCCCACAAGAGATTTCACCTTATACTAATTGGTGACAACTAATATCTATGTAGTGATGAGTAAAACTGACATAATGAATTCTGGGTACTGTGCTAAGTGCTCTATATGCTTATTTAATCCTCAAGCTGTCCTGTAATGTGAAGCACCTTCCATTTTACAGAAGACAACTTTGAGGCTTACAAAGATAAAGCTGTATCACCAGTGTCACACAGATGATGCTGATTGGAGCTCAGATTCTGTCCGGGCACAGAGAGTCCCATGGCCATAGTCAGTTTTACTACCTCTCTTTAGTGATTGAATTACTAATATTCTTTAGACATAGTATCTGGCCCTTAGAAATTTCTAGATAAAAAAAAATTGATGTTCCTCTTTTTCAGTTCTCTTTTTCCCTAAACTTCACATTAATTGTTACCATTTTTCTCTGGTTCTATACGGGGCTGATAATATATTCTAGTTCACTTTAATTGGACTTGAGTATTTTTTGTGTGTGTCTCTAGCAGCAGATTTTTAAGTCATTCATTATATATTGACTTTTACATGTTTCTTTTTCAAGAGTGATCTTTTTTTGGCCTTGTCCCATGAGTTGTAGGCAACTTCTTTCTGCAACACCTTCAGTATTGGTCATATATACTTTATCATTCAATGGTGTTATTGTTAGATTTTCAGTGAAATAGATTATTAATATGGGAATTATATTTATGAGTATTGTTATTTATGGAGATAATTGTATACATCAGTTAATTCAGAGTGTGTCTTTTAGACATGTTAGTGTTCTGGTACAGAATTTTAGTATTTATGGTAGTTTACTGAGGAAACAATTTTTTCTTGAGACAGGTACATGTGGGTCCCCAAACAAAACAAACTTGTTTGCCCATGCCATTTGACACGTTAGATTTACCAAAAACATGGCATTGAGTGTCTTTCTTTAATTTACACTTTTTTCAGCCCTTTGGAAATATAGAACGACAACTACAGGATAATAGATTAAGAAACTCCCAAATATTGATTTTAGTTATTAAAATGTTAATATTTGTGTTGAAAAGAGTTGCTATTTTATTAAAATAAAATTATTTTAATATTTCTTTTCTTATTGTGTTTTTTAGGATGTGATGCGAGCCTGTGCAGCAAAAGTAAGTAGTTTTTATTACCAAGAAGATAACTTTAAAACTAGAGTTTTCATTGTGTTGCACCAAAGAATAAAAATGTACTATTCAGAGTTTTTAATAGAACTTTTACGAAAGTTAATTTGATATGCATTTTTCTTATTTGAGCTTGAATTTCTCAAGGAATTATAATATTGGGACCTGAGAATTTAGCAAGTGGGTTCATATTTTTGTAGATTTAAAAATACTAAGTGATTGGTTATTTCATTGTCTGAGAAAAATATAACATGATACTTAGTAGGTAAGAGACACTTAATACATTTTCAGTGTGTATATGCTGAGTAAATTGTATAATCCTCAAGTGCATAAAAGCTGCACATAAATAACAATGACATATTGTGCTGATAATGCTTTTGATCATTTATACCAATGTTTCACACTTCTTTTTCCATTGAACTATATAACAGTCCTGAGAGACAGATTACATGTTGTTACTCCAGTTTTAGAAAGAAGAAAGCTGAGGCTTATTGAGGTTAAGTGATTTGCCCAAGATCCCCCAATTAGTTCAAGTATACTAGTGTACAAAAAGCTCTTGATTGTTAAACAATTTTAACTAAATTGTATTCAAGATGCTTTTAACACAACAGCTTTCTTTCTTTTACAAGCAAGTTTATTTTGTGTACATTCTTTAACTCCATTGTCAGGAAAATAAATTTTAATTTAAAAGAGTTGGAATGGCACCACATGGTCATCCTTCCCTCTTTTTTTCTGTTCACCCCCAAAATTCAGTTGAATTATTAGACATCTATTCATTGATCAAATATAATTATATGTGTCACAAAGTAAAAGGGTAAGACATCCAGAAGGGAAATAATTAGAATGGCGTTGGTGTGTTCAAAGACTGCTTTATATAATGGCAGTGTACTGGGAGTATCTTTTTATTCAATAAACACCTGCTGCTACTATGTGGCAGGCTACTGTCTCTTTCTACGCTGGGCATCTTATGGAGGAAAGAGGTCAGAAAACACTGGGTTTTCCCCACCACTGAGCTTGCTGTTCAGTATCAGTCAGGACCTATCACTTTTTTACCTAATTATCACAACTCAACAGGATATGGAATGTAGACAAAGGGGAAGGAAGATGGGGGGAAAAAGAGAACACATTGTATTCTGACTTGGCCTGCAGATGTTCAGGAAACTTGTTCCTGATAGCAATGATGGGTGTAATGATTGTAGCTCCAAGATTATTAATCTTCCTAACTATGCATAGAATATAAAACTGGAGTCAAAAAATAGTTTATTCTTTCACTAGCAATTCAGAACTATTTGTTGTAACAAATATATTATATGCCCTTCTTTTTAATACTGTCTGAATGTCCAAAATGTTCTGCACATATTTGCAAGGCTTTGTGGGGAATGTTCTCTGCTCATATGGAAACTCCCTGGGGGTTGAGGATCATGTTATTTATCTTTGTATTCCTGTTACTTGATGAAAGTAAAATAAATAGTTATTGAAAATATGATGATGTATTTGAAAATTAATCCAGATATGTAAAGATTAACCTTACTAGTGTCTTTAGTTTTTTTTTTTAAATTATTACTGAGAAATAATTCACATACCGTAATATTCACCCTTTTAAGGTGTACAAGTTACTGATTTTTACCATATTCACAGAGTTGTGCAACCGTCACTATTACCCGATTTTAGAACTTTATTATTTCCTCCAAAAAGAAACCCTATATATCTTAGCAGTCGTTCACACACACACACTCACTCTCTCTCTCTCTCTCTCTCTCTCTCTCTCTCTCTCTGTGTGTGTGTGTGTGTGTGTGTGTGTGTGTGTGTGTGTGCACGTAAATGCTTAGGATGTAACAATGAATACAAAAATTTTATTATAGGGAAACAAACAATAAAAAAGGAAATAAATCAGATAATTTCATACAATAAGTGATGTGACAAAAATAAAATATGCCCTGCGACAGAGAAAGACTGGGAGGAGAGACTACTCAAAGGATCATCACAGAAGCCCCTCTAAGAGAAACACTTGATTAGGAACTAGTCCTGACCTACAAAATCCTCATCTAGAAATAAAAATGGCACGCTCAAGGAGCAGAAGGAAGACCACTATGCTTAAGAAGGATCACCTGGGAGGAGAGTATAGCTAAATATTTGCGGCTCTGGTCCAGGAGAGGGTATATCAAGGATGCCTACAGACAAGTATTTAAGAAAGAAGAGTGATAAACTGTCACATACTAGTGAAAGAATGAGTAAAACGAGGACAGAAAATTGATCATTATATTTGGCAAGATGATGTCCTTTGGTTACCTGATAAATTCTATTTCAGTTAATGGCAGAGAGAAAAGCACAGTTGAAGTGCTTTTGGGTTGAAGATAGAAGGCGATCCAATAAGGCAGAGACTGTATAGTCCAGTTTTTTAAAGTAATTTTGACTGAGGGGCAAAGGAACAGAAGCTGGAGGGGAATATTAGATGGACAGTACTGAAGCATAGTTATTTGCTGATGGGAATAATTCAGTGGTAATAGAGAAATTAATAACGTACCCTGGAGGTGGTAATAGAAGACATGGGACATATTGGAGAAACGAGAGGGAGAAGTAAATTCTGTTGGGAAAGTCTTAAAGGTTTTTTATACATAGTGTAATACTTGAACTGAAGCTAGGAAAAAGGGGTGACATGCCCAGGAAGTTGGAGCTGGAGGTAGGGGGAGCCCATTCCAGGAAATGAGAACAGGAACAGCATGAGCTAAGTCACAGAGACATGGAACAACCTGGCATGTCTGGGGAGCTATATCTATGCAGTTTGCTGTAGCCAGAGAAAAGGAAATGGAGCAATAAGGTTATCAAACTAGGTAGTTGTTAAAATAGAGAAAGCTCTGTATGCCATACTAAAAAGTATGGACTTTATCTAGTGGGACAGTTGATTGATAATAGGTTTTAAGCAGAAGTGTTACTCAATAAAATTATTTTAGAAAAATCCTGGTAGCATTATAAAAAACAAAAACTGAGAAATAGACACGAGATAGGCAAACAAATAAGGAGACTATTGCAGTCGTATGTAAGTGGTAGGAAGGCGTGAACCAAAGTGTTAACTGTGGAGAGAGTAGGATCAGATGCCAGAGTATCTAAGAGGCTTAGTGACTGACTGATGCGCTATGGAGTGTGAGTAAGTAGTCTTGGATGATTCCCATCTTTCTGGCAGGGACAAGGTGGATAGCAATAGCTTCCTTTGAGGAAGTAAATAGTGAAGAAAATGTTAGTTTAGTTCTAAACTTACTGATCAGAAAAGTTTTAGATTTAAGAAGTGTTAGCATAGAAGGCAGATGAAGCGATGAAAACAAATACTGTCCGGGCAGGTTAGCCTTGAGGTAATAAGGGGGAATAAGAGGGCCCAGTTTGTGTAGCAAACAACACTGATTAGCAATGGAAGGATAACCAACAGAAAATGGTTTTCCAGTAGTGGGGGAAACAGTGATCGACAGTGTTAGGTATCTCAGAGGCCTCGATGAATCTGCTAAATTTAGTCATTTGAAGTCCAGAGTGACTAACTTCAAATTTAATGTTCTGATAGAGAAAAGCTTCATTTTAACTAGTTGAAATTGAACGGTTGAGGTATATGGATAGTAGTCCTGGGCTGTTTTTGCAGGAGTTTCACTTGCAGTGAAGCTTAAGGAAATTATGGAATCATTGTGAGATTTTTTGTTGTTTGCTATTAGTTTTTGTATTGAAGTAGAAAAATCTGTGCTTATAGTTTGTAGGGAAACAGCCTGTAGAAAATTTTGAAAGTAAAATTTGGAAGACCTTTAAGGACATTCCCAGAGGAACATATGGAGGGATTAATCTTGAATAAAAGGGCAACTCTTCCTCTGACACTAGAATAAAAGAGGTGAGGGTAGCTGCAAGAGGTATATTCTTCTGTAGGTTTGAGAAGGAGGATTTCAGAGGGTTGAGGACCAAATTTTCCCTGTAAAGTAAGGAAATATATTGAAAAAGGAGGTAAAGGTTTGGAGAAAGCCCAGATGCATTGAGGTAAATTGGCTTTCAGTGGGGCATAATGTTGGATAAATGGTTTGAACTAGCACTAAATCTTAATTTTGAGCATCACTCAAGAGAATCACATCTTTGAACCACCAATCCTAGGTATTTATATCAAAGCTGAAAAAAATCTTGATTAAATATTACAAATAAAATTTGGTTATAGTTGGTTCCAATTTGAGTTCTTGTTTTAGTTCATGTAGTTATGATGAACTGGTTTTGGGGAGATATTCTAGCATCTTACCCCGCTATAGAAATTTCTCTTTAACAGCATCAGGGTTTCTAAACCTAATTCCTGCGCTTCACTGTTTCAGCTTATAAAGGAGGACCTAGACATCATGTTTTGGATTTCTCTTTATGACAACCATAGGCTCCTCATTTCTTAGGTTTTACTAATGTAGAAATCACAGGAACGTAAGCTGCTTTTAGGATTTATATAATAGGAGAATATTAAGATACCCGATTTCATATACCTCGAATCTCATTTTGGCTCAAGTTTTTTGTTTAACTTGTACTTTAATATTGGGATTTTAATTTTTATAACAGATGTATGATGTCAACAAAACATTTTTTGGGTATTTGGAGTTTTTTTTTTTTTTGCCACTAGAACTGTCTTCAATTTAACATATTATCTGCATTGTTTGGATTTAGTGGAAAAAATAGACAGACGTCTGGAGGGAGGGGGACAAATTTGTGAACATAAGTATATAGACAGTATTAACATCTTTTCGGTTGTAAGTTAAAATGAGTTTGAAATTTCTTTGCAGCTTGAAACTTTAAAAATTCTACTTCAGGTAAATATAGTAACCTAATTTAGTCAGCTAAAATAATTAGACTTGTAGGTGAAGGGGACCAAAGTTTTGCCATCCAAATTGTGCCTTTTGAGATATGGATTTTAAGCTGATTGTTCAATAACAAAGAAACTTAGAAAGAACCTTTGACCCTCCCCCTTCCTGCCTAAGAGATTTAGATGGAAAGGTGGGCTCCAGGAAAGGAATCTTGGTGCATTCACCCTAGCATTGGTTAGGATGGCTCAAAGAGAGGGCCTGTTAGCTAGATTCTCCCAAGCCTCCCCGGGTCCCATAGTTTCTGGATTGCCTAGCAGGAATTTGTTAGCCATGTATGTTATGACCTTTTTCAGCTACCTGTGAATTGCCTTTTCTTCTCCCATTCCCTGCTCCTTTTTTCCTTTGTCTCTGTGGCATATAATACTTCAGCTTCCCCAATGCCTCTTTGGGTCTCATTCTTATGGCACCCCCCAAATGTGCATTTGTATAGTAAACTTTGGACACTTTCTCTTGTTAATTTGCTTATTAGCCCAGCTAGAAGAGCTTAGAAGGTGGGAAGAAAATTATTTTATTTAGCCCTTACATAATATAAAAATGAGTATTATGTCTCTCCCAAAGGTTTTAAAATTTACTCTCTAAGAGAGAAACTAATTGTTAGCTCGTATTAACTTTGTAACATGAAAATTTACCCCCTCATTGAGAATTAGTATTTGCATATTTTGCACAAAGCTGCTTATACCCTGAAAGAGCAGGCAAAACAGTTTTGTAAAATTAACTTGGTATAAGTTCAAGTGAATTTTTTTCTGGATCTCTAATATGAATTTCATTAAATTTTTATGCTTTTAGTTTTCCCCAATATGGAGGTAATAAACTGACTCTGGCAGACTGTGGTTTTTGCATGAAGCAAGCAGAAAAGTGTGTTGTGAAAAGAGGGTAGATTGATATAGGGTAGACTATCTTAGTCAACTTTCTGTTGTTGTAAAATTATTAAGCAATTCTTTTCCACAGCATATATTTCAAAAATAGATATTGCTTCATTTTATTTAATGGTCATTATTATTTTTCTTCCTCTAAATGAAGTAGTGAATATATGTAGGCTAGCTTTGATAATACTTTGAGTTCTCATTTGAAATCACTATAATAATTAACAGTTATCTCAAACCTTATAAATTGAGTTATCTGCTTTATGTTGCCTTTCATCACTACGTGAACATTTGATAGTCTCTAAAGAAATGTGTCAAAAAAAGAACAGAATCATAAAAATGCTTTAGGAAGAACATTAATTGTACATTATAGTTGTTTGTTTTTAATAGCATTTTATGAAAAAGTGACAAGTCTTTCAGTTTGAGTGGAGACATATAAAGATCCTATTCTTGCTTTCCTAGTGTTCCCTTTGGCTTTAACCCAAGTAGACTTATGAAGAGGAAGACTGAAGTAGCGAGAGAAAGAGAGAGAGGAAGAGGGGGAGGTAAAGAGGGAGGAAGAGAGGGAGAAGGGGAGAGAGAGATTGTCCCCAGCATACACCTGTTCTTTTGCACCAGATTTCAAAATGCATTGTTTGAGATGTAGGATAAAAATTTTCAAGAACACAGAAGTAAAACTGAAAAAAAGACTCTAAAAAGAGAAGTAGACTAAGTAGTTAAGTGATAAATATATCATTTTGTAGATAGTACTTTCATTTAAAAGCATAGTACTCTGAAAAATTTACTGCATCATCATACCTTACATATTTCTAATTACTCTTACTTCTAGTGATGTTAATAATAATAAGTAATATTTATATAGCACTTTGTGTTTTCCCTTTGCTAACATACCCTATTTAATCTGTTTCTTGTTTGTTATTTAGTGCTTTATGGTTGGTATATGTGGATAGCACTCTCTGCTAACAGTTCATCTTTATTGCTTCCACAGCACATTCCCATTGAGCATACATACCATTTTTGTTATTTTCATTTAAAGGTGGAAAATGAAGCTCAAAAATGTTAGATGGCTTCATTGTTACTTTATGATATTACAATAAATAGTCAACATTAATTTTGGTCAGTGTTTAATAATGGCTCCTTATAGAGTTGTTAAAGCTGGATGATTGGTTTAGCACTGTATAGGTATTTGATCCCATCTAACTGCTTTGAAAAACATTTTTGTTCTTTATAGAACATCATAATAGTTTAGGAACATTAAGACTATATTATCATATGGTCTTAATTAATTCACTCTTTCACTAAATATGTAAAAGCTTTTTCTCCTTCAAGAGGAAAATTGAATCGAAGATATACCATTTACTATCACTGTTTACAAGGAAGAAGAGAAGCATTTACAAACATTATGTAAATAAAAAGTCAGATAAAGAGCATGTAACCACAACCTACTATCTAATACAGAACATCAAAAGAGAATTTTTAAATACTAATCCAGAGGAAGTTCCCTTTGTGATTTTGATTACTTAAAAAAGGGCAGCTACTTTCATACACAAATATTTATAAACTATCATTTAACATTTTACTAATTCACAGATTATGTTTTTTACAGTAAATTAGAAATTCATGCTGTTTTGGATTTTTCAAAATTAGATCACATTTTATTATAATTTTTGAAAGTGATGAAAAATAATAAATATATAATGAATGATTTATTAATGAGACTGGATCATTGCCAAAATTAATTCTAAGTTATAAGATGAATTTACTAATGAACAATTGAATACTCTTTTGTGGACTATTCTTTATTTTTCGATAGCTGTAGTTATATTATTGTACTTATACATTTCTGTGAGACCACTGTGTTCAGACAATCGTAGTAGTTTTTTTGTATTATAGAAACATCATATTTACTTACAGAAATTTTTCTTAAACATTATTTTAATCTGTTTTTAAACAGTGTTTTAAGAATAAGGTTTTTTGATGCAGTGGAAACTGTTTCACTTGGCAAGTTAGGTTACAGCTGTGTTATCTATGTCACCATGATGTGTATAAACATGAATATTACAGGTGTTTTCTGTACAGGCTCTTTAAAGGAAGTACCTGCTGTTCTACAAAATGCTAGAGAAATATGGGTATGAAACATTTAACTCAATTAAGAAATTGAAAGGAGTCACTTATTTTTTGTATTTCCTTGCATAACTTTTAAAACCATTCTGTTTTGTTATTAATGATGTCAACTTCATCATAAGCTAACTTGTGTTATTAGTAAGACAGATTTACTTTAATAGAATTATGCTTTTATTACCACTGTATTCTTTTCTTGATAAAAGCTATTATGTTTTGTAAACGTAAAAAACTAAGCATGTAAATCATTACTGCTCCTTTTGACTTACCATGTGACACGGTGTGCTTTGTAAGCAAATATTTCTTATTCAGGTTTTGCATCAGTGACTCAGGAAATTCGCTCTAGTTTCTGATTTGGCTTTTCTATTACAGGTCAACAAAAATCTCTTATTTACTTCAACCCCATCCTCTTTACAACGGTCTAAGTTAAAACAGTCGAACGTGCCGGACACTTGTCAGATTCTGCGTCGGTTTGATTTCACTCAGACCGGTGAGCTCCTTCCTTACTTTGACTGTTCTTTCAAATGTTCAAATGCTACTTTTTATGAATTTTATTTATTTCACTTCAGAAATACAGCTCATAGCATCGCAATGGTCAGTTTGGTCAGTTTTCATACTTGAATTATATTCCAACATCCTTTTTTTTAAAAAAAAATTTACTAAAGATTTCAAAAACAAATGTGAATTTGGTAATTTAATAGTAGATACTCTCAACCTCTATTCTCTTGAACAGATAATAATTTAAAAGTAGCAAAACATGTGGGTTTTAAACATGTTTACTATTAATTCTGATTCAGTTTCTCTTAGATATAGGAACCATAATTAATTTTATGTTATAAATCATTTCAAAGAATCCAAGGTAAAATGTATTTGGGGAAAAATAGGATCCAACCTAATATCATGTTTCTTCAAAGTTAGCAAATTAATAAAATAGGCAAAGAAACTAGTTAAAGAAATCTAAATGAATCACTGAGTTGAAACAAACTATATAATTGCAAATTTTTAGACCCATGTTTTAAATTAATTTGATTAAGGTTTTGAAAGAACATCAAAGAACGAGGATTTAGGTTACTTTGGGGATTGAAGGATGACTATTTCTATTCATTAGCTATGTTTTGGACAGTATTTTTTTTTTTCTATTATTGAATTCTTTTAAAAAGATAAGAACTGAGAATAACAAAACAATTGTTTTTGAAAAAGAGATTATAAGAAGAAAAAACTTGAGCTTGAAAAGACTGACAGTTTACTTAGAAATTTGGGGACACTATTTTCTAATTTGAAAGTGTTTGGAGTTTATATATGTAAGATATTTTAATACTGCTTTAAAAGTTACATTATGGTGAGAAAATTCTTGGATCTGGAACTCTTATATTCACTCCTGACTGTGCCTTTTGTTCTGTTTATTACCTGTGAACCTTAGAATATTCATTTGGAAACTAGAAATGATGTTTATAAATTGTTGAAGTTCAAATCACATAGCACATATGAAATACTTTGTAAGCATAAGATACTATACAAATATAACATACTTAAATTGTAAACATGATGAATATGTATATGCTAGCTTTGAAAATACTGAATACTAACTTCTAATCACTATAATAATTAAGTTATCCCAAACTTTAGAAATTTTAATTTAATCTGCCAGCAGTTGGAGACATAATATTTATTGGTCATTCATAAGTATAATGGAGGGCACACCATGCCCTGTCTTTTTAGACTCTTATTCTCTGCACCCTAACTAGAGACTTGGTTTGCCTTTAGATCCTGTCATTTTATTGATGAGGAGGGAGGGAATCTGTCTCCCCCAGTGGATCCCTAACATCTTTATCCTGAGATCTAAAATTCTTCTGGGAACAAATCTTTCATTTCATACTTTAAGATTAAAGGCATAGAACAGAAATGTTTGGTTAATATATTGATTAAAATTCATTCAAGTAGTATTTTAAGTTTGTCAGCCAACAAGTTATAGATGATAGATATAAAATTCTTTCCTTTTCTGTAAAGGGAAAGATCAGAGAGGATAGATAGAAAGGTCTTTGAAATGGAAGAGAGATTACTTCGGAGACAGATAACGAATAATGAGAAAAAATAAAGAGAAAGCTAGATGTGATAAAGACAAGCCTTAGAAACTTCACAATTGTATATGGGATTGGCTCCATTTACCTTCAGCTTTCCTAGGCCATATACTGGCCTTGAGTCAGCGTACGTATAGCATGTGTGTGCCTCCATGTCCACTCTTTCAGAAGCATTACCCTTAAGCTACATGATACACATGATAACACTGCTCTACTTGATTTTGTTTTAATTATTATTATGCCTGACCTCATTTTAAGGCATAATCTTTAAAATTTTTTTCTTTAAAACTTTTTTGAGATATTACAGTATAGAAAACTTAGAAAAGCAGAATACGTAATCTGTTGCAAAATGATCAAATTACTCTCATTTTTTCATTAAAAAGCCAGTCTTTGTGGAAAACATCCTGCTCTAGGAAACAGGTGAACTAGTTTCTATACCTGGCTCCATTGCTAAATCACGATAGAGTCTTGAACAGTTTCTTCAGGCCTCTGTTTTCTGATCCCCGCAAGCATATAAGGGCTCTGATTTTAATGAGTTTCTGTCCTAAATTCTGGAATTCTATTCAGTATTCAAACCAGTTTTAAAAGGGGATAGTTAAATATTTTTTAATATACAAATAACCTGTTAGAATCAGAGATATAGAACTGCAAAAATAAAAATGTAGATAGATTTTCAGTAAGATTTTTATTTTTAAACAAGTGATATCTGTAGATGTTTGTCTTTTACAGAATAAAGAAAGGCTGTTTACACAGAGCTAGTCAGTACAGAGCAATAGCCGGCTATTTTGGTAGAGGCTTAAGAACAGGGTTGATTTGAGGCGGGGCATGTATATGTATATGAGTTTATATGCTGGAAGGCTAGTCTTCAAAGTAGGTTTATTGTCTGTGGTCTGCTCTAACTTCTATTGACCTTATCAGGGTGAGTTCTAGGTAATGGAGACTGCTAGTAAAGTATTTCTTCCTTCTTTGGTTTGTATTCTTCAGTATCTAGAGTACTTACCTTATTCATTCTGAAATCATTTTAAGTGGCTACTTTGTTTAAGGCTCTCATCTAAGGGTATGGACTTATTACAGTCTTAGTCCTCAGGGAACTTACAGTCTGGTTGGAGAGACAGCATATAGCAAATCATTTCAAAGTGGGATAAATTCTAAAATCACAGTAAAATAAAGCGGCAGTGGAATAAAGGTTTCTCAGACTTCACATGTCCAAACGAAATGCTTGATTCCCTGCCCCAAAGCCCTTCCCTCCACTTCCACGTCCCCTACCACACACCAGGTCTTCCCAGTCCCAGCACTATCTGCCACATTTACCCAGTTGTTTAGCTAAAACTAGGAGCCATTCCTGATTCTTCCTCTTCCCTCCACTTGCCCACTTCCACTCTTGTCTCTTAGCTTATTCTCCCCATAGCAGTCAAGACTACCCTGCTTAAAACTTAAATGTCTTTCTATCACAATTAGAATGAGTTCCAGGGTCCTTACCCGGTCTTATAAAACCTTTATTGACCTTGCCTTTGTCTTCATCATAGGCCTCATTAGCAGGTGGGGCTTCAGGAAAGACCCCTGAGCCAAGAAACAGATAACCACACATATACACTTAGAAGAGAGCTTTGTATCACTAGGGAGTGGTTTGAGTCTTAGGTTAGCTGGAGGAAATGTGAGGTGGATGTGTTTAGGAAAAACTGAGTCTGCAAAGGTAGATTGGGGTCAAATTGTGCCTTGCTGAGTAATTCTAAATAAAATAGAGCTATCCAAAGGTATGAGTGTGAAAGACAATAAAAGGTGTTTTTTTAAAAAATACAGCTGGTGTCTGAATAAGGGGTGAGTTAGAAGAGAAAAAAAATCTGGATATAAATTTAATGAAATACTTATTTTAGACACTGTTAATTGGGCTGTTATTCTAGGTTCTTAATTACAAAATAATCAATTAGTTAATCCTATTAAAGTTAAAACTATAAATCTTTCCTGAGTGATATATAAGAAAGAAAATAGACAATTTTCTTTGTCTATTATACTTTAGTAAAGCTGGGAGAAAAAAAGAAAGAAAATTGTAATTTTAGCATTTTAGATTAAATTGTAGGTTATAGCCCATAATGCCCCACCATATAGTAAACATGTTATACTGCCTCTCAAAACTGTGTCTGTACTTCTGTAATATAATGAGGGAAATCTCTAAAACAATAATAGGCAACTTGTATTTGTTTAAAAAAATTATAAAATGCTTTCAGATATGTTCTCCGATTCTCAACAAAACACTCTGATAAGTACAGTGAATATTAAAATTGTAGGGGATGAAATTCTTAGAGCTTCTAGGACCTTGAAACTTTTGCTGTTCAATCTCTTTAGAGTGGAACAGAAGCAAATAGGGTGACTTGTCAGAACTCACATAGCTAGTGGCAGTTGTGTCTAAAGCAAGATCTCACTTCTAGCTCAGTACTCATCCTTACCACCCCAAAATGCCTCTTCCTAGAGAAGAACACAAGTTCAGAATGTGAAGTGGACTGTCTGCTCAAGAAGACCATTCCTGGAGCCACCCCTTTATTCTTGGCGCGTTGTCCTCTCACTCTGCCAAGAGGTCCCTCTGGTTGTGGGTGTTATCTTTTGTTATGAGCTCTAGAGATCTGTGACATACTACAAAGTAATAACCTGAACAGTACTATTCAGAATAGGCGTAGATGTTAAAACAAATATCAAGGAGATAGTTTCTAAGGATTAATCAATTTATATTTTTCTTTGACCTTCGACCTTTATTTGCCAAGCCTGTATTTTAAAGGCTTAGTTCCAGTGAAACTCTGGTAGTCTCCCGTCAATTCAAGAGGTTCTCTGCAGAGAAATTTTGTTCTGTGACAGCTCATCAGAATCTCAGAACCCACTCAACCATCTCAAGAGTCCTTATTATGGAAGTAAATTTTAAAATGTGGATTATTCAGGAAAAAATAAAATCAATCACTGATGGAGGGCCAGGGGGTAACTGGAAGTGCTTATTCCATTGGCAGTATTATTTTTGTGTATTTATATTTGAATGACGCATGTTTCATTTTTATATACTTGATATATTTTTACAGCATTGTGGAAAATTAAATTCAGTTCATATTCAATAGATGAGTAATGCAAAATGAAATGAATCATTCTAATGATATGACTTTATTAATGCAATCTTTATATTATCTTTGTTAATTGTAGACTTGGAGTTTGATGAGAGAGGCAGAGTATAACAGTTTTTAAAGATAACCAATAGCTTGTCTTCTCCATGTTTTCTTTGCATTTTCCATTAGACCATATAAACATGTATTAAACTTGATAGCCAACTATTAAATCTTAACTTTTTACCATATCCTAGAGGGCAAGGTATTTGATTTAAACAAATCATAACATCATTCAAGTGACTTAAGAATTGGTTAAGAGATCTGTCATCTTAACTTTTGTGCTTCCACATCTTGAATAATATTTGAAGAACCGTATTTTTCTATTTATTTTCTATGACTTTTGCCAGGAGTGAAAAATTAAAGTTTAACTCTTAAAATTAGGAGCTATTTTTCCAGTTAAATTTTATTGTTTTCAAGATTTCAGTATTTCTTAAGGTTTAATTTTTTTATAGAGAAATGCAGTTTACAAATAGTTTAACTGAATTGTAAAAGGAATCCTGGGTTGTAATTTCACCAGAGATTCTGTGATATCCTTATGTAAGCCATTGTAGAAGGTAGATTACATGTAAACTGGAAACAAGATGGTGCTTGTATTTCAAAAGAAGGAAAAAAAACATTTTGGCAAAAATTAAGAATTAGAATAACTCAATAAACACAGGTGAGGTTAAAGGGGTTTTCCATTTTAAGGAAGGTAAAATGAGCTTCAAAGTACTTTCTCATCCCATCAGAATTGGCAGAGTTTTCTGTTAGTATTACGTAATGAACTTTAAACTATTAATTGAAAAAGAATGTTTTATTGAATTTTTATTTCAAACCTTTGGAATTCCAGGATGTAAGTTTAGGTGGTGGGATGGGTTAGAGTTAATTCAGTGTCATAGAAAAGACAGTCTACAGAACTAACTGATTTTCTGTAGACAAATGTACTTTATGGTACTAAAAAGAATAATGTTTTTATGACACAATTTTTAAAAGCAGGAATTTGTTCAATCTGAAGTTCAAGACATGTGCTTTATGGTGGCAAAGGCACCAAAGGCCTGAAGACTTGGGCCTGAGCCCTAGTCTGCCACTTCCCACCTAACATGTGTTCTACTTTAGATGAATTTTCTGTGTCATAGAATCATGAAGAGCAGAAAAATATTTTTAATACATTGAAATCCATAAAATCTTGTGAGACTTAAGAACACGAGATTCTATGGGAGATTCTTTTGATTTTGTTTTTAAGTTTGAAATCATACAATTTGCAGTGTGGCCAAAGTAATGGAGAAAATCTTGTGTTAAAACGTAATCTAATAAAATGTGTTAAGTGATTATTATAGGAAAAAAGGACATGTCAGAGAGGCGAATAATGGGTATAAAACTTTTAAAGTATGTCAAAAAAGACATTAAGATGAAGTAATATTAAGAGGAAGTTTTCAAAAAGGTATCTCAAACTTTAAATAATCCACTAGAACACACTTAACTTTTGGAACTTGGGCTTTCCTCATAAATACCACTCAACACAAAATCTAGAGGTGAGACTATGTTTATATTTGGGTTTTTCTGGACACTGAACAAAAAACCTTGATTATGTGGATTTTTTTCCTTTAACACATGACTATTTTATATTCCCCTTACACAAAGACAGAGATTTCATTAGACTTTTGTTTTTGGTGTTATGCATAATTGGATTCTCTAAAAATGGATATTTGGTACATTAAAGGTTTAAGGTGCCATTTTAGTAGCAGTATCAGAATTATACTAAGAATTCTCCAGTGATCTGAGTTAATCCACTTATTAAAGATTAAAATTTATCCTCAGTTGTAATAAAAGCCCCTCTATATTCTGAATAATGTCATATGAATTAGTAAAATGTTTCTAACTCTTTTAATGAAGTATATTCTACATATTTATCATTCCCTAATTTAAAAATCATTTTTTATCAACTCTATTAAATATCAATATACTTAATGAATGGTTCTTCATGCAGAGGATATCCATTTAGTATTAATTTCCCCATTGAGAGGCTAAATTTCTCCTAATACTCTCTCAGGGGAGAATATGAATGCAAACTTTTCTCGTATTCGAATATACTGATTGGAATGAACTTAAATTTGCTCACTCATTTCCTAGCCATTTATTTTATAAGAAGTTATTTTATATTGTAGTTACATGGTTAGTATATAGTTCCAACCTTAGAATTTTCAATCTCCCCCCCCACCACCAATTTCTTAAAAATAGAAAACTTACCCGAAGCTACTCTTTTTCAGTCACTTTTCTCCCCTGTCCCCTCTCCCTTCCTCCTACTCCCTCCTCCTTTACCCTGTGGGTGTATGTACGTGTATATTTAGTTTAAGAATCTACTTAATGTAGTTATTGAAGTATATTGTAGCATTTGCCCAGTGAATTAATTTTAAAAGGTAATAAATTATATTCATATTCAGTGAAAAATTAAAAGAAAACAACCTAATTGCCATAAACTATAAGAAATTTTTAAAATCTTATTAATTTAATGAATATAAAAGCTACATAATTTAATCCTAACAAAGCCAAAATACATGCCAGATTATTACATTTGCATTTTATAGATATTCTGATGTTTACCTTTTCCAAATCTTTCCAGTTGATGTATTAACAACTTCTTAATTTAGCTTTTTAAAATATTTTGAAGATTTAAAGAAGTTATTTGCATAGAGCATCTTTTTAAAAAAGATCAAATGAAAATTTTTGAGAGGTCAGGCAAAACTTAACAGAGCTATTATAGTATATATGGCTCTGAAGTATGAAATCTAATCTCAGAAAAGATATTCAGCCTCAAATTTGTGTAGCAAGATACATAGGATAACCACTTTGGGCATATATGTAACAGAAGTGTAATTGTTGCCATGAGTGAGCTTGAGTTTCCTGAAAGAAGCCTCTGTATTTTATTCTTCTGTCTCATTTCTTTTGAAAGCATCACCATTCTTTCAGGTAGAAACTGGACTCATCTTTGGTGACTCTTTTCATTTCTTTTTTCTAATTGGTCTCAAAGTGTTCTCATTTTTTTTATTCTAAATATCTTTTCTTTATTCTAAATCTCATTTAATTCACCATTCTTTTAATCTTTCTCGTCCTATTTATTTCTTTTTTCCAGTATCAAAGTTTGTGGATGTCGTTATATCTTTCTAAGAAAGTTCCTTTCTCTGAGTTGGCTTCTTCTGTGTTGTTTTTTTCATCTGTTTATGTGTCCTGTTTTTTTTCTTTCATGTCAATGTTTTTTTTTTTTCTCCTTGATCTAAGATCCTTGGCATCTGTCTATTTTTAAAAATGGAGTGGGTTCAAGTCTAGTGTTCCTCTTTTGTTGTGTAAATAACTCTATAATTTCACTATTTCATTCACCTTACCAGAAAGTCTATTGAGAACTTTGTATATATAGCTAAGACATACTAACTGGCAGCTTGTATTTAGGGTAAACAGGCAAGATAAATGAGTCAGACTGTCAGACTATATGTCAGAATGAGATTAAGTGGGAAAATAGTATCCACTCTAGAAATCTTCACTCTTACCAAAAGCTTCGTTCAATATTGTTTCTATTGTTTTTTTCTTTTTTTTAAACCAAGTTAAATGCCTGGAGCATCCATTTTATGTGAGATCTGCAGCCTGTTTGGCTTGTGTTTTTACATATGAACCTTTCCTGTGTTTTGTTTTATTTCACCTCCTACGAAATGTACTGAATCGATTGTGTTCACAGGTTCTCTGAGTTTCATTGTCAGATTCTGTATCTACTGTAGTCTACTATATGACTGTTTCTAATAATTTCATCTTCTATTAATGTGTTTCAACCTTGTCTTTTTTTTAAAAAAAGACAAGTTACTTTTACATTGCTAATTCAAATGGTCAATTCTTTGTCCTTATTTTACTAGAATTATTAGCAGCATTTGACACATTTGATCACTTCGTCATATACTGGTTCCTAGAACACCACATTCTCACTTTTCCTCTTATCTCATTAGCCCTACTCTTTATTCTCCTTTGCAGATTCTTCCTCTTCCATGACTTATTAGATTGTCCCACCACAGTCTGATCCTTTTTTATTCCCTATATATGTTCACTTCCATGGTGATCTCATGACTATAAATAAAAGCCATTTGCAAGTGATTCTCAAATGTTTATCTTCAGTCTAGACTTCTTTTCTGAACTCTAGACCTGCATAGTCCTGTATGGTAGCCTCTAGCTCTACATAGTAATTGAACAAATATGGCTAGCGTGACTTAAGAACTAAATTTTTAATTTATTACACTTTAGTTTAGATAGCCACATGTAACTATCATATTGGATAGTTCAAACCTCCAAAATCTATGGATATCTTTATTTTCTGACACCAGACAAATTAGACATTATAACATAAAGAATAGATTATCAGTTTGTTAAATTGAATACAAATAATGCTTTTAAAATTAAAACTCAAAACTTTATATCTGAATACAATATCGAAGATTTCATGATATTTCATTATCATG
Organism: Macroglossus sobrinus; assembly: GCA_004027375.1. Lineage (NCBI taxonomy): Eukaryota > Metazoa > Chordata > Mammalia > Chiroptera > Pteropodidae > Macroglossus > Macroglossus sobrinus. Next base: position 1,104,767 of record PVKZ01000203.1, read on the forward strand.
ATTGTGCAGATGTTTATTAATAGACAATATTTATTAACTTGAATAGGGACTGTGGAAGTTTCTTATTTTTTGCATTTAAATCAATACATGATATTGTGGTAGCACTTAGCCAAGAGATCAGAGACACCTAAATTTAGACCCAGGTTTTTATACTGTGACCTGGAGCAAGTTATTTTATCTTAGTGACTTATCATTTGAAAATGGAAGATAGGAAAGTATTTATTGCAAGTCAGAGTTTTAAAGTACCTACTTATGCTTGACTTATAATGCAGTAAGGATTAGAGATAGTATCTTTATGATTATATTCAAACTATTTTAATTATTGAACCTTTTTATTTTAAATTTACCCAACTTCCCTCTAAACTTTAGAAAATCACTATGTTCTTAGACTTAAACTTAGTAAATGTCTTATGTTAATAGCTATATTCCTATAGTACATATATATTTTTTCAAAACTACTTCTAGGAACACTGATTAAATATTTTCATGATACAGTGGTTTTCGTTATATAATTTTAAGTAGAAGACTCTAAAAGTTTCAACTTCTTTATCAGAACACAATTTATATCATGGTAAAAGTGAATGTTTTATAACACTGCTTTGCCTCCAGTGTCAGTATTCAATTCACTCAAAGGTGAGGATTAAAGGAAGAATTGCAACAACTTTATATGGCTGCAAAAGGCAAGGTGAGAGAGCAGGTTATAAAGTAGATAAATTATTTTTGACCAGACATACCTTTATTGTTTGTTTTTATAGTTTGAGAATAAGTCTATGTTTAGTAGTTTAATGTCATAAATTATTTTTGACCAGACATTCCTTTATTGTTTGTTTTTATAGTTTGAGAATAAGTCTGTGTTTAGTAGTTTAATGTCAACCATTTGATATATTTTACTGTTTTTAAAACCTTGAACTAAAATTGACAATTTTTCACTTTTTATGACAATTAGGCATATAAAATGACATGAGTATATATTTTTTTCAGGCTAGGCAACCCTTGGTTGATCTCACAGATAGCAACGACCTTGTCAGCTTGCAATCCCTTATTTTTTATCTTTTATGCCAACAGCACCTGGTCTTGCTAGTTGGTCTCCCATCCAAATACTAACCAAGCCCAACCCTGCTTAGCTTCCGAGATCAAAAGGGATTGGTCTTGTTCAGGATGGCATGGCCATAGACAAAATATGTAATTTTTTAAGTAGACTTTTCCATAAGTTTTTTTCTCATAATAAACTTAGTATTATATGGTTTTGAATAAAATGAATATTCCCTAATTTGGAAGCCTTTCTTGAATTGCTAAATATTATGATTACTTTTAGTTTTTGAGTATTACAAAGAAGACATCTGTATATCAATCAAAATGTTAATCACATCTCTGATAATGAAAAGTATTCATGTTTAATATAAAAGGTAAAATTTGCTATGTATTAATCAATATACTCATTCCTTCCCTTTGTATACATCTGCACATTAACATTTTACATATTTCTAGTAACTGTTCATTTCATACTTTATGTTCTATGATTCTGTGAAAAGTGATTTGTTTTAAAAACCAGTGAACATTTTTTATTTACCGATTTTGCTTGGAGTAAGCACCACTTAGAATCAAAGAAGCAGCTCATAATGTTTTCTTCCCTGGTTAGAGGGAAAGAATGAAGTACCATTTATATCATGAAAACAATAATTTATTTTCCTCTGTACATTTCTGTATTCCAAAGTAACTTTTTAAAACAGTAAAGTATGACAAGAAATGCTTTAGTTTTTAAACATTTTGGTTTGTGTCCATTGTAGACCCTGGAAATTCAGGGCAAGGGGACTATCTAAATTAAGTTCTCATTTTCTCTTACTCAGTTAGGTTATACTTTTCTAAAACTACTCAGCATAGCCCTAAGGTTTCTCTTCAACTAGCTAAGTGCATACTTTTGCATTTTGTGGTTTAGTCAGTTTGGTCTGGATAGTGAGCAGTCTGTGATATCATAGAATTTACTGGTAATGTTTTCTGGAAATGAATATCCATCACTTATTGAAAATGTTAACTACCAATGGAAATGAGGTTTAGGAACCAGACCTTCTGGTAATGATAGACACGTCTAAGTAATACTGATTTGTATTTTTCAGAATTTTAAATGTGTGTTTTCAGGAAGCTTTTTCCTTGAATGAAAAGTGAATGAAAATGTGAAGAATCCCTCTCAGTGTTGTTCTTAGCAACTTCCTTATGGGTTTGAGAGCAAAGTTGATGACAAATATGGAAACTAAGAAATGAGTAAATGGAGTGACTGGTCATTTTTTAAAAATAAGAGTATTTTACATTATAAACGTTGAAAAGTAAGAAGTGGAACATTGTTCTAAAGTTCTAACTTCAGGCAATTTATTTTTTCTCAACTTTGTCAACTAAAAAGTATTCAACTATAATTTCACAAGGAGTGAAAATTGAGAATGACTTTTGATAAACATCCATCTTTTTTTTGAGCGAAACCCAAAATACTGTATTTTAGTAGAAGCACCCCAACAGAAGCTATTACCAAGTTTAAAAACTAAAAACCATTTTATACTTTGTCAAAAATTAATTCACTAACCAAATTAATTCATATAGGAGGAGAGCCTACTACATGATAGGGACTAGGGTAAGCCCTAGAGAAATGGAAAAGGAAAGACTGCCCTCAGAGTCTTCCCAGTCTAGTTGAAGACTCCAGCTGGCAGAGAAATAGTAACAATATAGTAGGGTCAAATTCAGCAGGAGATTAGGATAAAACACTTAGGGAATACGGAGAAAGGAGTCAGTAATTAAATATATTATTCTTATAAAATACACTTCATTTTATGGTGCTGGTTTGAATTCTGCGTTGTCTATACAATATAGAACAGTATTGTCCACCTAGGACTCATCCAGATGATAGCTTAGAGCTAGGAATATGGATTTTGTTGAAGACTAATGTGTAATAAGTCATGTAATAATCTTAGTTATTTTGCTGTATCCATCACATCTGCCTCCCAAGGGTGTTCTGGTATTTTGGTGAAAAGTGGGTTAATAATTATAAAGCACTCCTGTTTCTTTCATATTAATGTGTGTGACTGTGTGTGTGCATGTGGTGTATATGTGTTGACATACTTGCCCTGCTTTTGAAAGGAGTCAAGTCTTTCACATCTCACAGCTGTTACATTTTGTCTGAGCAAAGTAGGATTTTTAATTTTGGCCAATTCAAAATCAACAAAGCATGAGATAAGCTGGAAGAGGCTATTGAATGAAAAGAGGCCAAAAGACTAAGAACTACTTAGGATGACTATGAGGTTGATAGCTTGGATGTTAGCTATCTAAAAAGATAATAAAGAAAACAGTTGAGCACATAAGCAAATATAACCAGCTGCTTTGGTGATATATGCCTTAAAAAAAAAAAAACAGCTCTTCACTGCAATAACAAATCTGTATAAAAAAGAAATGCCTAAATTATAATTTTATACCCTTTATCTTTTTTGACCTGTATTTGTGATTTTCAAGGTACTATAACATTACTATTAAAATAATTAATGATTAGTGTTAACAGCTTACAGGTACTAAATTATATTTTGAGGATTGAATATATAGAATTAAAGTATTTTTACCTTGTCTATATAATAAATATGTGGCACAATTTATTTGAAACGTACCAGACCGTCCTCAGATTGAATATCTAGAGCATATGTCACAGGATATGATTTGAACAGACTTCAGTCTCCTGTTAAGAGTTTACTGAGGGTGTTTAACTAATACTAAAAATTGTATGCACTTCTTGATAGTTTTTAAATAGAAGTAAGTACTATAGGATTTTAGCTAATTATTGATTAGCATGTTTAAATTATTTTGAGCATCAGTTTCAAAGTTAGGTAAAGATATACTAACTCTATATATTCATTGAATCAGTGAATTTAATTTTGGATTACTATTTGGGAATAAATAGCACGGATCATTAGAGACTGGCTTAGCCCAAGAGATCTTCCCAGAAGTATGAAGCTTAACTGAAGTTCAGAAAATTAAATTATACTCACTCTTGGTGGCAGACTGAAACCAGGAGCCATGTTGCCTGATTACTGCAGTCAACATCATAGAGCTACCCACTTCTCTCTGATTGCTTTGCACTTTTTCACAAGCAGTAACTTACTATCCTCAGATTTCTGGACCTCTTTCCTGCTCCTTTCCCAGTATCTTACCTACTCATTCATGTTTATATACCTTCCTGGTAAGTGGGTCACTACTTATTTCCACAACTAACACAGGAAAGCCTACTGATTTGTGGTTTTTAATATTCACTGTACTCTACCTCTGTGGTTTGTGTAGACATCCAAACCTTATAGGCTCAGGGCCCTCATCTTTGACATTTCTTAGTTTGGGAGAATTTTCTCATGTGAAAAGTATAGTGTTCAAAGAATATGCTCTTTCTGAAATCTCTGAAATATCTACCCATTTAATCAAGGGCTTCCCATAGCATTCTAAAAAAAGTTCAATATAAAATAAGTATTAACATATCACTAGACTAAATGAAGATAAGCCAATTTAAGATTCACATTTATTAAACATTCATTTTAGATGAATATTTAAAATATGAGATGACTGTATTAATGGAGAACTTGAGCCTATTTTACTACAAAATGTTTTTATTACTCATTTTCTTTATTCATGTAGTCAATTAACAAGTATTTGTTGAATATGAACTTTATTACACAAACAACTAAAATAAATTTTAGTAACTATAGTGAGGAAAACGCTGTTATAGAGGATTGCACAGGAATGCTAAAGGAGGGGAGGAATAGGGAGGGTTTTCTAAATCAGAAGTGGGGTGGGGAGGAGAAAATCACACACTGTTTCCTAGAGAACGAGATGTTTGACCTGAGCTTTCAAGGATGTCTAGGAAATAAGCTAAGAAGGGATGTTAGACAGGGAAAGAGCTTAAGTATACACTGATTGGAATAAAGAGTGGCTGTGGGGATGGTAAAGGCAAATGAGATGGCGGAAGGTTAGTGAGCTAGGCCGTAGCTACATGCTAAATGGCTTTCCATGCCATTTTGAGTTAAGAAGTTTGAGTTAAAACACTTGGGGAGCATGATTTTTATATAGAAGATTAAGCTCTAGAATGACAAAACAATAGTTTTTCTTGCCTGTCTCTTTGAGGGTTATCGATTTTTTTCATTCAATTTGTTATTCTACTTTACTGTAATTTTCTTTACATTACTCAAGTCATCCCCTAATTGGGTGAAGAAGAGTAAATCCAGCAGTGTGAGATGTCTTTGGAAGGCCAATGGAACAGGTCAGGGAGTTTGTTTAGGAAGCTGTTCCAATAATCCAAATGAAGAGTGTCCGAACTAAGGAGGGGGTCGAGTGGAAGACATGAATTTACTTCTGTAGAAGATTTTGCAGTGTTCAAAACCATTGAAAATCTGCTCACCTACCTTAAGGTTATTAAAAGTCTACTATGGTAAGGGCCTATAATTCTTTCCTTAGCTTTTGAAATTTTGAAATTTTTTTAAACCACATAAAAGTTGGAAAAAAAGATAAATTAAAATGAAATTCGTATTTGCTTTTTTCCTTCAAAAACTTTATATATTAGCTAAGAATCAGAATATTCTCCTTCATAATCATAGTACCATTATCACATCTAGGAAAATTAACAATGATTCTATAATATCATCTAATAAACAGTTCATAATCAGATTTTCCTAACTGTGCCTAAAATTTCTCAAGCAATTTTTTGTTTACTTGATTATTTCATATAGCATTCAGTCTAGATTCACACATATATTGGTTATGTCATGTTATTCTCATTTAATCTGTTTATCTTGAATCTTTTTTTGGTTTGTTCTTAACAACATTTTTTTAAAGAATCTGGTTGAGCCAGTCATCCTTCAGAATGTCCAGTGTTTTGACTTTGTCTATTTTTGTCTAACTATTATCATAATTAGGCTCAGGCTAGACCTTTTTGGCAAGAATACTGTGAGTGATGTGTATTTTATTGCATCACATTAGATGGTGTACCATGTCAGGTTTTCCCACTATCGGTGTTACTAAATTTAGTCCTTGATTAAGGTAATACACACAGATCTCTCTGTTGCAAAGAAAAATTTTTCTATTTATAATTGCCGAGTAGTATGGGGGATCATACTTTGAGACCATGCGACTGTCCTGTTCTCCATCAACTTTACCGAATGGTTGCAGCATCCACTGATTATCCTTGTGCCTGAATTAACTATTTCACTGGTAAAGAGATACAAATTGGTGGGTTTCTAATGTTATCATTGCTTCTACATTTATTGGCTGGTAGTTGGTCAAGAAGAGCATTTTGTTTTTTTCTTGCCTATCTCTTTGAGGGTTATCGATTTTTTTCATTCAATTTGTTATTCTACTTTACTGTAATTTTCTTTATATTACTCAAGTCATCCCCTAATTGGGTGAAGAAGAGCCCTTTAGTAGTCTCCTTTTTCCTACTCTGTTCCTAATACTGTATGTGATCCTTTTATCTTTGCTTATTTGCTAGTCAAAAATATAATCTATTTAGAGTGTATTTTCTTGATTACTAAGGAGATTAGGAGATACTTTCATTTTCTTCAGTTTAAGATATACCTAGGTGTGGTTTCATTTAAATATATTCTCCTTGGGGTTTGCTAAGCTCTTTGTAATCTGTTAGGTTAATGCCTTTCATTACAAGTTAGAAAACTCCTAGCCCATTATTTCTTCACCCTTTTTTTCCATTTTCCTTCTGGAATTCCAGTTACACCTGTTTAGTCTTTTTAATGTAGTCATACAGATTTGATGTTCTGTTACTTCCTCCTCTGATCCCGTGGTTCAATTTAGATAATACTTTTGCTCTGTCCTCGAGTTCACAGATCCTTTCTTAAAATGTGTACCTGCTAATATTATGCCCATTTAATTACCTTTTCATTTCATTTATTAACTCTTCAGATATAGAATTGCCATTATTTCTTCTTCTAGGTTTCCATTTCTCTGCCAAAATTCTCTATCTTCTCACTCATTTTGCTAATTTTTCCTTGAAAATTATTTAACATATGTATAAAAGTTAAAGTTCATGTCTGCTAATTCCAATGTTTTAATCATCTGTAGTTTCCTTCGCTGATTGTCCTTTTTCTTATGGGTCACCTGTTTCTGGTTATTTACAAGCCTCATAATTTCTGATTGTAGGTTAGAACTCTTAGATATTTAATAGAGAATGAATTTTTAAAAAATCTTTTTCCAGGAAGGGTTCACACTTTCCTCTTTTAGAAAGCTATGGCGAAGGGTGAATCTCTTTGTCCAATTCAGGAGTTGGCCTGGATTGGAGGCTAAGCTGTTGCTGTGGTTAATTTCAGAATACTTATTAAATTCTAAAAAATACGATCAGTTCCTTCCTCTAGGAGGACTTTGGGATTTAAACATCTAGAGATTGAGAGAACTCTCTCTCTGCCCTTTCCCCAGTTTCGTATAATACTGCCACAAAAGTTCTGTTGGAGAGAATTGATGGTCGGAGAGTACTGACTCACATTTGGGGTCTTTCAGATTCCAGTCTATCATGTCAGCTCACATGATCCTTACAAGTTCAGCTGATTTCTATCTCAGCAAAATTGCTTTGCCTATGAAAGGCTTGCTCCTCTGCTCTCCTGGGTCTCTGTCTAAATGTTCCCAGCTATTAAAGTGACAGCTGGTCTACACTACCTTGTAGAGTAGGCTCATTCCTCTATGGAATTTATTTCATTTAGATTTTTTTATGTCCACATCTCTCTGATGACTTTGTAGTTTCGTGAGGTCTTCTCAATATTGCATTAGGAGTAATGATAATTACCGATCTCTACTTCCATTCAGTTATATTGTTGCTTTTTACATTTTCCCTTTTCTTGTTTTTGGTCAGTTTTATTACATACCCTTTTTTTTTCCTGAATTTGTTTCTAATTTCCATTCTATTTGTTACTTTCCCAATTCTAATAGTAATAAATAATTATTAATTATTTATTGAAATGAATATATCAGTCTCTTTCCAACCAAATACTATATTTATCAATACTTTCTTGCTCTATACCAAATTAAACTTTTAGAAGACTTCTACTTGTCTGATCTTTTATATAAATTATATAGTTAATTTTAATGGATGAAAATGCATAGGAATTTGTAGAAGTGCTTAAGTATACATTTATAAAACAAAAAAATACTACAAGAAAAATGTTTAATGTTTTCCCCATATTTAATGAAAAAAATTAATATTTTCCTGCGTTGAGATTTCTGTTCTCATTCAGTTGTCACTTGGTTAGAGTACTCTAAATTCTTGTATATCCAAATTTGCCTTCTTTTGTTGACAGATATATAATACTTTGTCTGAATAATAAATTTTTGGATATAAAATTCTTTATCCTGGTTGTCTGAATATGTTATTCTACTACCAGCAAACTTCTAGAATTTTGGATGAGAAGTCCAGTATTCACTCTTCTCTTTTTCCCATATAAAGAATCTGTTGCTCTTAAAGGCTTATGAGATTTTCTCTTTATCAAGGAAGTCAAGAATTTCACCAGGGTATGTCTAAAACTGTCTTTGTTGTAACTTATCTTTTCTAGGGCTTGATAAGCTCTTTTATCTGCAATCTGATCATTCTTCTGCTCAGGGAAATTATTTAATACTGGAACTTATCTTATTTTTACCTTCATAATTTTATCTTTGTAATAATCATTCCACTTAATCTTCTAGGTTGAGCACCTTCTTTTTCTCTAATGATTTTAAATTTTTAAATTAAGTCATTCAGTTCCTTTCTAGTGGCCTACAAAGACTCAGGCAAGAGGTATGGAAGACCCTAGAGAGTCTATCAAAAGATAACGTTTTTTCTGGAATCTTAGTGCCAGTGTGTTTGGGCGAGGAATGGGTGCAGGAGAGCTTTGTTCTTCTTGTTTCTGAGCAAGGAATCTGTGCAGAAAAAGTGGGATTTTTGTAAAGGAGCAGAAAACAGGTTTTGCAGAGTTAATTAAGGGTTCTCAGCTAGCAGAAGAAGCTGTAACTCCTCTGGGGAACTGGCTATACCTGTCAGTGTAATATCTGTAGTACATTAAGGGCCTGGCAGATCCTATGGCCCACACTGGACCTAAAAGGAGCTTATATGCCTGAAGGAATGTTCGTCCAGACCCAGTCATTGGGAGATGACTGGAACGTGCAGCTGATTAACTTGAAAGAAGACATTTACTCCTGTACTTTGCAGAGGGGTTACAGGCTTTTGTTTTTTGTTTTGTTTTGTTTTGTTTTTGCTATAGTTCAGTCCTCTTAGTGTGGTTGGGACCACAAACCATGAGCATACAAAAAGAAAACAAAACAAAAGAAGCTAACATCAACTTTCATTAACCTGGAGAAGACCAGGTAACTTTCTAGAATTAGTAGAGCCATAGATGACAACAGAAAAATTAGAGGACCTCTTAAATGAAACAAAACTTAACAACAATTATGAATTTTAAGATAATTAACAAAAACAACTCCATTTTAAACATGACTTTCAGAATGTCAATCAGAAGTTAGGTAACATTCCCAAGATCACATGACCAATGAGCAGCAGTACTATGACTGAAACCCAGCATCTAAGACACAAACCCTCCAGACCCATTTGTGTTTGTTTAGCCCCTGTGGTGAGGATCTGTTTTTTATTCATCTTTATATCCATAATACTTAGTCCAAATGCTTAAAACATAGACTGAATAATGACTGAATGAATGCAATCTATGCCATACCCACTGAGTTTATATGTTACTATGCAGTGTTAACTGTGTACATTAATCATCAGAAGATTTGAGTTGTGAGACTGATTTCACAATGTTAATTTACTACTTCCTCTGGTAATGTTTTAAAATTTACTGTAAAACTGAAATGCTTTACTTAAAAATTTTTCTAATTTTCTTGTTATTAACATACTCTAGAGAACATAATGGAAGAAATTTTGTTTCTTGGGAGATCCTTTAGTATTTTATTTTGTAGAAAAGCAGAACTTAACATTTTACCCCATTTGTACCAGACTGATTTAAGCAGCAGACTTATGTATTTTTTAGTTTCCCTAAACTACCAACCTTCAACTCAGGACAATGATCAAAGGAAAGCGAGAACAAAGATGATCAGATTTATTGCAAAAGCAAAGACAGGCAGGAATATGTGCCAAATTCTAAAGACAAAACACATATCCAGCTGTCTTATTTATCATCACCAAGTGTTTATGAGCTACTGACTAAGCAGAAGGAGAACCTCTATTCTCACTTTCAGGATACCTTTTTAGGAGTTATTTGCTTCAGACAACACTGTAACTATGCATCCTTCTTTGATTTTTAGAACTTGCCATGAATCAGAGATAGAATTATACTTTGATTATCTATGGCTAGGAAAACAAGTGAAGTAATTTTTATTATATTTCAGTAGAATGTAGAGTTTTAGAAGGCAGAAATCTTTCCTGCTAAATTTAATATAAAGTTGTGTGTACTGAGATTGCAAGCTTTTTAAGTATTGGAAAAGAAATAAAACTTTTTCAGATAATTAATTTTATACCTAGAAAGTCCAAAAGAGTCAATGCTAAAATTAATAAAACCAACAACAAAACTAATAAAATAAATGAGAAAGTTATTTTATTATACTTTATTATACTTGTGAAAGACATAAAAATAATCTTGGAACAAATGGAAAGACATCTCTGGTTATGAGACAAGACAATGTAACATCATATAAATGTCATTTCTCTCTAAGAAAATATAGGAATTTAATATAAAAAGAAAATCATATAAGTCAAAGGAAAAAATGAATTTTATTGAGGGGAATAACAGTAAGAATGATGGCTACCTTCTCATAAAAAAACAGTGGAATAAAATGCTAAAAGAAAATAGCTATCAACCTAGGTTTCAATACCCAGCAAAAATATCATTCATAAATGATGCCCATTATAAACTTTTCAGAAAAAAAATATCCAAGAACAGCATAATCAGTCATCAGGAGATTTACACTATAAGAGATTCTGTCACGGGTTCATCAGTCTGAAGGGACATGATCTCAGATGAAAGCCTGGATCTGCAGGGAGAAATGAATCCACTGGAAAGGATAAATATGTATCTAAATATAAAAGATGGATTTTTTTTTAATTCTCAAAGATTACTGACTCTTTAAAACAATTATACTGGATATATATTATGGGATTTATAACATGTAAATGTAACAGTAGCATAAAGGATGGTAGGATAAATGGAATAATACTGTTTTAGCGTTCTTATATTGTTTGTGAAATGGAAAATCCTAATTCAGGGTATACCGTAACAAAGATGTCAATTGTAATCTGTAGATTAACCATTAAAAAATATAAAGATGTATGTATGAACCATAATTTTTTTATCCAGTCGTCTGTTGATGTGCATTTAGGTTGCTGCCATATCTTGGCTATTGTAAATTGTGCTGCCATGAATATTGGAGTGCATAGATCTTTATGAATTATTGTTTTGGTTTTCTTTGGATAAATACCCAGAAGTGCAATTGCTGGGTCAAAAAGTATATCCATTTTTTAAATTTTTTGAGAAACCTCCATACTGTTTTCCATAGCGGCTGTACCAATTCGCAATCCCACCAACAATGTATGAGAGTTCCCTTTTCTTCGCATCCTCACCAACACTTGCTGTTTTTTGATTTATTGTTGATAGCCATTCTGACAGGTGTGAGGTGATATCTCACTGTGGTTTTAATTTGCATTTATCTGATGATTAGCAGCCTTGAGCATATTTTCATGTCTTTTAGCCATCCGTATTTCCTCTTTAGAGAAGTAAGTATCTCTTCACGTCTTCTGCCATTTTTTAATTGGATTGTTTGTATTTTTGTTGTTGAGTTGTATGGAATATTACCCAGCCATTAAAAAAATGAAATCCTATTATTTGCAATGACATGGATGGACCTAGAGATTATTATGCTGAGTGAAGTAAGTCAGACAGAGAAAGACAAATACCATATGATTTCACTTACATGTGGAATCTAAGGAACAGAAAGAACTAACTAATCAAAAACGGATTCACAAATATAGTGGACAATTTGGTGACAGACAGAGGGGAGGGGGTTGGAGGACTGCGATAATGGAGTGAAAGATTAAAGAAGTACAAATTAGTATTTGATAGTTGGGCACGAGGATGGGGAGCAAGGCACAGGGAATGCAGTTAGCATTAATATGATGGCTAAGTGGAGGGCCAAGGGAGGGAGGGAGCAATTGGGGGAATCGTTTTATGAACAATATATATTTCTAACCAATGTACTGTATACTTGAAACTAATTTAAATAAATAAATTTATTTTAACAAATATAAAGATGTATAGCTAAAAATTTAACCATCAGGTGATATAAAATAAAGATATTCTATTATGCCAAAAGAGTATAGAAAAGGAGGAAGAAAGGAACAAGAGTAGATCCAATAAAATAACAATATTGTAGACTTAAATACAGCCATATTAGCAACTGCATTAAATGTAAATAGCCCAAGCATTAAAAAGCAGAGATTGTCAGAATGGACAATCTAGCAGTAAATATTTGACACATTGGTTTAAAAAAATTTTTTTTATTTATTGATAAGTTGATTTACTCTACAAATGTTGTATATTCTTAAATTCATTTGAGGTATTCTAGTTTTAAAATATTACATGATAAATTATACATTTAAACTATATTTCTGTCTATGGCTATGCTACCCTGAACAAGCCCGATCCTGTGTGATCTTGGAAGCTAAGCAGGGTTGGTCCTGGTGAGTACTTCAGTGGGGGACTACCTAGGAAGACCAGATGCTATAGGTGTAAAAATAAATAATAATAATAAAAAAATAAGGGTTTATAAACTGACAAGGTCCTTGCAATCTGTGAGATCAACCAAGGGTTGTCTTGCCTACAAAAAATTAAAAAATAGAAAAACTATATTTCTGCATAATTAATATATTTATTGAACAAAATTTCAATTTAAAATATAGATACAAATAATTATATTTTTATTTTATTTAATGTTTTCCAAAAAGTAAGTATATTAGTCAAAGTTCTTCAGAGAAGGAGAACCGATAGAATGTGAATATTGATAGGTTTATTTTAAAGAATTGATTCACATGGTTGTGGAGACTGGCAAGTCCAAAATGTGCAAGGTAATCTGACAGGCTGGAAACCTAGGGGAGAGTCACAGATAAGTTCAGAAGCAGTCTAATGGCGAACTTCCCTATGAAAGGACAGTCTTTCTTAAGGCCTTCAGCTGATTGGATGAGACTCGCAACATTATGGAGAGCAGTCTGCTTAGCTCAAAGTCTACTGATTTAAATTTAAATGTTAATCCCAAAAAGTACTGTCACAGGAATTTCTGAGATGTTTGACCAGATGTCTGGATAGTGTGGCCTAACCAAGCTGACACACAGAAATAGCCACCACAGTAAGCTACTTATTATGAACTTTCACTTTAATAAAAGTGAAATAAGATACAAATACAGGTTTTTAGGTAAAATTGACATAAAATAAGAAATTCTTTTGAGATATTTTGCCTTAGACTTACACTTTTTTTATATATTCTTTACTGAAAGTTTGAACAAACACATATGATTCTATTTCCAAATATTTCAATATGCTATCTAAATTTAAAACTAAGATTATATCTTTGGGTAATCCACTTTTAAAAATTATATTTTTAACACTTTTTTAATCCTTAAATTGAAACTGTAAAATATGTATTTTTTTCTTTGTTATTTTATAAGCTGAAAATATAGATTTTGGTTTTTTGTTTGTTTCTATCATTTTGAAGTTATCTAATTGGACAAGAATTTAAAAAGCATTAATTAGCCTGGGTCAGTTGTGTAGCAGTCAAGTTACAATACTGAGAACACGTGCAAAATATTGCTAATTCCTAAACCCCATAGTATGACCACTTTCATGTAAATCCAGTGTGTCATGCCAGACTGTTCTTAGTGGTTGCAGATAGAGTTGTGGGAATGTGGGGACTGGGGAAATAGGGGTTTCACCATTTGTTATACTGTATGCTTCAGTATTACTGAAATCTTGCCATAAAAATTAACATTATTTGAATATTTTATGTTTTACTTGGATTTTTTAGTTTTTTTTAAAATTTAAGGCCAGTGTTACTCTATGAATAAAATATGTCTTTTTATTTAAATTACCTTAAAGACTTTATTACACTTAAGACAAAACTGTTCATTTGCTCTGTAGTGTTTCTTCAAAAAAGGATCTCTCTGGTTCTCTAGACTGTTGAGGTCAGAAATCACAATTTTTCCTTTATAATTTATCTTTTACCACTGAATGTCCAGTAGCCGTTGATTGAATAAAGGTGTAATATAGTCCTTTATACTTCACTGGCTAACAGATGTTGAGAGAATTTTTTAGATGAAACAAAAGTTACAGGTTGTTTTAAAATCATGTTTTATGGTACTCTGTTTTGAATATACTCTTGCAGAATGATAAAAAATGATCATTTTGTGTCAATCTCCTTCAATAACTTATTATGCTTTAAGAAAAATAACTTAAATGCCTTTAAATAGAGGAACTAACATTTTGTCTTAAGTTGGAATTTTGTTAATTGCTAATAATAGCCAGTTGCAGTTCTCAATTCTAATCAAACCTTTTGTACTATTAGAACAGACACTAACATCTTAACTCACATGTTGGTTTGCTGTTGGAGGTAGATTGCAAAGTAAATGAGATCCACACCTGTATTCATTTTTAACTTGAGCTTGACTTTGAACCTGTATCTTTACAGATGAGATGCAATGTGTTATATATATATATCTTTAGAAGCTGTTTATTACAAAGAAATGCAGTAGAGGACATTGGGAACAAAAGGATAAATTCACACATGATAAAAAGGATTTTTCTCAAGTTTAGCAGTCGATAATATCATTTTAAAGGAGAAGATTAGGGGAACTTTTTCTTTTAAGACACTCCATGGTGACTGAATAAATTGCACAATATGGCATAGTAGGAAATCAGATCAAAGAAATTCAAATACATTTATTTGTTCTGTTTAGAAAATAAGAAAGCGATTTATTTCATAGCCTTTGTGATATTTATGAAAACTTGATGACCTCAATTTAGAAATAAAACTTTCAAGGAAGAAATACAGCAGAGCAGAGATAATGGTATAATTTTTGAGCTGAGAGTAGGATATCAACACTTGTGCTATTGCTCAAGGCCACTGGAATGGGAAAATTGGCTTAGCTTATCTTGACTGACCATGGAACTCATGATACAACTTTAAAGGATCCTGCCAGCTTAGTGAGGCTTTTTTCTTTTGAGCTGTACAGGTTGTGTCTTACTGACATAAATGTTTTCCAAATAAAATGAGTAGGTATAATAAGCAAATATTCACAATCTTTTCTTTTAACAGGAATTTTCAACATAGGAACAATGCCTTGTAACCATCATGTAGATGGACTACCAAAGGTAAGGCAGTCTATTTTCTGCATTAGTAAAGCTGATAGGAAGCTACAAAATGATACTGGTTAGAGTAACACTAAATACCACTGTAGAAAGCTCTTATAACCTCTCTTTCCTCAGAAATTATATCCCTTCAAGAAAGTTAACCTGACATTTTCTAATTAATTAAGAAAACTTACTAATTTTTGCCAAAATATAGGAAAATTAGATACTGTATCATCATCATTTTGTAGGTACTTGTTTATAGTGATGTTATAAATTTTTATTTTAAAAATACTTTATACTTTTGATAAAGTCTGTAAATCTATATACAAATTTATTTAAACCCTTTTTAAAATGAATGTTATTTTGTACACTAGCATCATTTAGAGTAAATGGTTTATAATAGTGAAAAGCCAGTATGCTTCATTTTTCATAGGAATACTATGCTTTATTATTATTGAAGTGAATCTTTACTTTTATCCCTCTTTTATTACTACCAGGTAACAAAAGGCGTTTAACAATTATAGTATCTATTCACTATATTAAAAATAACTTTAGAAGATGATATAGAAGGAAGATGATAAAATTTCCCTTTTAGTTTCTGAATGTAATAGTTGTATGAAATATACATCAGTTCCTAGTTCCCACTTAAAAGATTCATAAGAAGATAATAGACTAGAGTATATCTTAGTCTTCACTAAGCATAATCTTATTTCTTGTCCTTGCTATACAATAAGTCTTTCAAGTACTCCATACAACTCATCATTTCCTGTTGTGAAAAAAGATTTGAGAAAGATTTGGTAATATCTTTTTAAAGAAAATATTCAACTATAGTTGAATTTTATTGATAATTTATATTTTCCTCAAGGGTAAATTGACTCCATTTTCTATTTGTAATAAATCCATATGATTAATTCAATATGTTTGATAACTTAATATGTGGGGCTCCAGAAAAGACTAGTGTTAGAGGAATTAATTATCAAAGTAATCATTAAAAAATACTTGACTATAGTGTGTGTTCCAGTTATCCTTTAGCAGCCATAACATTGTGCAAATTTCATTCTTTAATATTTAAAAATTAAAGATTAGCAATTATGGAAAATGAATGTACTTGAATATTATACTCCTTGGATTACTTTGTATACTTTTGAAATTTGTTATTACTATAGATATTCCTGTTTACATTTGTTTACATTTCTGTGTGTGTATGTGTGTGTGTGTGTGTGTGTGTACGTACGTACATTCTAGATCTCAGAAAAGTACAGTCTGGCAGTTTTTTGTCTTACCCTATAGGCTAATTATAGATGCCCATGTGAGTTAAATGATGAAATAATAGAACCAAAGCTTCATGAAACCATGAGAAATAATGCTATAAATGTTATAGTGGTGCCCTAATGATCTCATAATAATTCCAATGAATTAAGACCGATATCTAATAATAATAGTTTAGGTACTGTTTGTCTTTTGATTAAGAACCCACTTGGGTTATTAAATGATAGTTCCTAATATATTAATAACATTCTACTCTGTGCAATCGATAGGTTTTAATATAATTGGTTTATACAGGCCCTCCCTGAGCACTCATTAGTTCTCCAGGTTTTGACTTGAGCCAAGCTTTCTTTCTGATATGTTTTTTAAGCTCTTCTTCTCCGTCTCTTTACTATAAACTGAGCATATTCTACTACCCCTCCTCCACAGCCCCCCTGCATACTGTCAGTTCACGTTAACCCTTTCTCCATAACCTCTAAATAGAATCACAAGTGTGTTCATTACTCATGTCCTCTGGACCCAGGAAGGTAAAGTCTGATTTTCACAGAAAATATAATTATACTTAATTTCCATTCTTTGTGCCTGTATGCCCTTATTTTCATTAAAAGGATTACGAGCAGAAAATATTTAAAGATAAAAGAAATAGGAAAATATCTATCCAAAAATTTAACAAAGTAGGATATTTGTAAGGTCAATTACAGAGCATAGCTTTATCCTATGACACTATAATGTGATGTAGTGAGTGTTCACTAAGTAAATATGTTAGCCTGAGAACAGAACCACCTCTGTACCTTTATTCTCTGTGTTTTCTTACTCTTTTTAATTTACTTATTTCCCTTTTATTTATTTATTAAATGAACTCTAATTTTTTTGTTTGGAATCTTTCTTTCTGATATAAACAATACCATATCTTTTTTTTGAGATTCTTTTGATAGAAAGTAAAACAATTATCCCCACATGGCATTAACCATTTAAGCAAAAAGGATTAAACCTTTCTATTTGGCTGTAGTCACTACTTTTTGTTTTTGTTTTTCTGCATTCTGTGCTCTTAATGTAGTCTATATCTAAGAGTACATTTTCAAGTTATGTTTTTCAAGAACTATAAATTGAGAGGCATATTATTAGATCCTACCTATTTTAAAATATCTTTCTGTTATTTTTGCATAAGACAAGTGGCCAGGGTTTTAAATTATTTGATCATAACCTTTTCCCCAAAGCATTGTGGAAATTGATCATCTTTTTGCCTTCTGGCATTTAGTATTTCAGTAGAGACACGGGGCATTAGCCTGGTATGTATGTATGTATGTATGTATGTATATATGTATTTTGTATAGGTAGCCTGTTTTGCCTACTTGTGTATTATAAATTTTCTTTTTTTTTTTAAACCTAATGTCCTAGTTCAGATTTGATGGTTAAATATGTGGCTTTTCACTGATTTTTGTCCTGAGTGCTATTCACTCAGACATTTTAGCATTATAGGAAAAGCAAAAAAGACATTAGACAATTATAATACTAGGTTATATGAAAATAATTAGATCATGCCACTTTAAGAATTAGTTGCTGCACCTGCTCCTAGCCTATAGCAAGTTAAGGATAATATCAAACTCAGATTAATCAGAGGACATTGTCTGAACCCTAAAAGGCAGGTGTAAAAGTTAGTTAATAGTTAAATCAGCACAGGCTTGAGTCCCATATTTCCTTTAAATGAAGGGCTTATTTGCAAATCAAAGAGAAAGAGCAACTAGCATAAGGAAGTCTTCCCCCTATATGTTTGTGGTTTCTTCTTATTTGAGGTTGTTTACATAAGGAACATAGTTAAAACATATCTGCCCTTTAATGTACAACTATATGCACAGCAGTTTCCATAGCTTTTCATATTGTGTGGTGGAATTAAAACATGGTAAGTAGTGCTGAATACACCTAAAGAACTTTTCGTGATTTAGGAGAATTGTTCTTGAATCTCTTGAGTGAAAACTGATAAGATAAAATTCAAATAGCATTAATATGTTCTATTATAATCAATCATGGATTTTTGTAAAGCTTCTTTATTTCAAATCTGTAACACTAGTAGTATGCCTTTCTTTTTATTTTATTCTATGATTCCACAACCTTCATTAATGAGAATGAGTTTTCTTTTAACAAAATTTTTTTTTGTCAGTTTATAAAACTACAGCATGCATTTTCACAGAAGGCTACACACCTGCCACAACAGGTTGAAACAAAATCCAGGCTGTCTCATCAGAGTTATACCAGTTATGGAACCCTTTGCCATTCTTCTAAGTATTGCATTAATATTAGGAATTAAATATTTTTGCTTGGTTAGAAATTTAAATGTTGATTCATTATTCTTATTATAAGACCAAGCTATTTATTTATTCTGCAGCTAAACTTCTAGGTTTTCTAAAAGTTTGATTGATAAATTTTTGTCATATAATTTTTCATCAATACTAAAATATGTTTTAGAGTATTTTATTATTCTGAAAATGTATCTGAGTTGTTCATGATGTTACTTGCCCTTAACACTAAATTTATTCACAATTGTACTCATCTGAAACATACAAATTTAATTTTATTCTGAGGCTTTTGAATTTTATGATATCTGTACTTATTCTACAACATCTTGATTTGTTTTTATTGTTGGATTGTCATCATTGTTTACCCCACTCTGTAAGTTCACAAGATTGCTACATATTCCATTATTACACATTAGTATAATATGCTTCATGCATATATTTAAGAAAATATGTTTTTCACATTTTTACAAAATATCAGAGGCAACTCGTTTATAGATAAATGCATGAGTTCAAATGAAATGTCTTTGATCCAAAGGAAGCACTTCATTTTCTCCAATCGGTAGAATTTTCCAGGAATTTATAGTATGTAGATTGGGGTGAATATATTCCTATAAAACTCATAAAATTGAACCTATGGCCAATCTCCACCTGTAGGTAATTACAGGGTGGAGAGGGAACTGATAAACTATAAGCTTTTATAACTTAAGTCATAAAAAAATCTGTTTTCACTTATCAATAAAATAGTAATTTAAAGCAATTCTATTGAAATTCAAAAGTAAATGTAAAATACGTTGTCCTTTAAAGACCACTTTGGAGTTGTTCATAATGTAACATTTTTCTTAGGTATCTGCATATTATTTTTTATCCAGACATTGTAAATTATGAAGCTTATGTTAGATTTTCCCATACTCAACTGATATTTGTTTTTCTTAGATGTTTTTCTCCTAATTCTTTTTTAATTTTGCTAAATTTTTCTACCTGGCAAACTTTTAAAACTGAAAATTTTATGTTACTGGAGGACTATAACATAACAGTAGCATAGTCTGAATTTGTTTTCTAAATAATCAGTAAACACTGATTATTTAGAATGTGCATAGGCTGGTACAGTACCAAGCAGTAGGTAGGTATGGAAAAAGTAGAAATACAAAAAATATAAAACATGCTTTGTGTCTTTGAGTACCTCTTGGTGAGCTGTAAACAGTTAAATCTCAATATATGAAATGGTTAAAAGTTCAGAGCTATATATAACAGATGTTATGTCACTAAGGCAAGCTTGTGCTGAAGTATAGAAAAATGCTTTAGACCTTGAGTGCTGTAGGAATTCCCAGGACTGGAGTAGTTTGGGAAGGCTGTATAGAGTAGGAAGGTGCTACTGGATCATAAAGAAGGGACGGAAAAGATCTGTAGGAAAAAGAAAATATGCACAGTTGACAGATGGATAGCCAGTTTGAAGCAGAGTATTTAAGAACATGAGATAGAAGATTAGAAAAGGTAATCTGGGTATGATTTATGAGATCACTGGGTGTTATGAAAAGAATTAAGACTTTCTCAGTATAAACAATAATAAGGCATTTGAGCATAAGAATATGACCATGGGGGTAATGTTTTTAAAAAGTTAAAATAAAAGCAGCTCATGAAATTATAGTTGGTTGCCAACAGGAAGAAGGTGAGTGAGTTGTGAAGCTGCTGTAATCCACACTTAAGGTGATAAGGGTCTGAATAAAGAAAAGGCAATGGAAATGGAAATAGATGCTTGTGAGAAAGGTTGGAGATCAGAACTGTTTGGGACTCAAAAGAGAAGTGCTAAAAGATGATTCCAAGACTGCAGATATTGGTTATTGAGGGAATGATGACTCCATCAACAGATGATTCCACTGTTTAAAAAAAAAACAGAAATTAAGGATGATTTTTAGAGAATAATAAATTCCACTTTAGATATATTGAGCCTGTGAACAGGTAGAAGTGTTCAGCAGAGAACTGAGAACATGGGCTTGGATCTCAGGAAAAAAGGATGAGTTTGAAGGTCTAAAGTTCTTGAGCTTGGTAGAGCCACATTCTCTATCTCCGAAGTCCAGAAGGGAGACCCAGTAGTCAGAAGGCTCAGGCTTCAGCTGTGGGAAGTCACATGTATCATCTTGGGTACATTCTTCATGACAGGGGTATTGAAAGGCCCCATTCAAGAAGGAGTCAGATATCCAGTTTTTAGAATAAAGCTGATTCAGGAACCAGTCTTCACCTTTTTACCCCCTAAATTCATTCTCTGCCTGCTCACTTCCCAGATCCATTCTCCACAGAGCTGTTTATCCAAAGCATGAATACAGTCATGCATTAAAGACCCTGTGGAGTACCCTATCTCTTACCAGTTGAAAAGTAAGCTATTTAGAAAATCATTTGAAGCCCTTCCACTACCTTTCTGAACTTTTTCCAGCTTTTCCCCAGTATTCATTCTGGCCACTGTGAGCTACTTGCAGTTCCCTAAACTTGTCTGGGTCTCTCACACTGATAAGTAATATTAGAAGAGAGGTTAAAAACACTGAGTCCAGAACCAAATTACCAGGCTTCAAGTCCTGATTTTGCTCCACATGACTTAGGCAAGTTTCTTTATACATCTTTGTGTTTCAGTTTCCTCATCTGTAAATAGGGGTATAAATACCTACCTCAGATTGTTATGAGGGATAAAGGAGTTAAGACACATTGCACCCCACTCAATATATTTCTGTATACCAGATATTGAATATTATTTAATCATAAGAGATGGCCAGATAATAAGGACAAGAACATATCCCAAACCTGAGAAGATTCTTGGGTCCAGAATCAAAGGGTGAACCCAAGGTCCCAGCTAGGGGACATCAGGAACCAGGAAATTGGATGAAAGCCTGTCTGTGTCCTGACCAACCTTCTTTCTCTTATCTTTTTATGTTTTAGTTCATTTTATTATGTATTTATTTATTGCACATTCTGACTCTTGCCTGGAGTCAAGTCCAGCTACACCAGCATAACAGGCATAAACTGAGACTGTCTTGGGCAATTGTAAATGTGCAATCACCTTATTCATCAGTCAGTAACAGCAGAGTGATCTTTCTTAAATATAATTCAGAAAGAGTTATCCTCCTGCTCAACACTCTTTAATAACTTCTCCTTATGTTTAGAATAAATCCCAAACCCTTTCCTGGAGTCTTTTGGGTGTCTGTGATATGGTCTCTGCCTGCCTCTTCAGCATCACCTTATAACACTCTCTGCTGATTTGTTTTTAACACAACCAATTTTTATTTACTCACCCATAAGCCTTTGACTATTTGGTTTCTCTGCCAGGAGTATTTATACCCTTTTGTATAAAAGGCTTTTTCTTTGTGTGTTATATGCTGTTGAGCTGACTCCAACTCCAGTTGTTTCTCTGAATGAGTGATTTCCACAGTGCCCTGTCCTCAACAGCCCTGCTCAGCTCCTGTAGACTCCTGCCCATGGCTTCTTTTATGGAGTCAGTCCATCTCATATTTGGTCTTCCTCTTTTTCTGCCGTCTTCTATCTGCCCCAGCATTATTGTATTTTCCAAAGAACCCTGCCTTCTTACTGGTCTACCTGAAGTAGGACAGCTTATCTTTTGTCATTTTTCTTCCAGCGATGTTTCAAGTGGAATTTGATCTAGGACCCACTTGTTCATCTTTCCGATTGTCCAGGGCATATGTAAAGCTCTTCTCTAACACCATATTACATATGAACCAATTGTTTTCCTGTCAGCTTTCTTCACTGTTCAATGTTCGCATTCATACACTATAATTGTAGGAACACGTGGATGAGCTTAGCCTTGGACCTTAATGACACATTCTTGCTCTTTGTCATCTTCCTAATTCTTTTTCTTCAGATCCCCATAAATGGCAACTTTCAAAGGATCTTATTACACCACTCCATCTGAAATAGATACACCTTATGTAGTCTTTATTATTTACTGCTTGTTTTCTTCACCTTAGTGCTTTTCTCAATTTGTAATTTTTCTTTAGTTGTTTTTTTATTTATCTCTTGTTTTCCTAAACAGGATGTAAGTTCCATGAAAGCAGGGACCATCCATGTCTGTCTTATTCACCACTGCTTACTGGCTGTCAATAGATAGTACTTAAACAAATAAATATATGCTAAAACTATAAAAATAAGTAAGAGCAAAGAGCCAGGCTGGACTTCAAGAATGTCCATATTCAGGAGCTTGGAAGAAGAGGGCTCACGGAAGACATATGAGGAGAGAAGAGAGATGGGGGACATCAGGAATAGTGTGGCATCTTAGAAGCAAAGGGCGTGTGGAAACAGGGAGTTTTGTGCAATCATAGGTGGCCAGAAACATTTGGGAGAATGAGAACAGTGCCCCATAAGGGAAGCGAAGTGGTTACGCTGGGAGGCATGATGAAGTGCAAGCAGTTCAGGAAACCTGTCATGAGAGGAGGATGAGAAGTACAACAGCGTTAGCTTAGCATTGTGTGTATACTGCTGACTAATTTTACAAAAGAAAGTAGCATTTTCCAAAAGGGCAGCCATAATATAAATCTATATAGAATATAAAGTAACTGTTTCTTCTTCCTTGTTCTTCAAAAGTGAAAAATTTAATTTGATATTTATATAACAGCATTACATTCAAAATAAACATTTCTCAGATAGAAGGAAAGATCCAGCAATGTAAATGGGGCAGAAGATGCAGACTGGTTGTGACATTTGACAGTGGAGTAGAGCAGGGCAGTTGTGGCAGGGTCTCTTACCAAGGGACTTAAAACTTTTCTAGTTGGTAAATGAAGAAGGTTGAAAAAGTTTATCTTTTAAATTCATTTTTGGGTCTAAAATTCTATGAATATTTTTTAACTGCCCCTACTGTTCCAAGAAAACATATTAAAGCAGAAATCTAAGCAAATCCCTGATAGTCATCCTTTGAATGCTCACTTATCATTTCTTTCGTTCTTTCTGTTCATTTCTCTCATTCTTTCTGTTCCCAGGATTCAGTTAGAATTCACTTCCATATGTTATATCCACGACAGTTATGTCCACCAAATCAAGTAACAAATGCACGTCACTACTATTGCTATTGGAAATTTCATGCTGCTTAATCAGTGGACATGGGTTAGTTGTCTTTAGTAGATCAAAAACTGTCTTTTCACAACAAGACCAGTATTCTCCGCCTTCATAAGCCCAAAACCTGGTGAAATGATGCCAAGAAATTGGTATGGTGTCCAGATACTGTGCAGTTTAGCCAACAGATAGGTTAGAGAGCACAATAGAGTGCAGTGGGAAAGAGAGAGGGCACTGGTCGGGCCTCCCCACTGAGCTATTTTGTCCATTTCAGACTCATTCACTGTTTCCTGAGGCAAGAAAAGGCATGTTCAGCTATGCAGTCTGGTAGCACTTAGGCTAGTCAATCATGAATCAAGAACAATTCAGAAGAGCAGACATTTTTAAAACACTACATCTAGGGTATTACAAAACCAAAGAAATTAAAAGTAGTTCATTGTAGACTCTAGCTGTGTGGCATATTCTTAGTGCAGCCAGTGAGATATCTAGAAGTTTGAATGCATGGTTTCCATAAGACTTTACTCCAGAGGAATTGTTTGGGTCATTTTTCCTGAGAGCAGCAAAAAGAGCAAATGGTGGAAGGGACTCAACAACTTCTGCAACTTCAGCTGTGGAGACAGGAACCAGAAGTCAGGAGCGCCCCAGAATGCCATGAAGGGGAGCTGGGGATATGCCCTGCCCAAAACACAGGCTTAGCCCCCTAACCTGTTTCTTTGTAGTACTTACTGTCATTATAAGAACAGTCTGTGTGTTTCTGCAACGCAGATTAGCTTATGTGCTGTATATAAATGGGTGAATAATGTCAGTATTCTGCATGTCATAGGTGTTAAAGCAGTCATAAGTGTTACCATCAAATGGAAAGACAGCAATTTTAGAAAAAAACGAAATGCCTTTTGTTAGTGACTAATTTAGTGCCTTCAGTAACTGCTGATAGAAATGAAGAAGCGGCAAAGACATTTTTCCTAATTTTGAAAAACAGTTTTGTTTAATTGATGAAGAACTCTAAAACCTGTGTTGTATTTTTAATTTTGATAAACTGATCTCTATTGAAATTAAATTCTTTCATGGACCTGCATTTCAAAGGAAGTCTCATGAATGCTAGAGTGTGAGACGGCAGAGGATCAGGATGACTAACAGTAATGCTGGGCCCGAATGTCAGCAAAGCTTCAGTACCACATCAGGACTTTGATTAGGTTATGATTCTCTCAACACCCTAGTTTCAAAGTTCCATAGATTTTTAAATAGCAATCACTGCATTTTTATAAGTCCTTTTATATTTAGTTCACAGTTTTACAGAATAAATCTTATAGCAAAAAAGCCCATAAAAATTACAGAATTTTGTCTACCCTAGTAAAATGTGTACTCCACCAAGAGAGGAATTTTGCATGCTCCTATTCAGCGCTACAATCTAAGCACTCTGAAAAGCATTGCACATGTTACTCACTGTTACTATTACTGATATTCATAGTGATTCTGAATCTTTGAGAGTAAGTTAATCATAATACCAAATTATTATTTAATTTATTAGTGCTTTGTTGTGGAGATTAATGATACACATGCATTAAGTACTTACTGTGTTATCAGTATATCTTTATATCTACTTTCTTTTCATATGCATAATTCTTAGGTAGGTATTATTATTCCCATTTTTTAAATTATGAAACTGCAGTATTGACAAGTGAAGAGGCTTGCCTAGAATCACACAGATAGTAAATATAGAGCCAGGAGATTATTATTTTTTAATATGTTGCCTAAGAGCCTCTGAAGTTCTTGGTGTTTGCATCGACTTTTCCAAAGACAGTATCTGCTAATAATGGGATTTTTTTATATGAGTTTTGAAACATTTCTTATCTCTCTATATTTCTAGTCATTTAGCTTCAACATATGACAAATGCTATTAAAGAAAAAGTCCCCTCATTTGTAGATACATTCTTTCCTGGAAAACAAAAACTAGTTCTACCTTATAAATGCTGTGTTTTCATTAATTACTCAAGTTGTATACTTTACTACAAATTATTAGTATCTTAGTTCTGCTCTTCTAGACCATTGTAGAATAAATCACTTCTCTATAAATGCAGCTCATAAGATATTCAAGAGTATCTGTTTCATTTCCATTTTCTTTTACTTATCTTTATATTGATTCCATTCCAATTTGTATACATTCTTTGGAAAAAATGACATCCAGAACTGGACTTAATATTCTAATTGTAATATGAAAATGTGATATTATTGGTTTCTGTAATCTGGATACTGTGTTTAATATTGAGTTATGACCTACTGTAATCCCTTGATGTATTAATGATATGCTGTCAAGATGTTATCTTCTCATTATTTACATATTTGTTCCACAGAATCCTCATCTCTAGAATGAAGATAATAATACCTACTTCATTAGTGTTGTTCTCTTGTTTCAGGTACTGAATACAGTGTTTATTCAGCACACATTAACTTCTCAGCTATTACTATTTAACCCTAAGTACAAAGTTGTTCATTTATCTGTTGATTTTCGTCAATTTATTTTTGACTCACTATCCAGCCTGTAACAATTCTTTTGACTCCTGATATTTTTCAGCCTGTGGTAAGAGCTAACAAATTTATAATGTCCCTTGCTATCTTTATTCAGGACATTAGAAAAATATTAAACAGTGAACAAAATAAAAATAGTGACAATTTTCTTACCTGCAGGCAATTTAACTTTTTATTTATGTCATTTTATTTAGAGAATATTGTTGTTTAAAAGCATTTTCAGTGTTATATGGAGTTGTGCTTATCAAAGCATTTACTTGCATACTTTTTAAAATAAGATCTGGTGATTACTTGACATTTTCCTACCAGTCAGTATAAAATTTGATCCCTTTAAGGAAGTAGTATTATAGTCCATAGAAGAACCCAAAACTTGAGTTGATCATGCCATAAAATAAAGAAAAGAGTTATTTAGAAAATAAAACAGATGTAACACTCATCATCATATGAAATACTATTCTCCATTTTGGGAGAAATTTAATTAAAAATTATTAAACCAGTGCTCTGTTTTTTCTGCTTAGATGACTGTGTATCATCTGCCACTGCTAAAGTGCCATCAATTCTTTTTTTTTTTTGTCCTGATAAACATATATAGTTTGTTCAGTTTCTTCTTTCTGTGATGCTCTTTATCCTGCCATCATCTCAGTGTTTTCAGAGATTAGTCTTTGACAGAGATAGCAGCACAGCAGTCAGTAATGCAGACCCCTCTTGGTCTAACCACGTAATTGGATCCTAGATTAGTTTGATGCATAAAGATTGAGATAAATTCCTGAAGAAAATGAAACTTCTTGTCCTATGTTTTTAATGAAACTTCATAAAGTTTTCTTGTCTGGTACTATCTTATGGCAACATGAGAAAGCTTCTCTGAGGGCACTTTTTGGATTCAGAGCTTACTTTGCCAATCTTAGAAATTTTGTTTTCAGAAATGGAATTGGAGTAGGTAGATATACATTTGGTTTGGAAAATATGGACACATTTATAGTTGCAGGTGTTCTAAAGAAATATTTTACTAAAGAACACCATTTCTCTATGATAACTCGAAGAACTTTAAGAATTGAATAATAGTTATACCTAACATTTATGAGCATTTATTCTATACCATGTACTGTGCAGTGTTTTCTGTAGATTTTCTCACTTGAATGGCATAATAATTCTATAAGATCAGAGTAGTAGTATTATCATCATTTCCCAGTAGGGAGACTGAAACACAAAAGGTCTTTAAGGGTCTCCTAGAAACATTTAAATTGAACGTGTTAATGAATTATGGTAGATGAGCCAACAATATTAAATCCCTAAAAGCAAAATCACTTTATGTGCATGAATGTGTAATGTCAGGAGCACAAGGCAGATTCTGTGAAAATTGGGAGCAGTTCAAGTAATAGTAATAGCAGTTAACACTGAAAAACAATTTATAGTTTTAAAAGCTCTGCTACATATTATACATCATCTCATCTGATCTTTGTATCATCACTGTAACTTGTAATGGGATTAGCAGGGGCTCGTAATGAAGTGGGTAGACAACTGAGCACTACTGGAAATGCTGACCAGAATAACAGATAAAAGGGTCACGAAAAGGCCTTGAGTGGAAGAGGGAACATAGCCCAATAAAGATTCCTCCCTTTTAATAAATCTACCATGGAAGTTATAGAAGAAAGCCAATTTTAAATTTTTTTCTTGGAAAATATTCCACTCACCCAGAAGTCTTAATCAGATATGATTTGAGGTTAGTGGATAGAGTCTCAGTAGATTTTCTGGGAGTAATGGTACTTCAAGTCTAATAGCGGTGGGGTGAGGTAAAGACAAATAGTAGCAGAGAGTAATCTGGATGTGAGAAGGGGATCTTGGGGTTTGGTGGGAAGAAAGGGGCCCAGAAGCTGTGGTTTTTCTAGTGCACTGGCAGAGTCACCTGTGACCTTGAGAAAGGAAATTAAAAACAAACACCTGCTACACTTCAAACTATGCTACCCACATGCCACAGACAGCTGTTTGAAGAACAGGAGTGAAGGAATGAGAAGGTAATTTTGAATATCACCCAAGAATGAGATGATTGGGCTTCTTCTCGTCTTCCTTGAGACCTACTTGCAAAGCTCATTGTATACCCTTGTTTCAGCTGACACCCAAGTATGAATGGCACCACAGTAGATGTTTCTAATCTTAATTATTCTTTCCTTTCTTTGTTCTACTAGAAAAATCTTTATAAATACTTAGGCTGTTAACCACTTGGTAACCCAAAGACTCTAAAACTGTGTACAGCTCAATAAAATTTCTGTCTTCCCCGGACCTTTATTAGGCCTTTACACTTTAATTTTTTATCACATTATTATTTTTTAATAATTTTATATTATTAATATAAATATCATTTATATTAATAATATAAATAATAATATTTATATTAGTAATATAAAATTATTAATAATTAATTTTTTATTAGCAGCTACTTAGTTCTTACCAACAAAACCTTTGTAATATATTAAGCATATCAGTTTTTCTTATGTACCACTTTCTCCCTCAATTATATTTCTGTTTCCATAGGCAGAATCAAGGCTCTCCTCTCTGACATGGCGAGCTATGGTCTCCTTTATTTTTGCTTGTATCCATTGCTTTATTCATTATAACCAACTTCACCTTCCATAACCATAATTTCTATGTTCTTTTTAAAATAATTTTATTTGAATATAATTCATGTAGCATAAAATTTACCCTTTTAAAGTGTACAGTTTATTGAACTGTATTTAATATATGAACAGTTTTGCACCATCACCACTCTAATTTAAAAGATATTCAGTATTACCACAAAAATCTCATACTCATTGGTAGTCACTCCCTTCCCATCTCTCTCCAGCTCCTGGCAAATACTAAACTGCTTTCTATCTTTATGGGTTTGCCTCTTCTGCATTTTCATATAAATGCAGTCATATCATACGTGACCTTTTGTGTCTGGCTTCTTTCACTTAGCATAATGTTTTCAAAGTCCCTCCGTATTGTACCATGCATCAAAATTTTATTCCTTTTTATGGATGAATAATCTTCTAGTATATGGATATGCTACATTTTATTTATCATTTAACCCATTGATGAATATCTGAGTTGTTTTCATTTTTAGCTGCCAACAAATAATATTATATGAACATTCACATACAGGTTTTTGTGTGGACATATTTGTATTTCTCTTGGGCATATATTTAGTAGTGGAATTGCTACATCACGTTACTTTTATGCTTAGCATTTTGAGGAACTGCCAAAATGTTCTGCAACGTGGTTCTGAACCATTTTACTATCCCACTAACCATGTACGAGGATTTTAATTTCTCTACATCCTCATCAACACTTGTTACTGTCTTTGTTTGTATAGCCATCCTAGTGGGCGGGAAGTGGTATCTTCTGATTTTGAATTTCTTTAATTACTAATAATATGAGCATATTTTGAAGTGCTATTTGCATATTTTTTAAAAAATCTATTCAGATTTTTTGCCTATTTCCTAACTGGGTGAGTTCATATATTTTATTTTATAATTATATCCTAGGTATATTTTTAAATGTTTCTTATATATGTATATATTGATTTGGAGTTTATTATACCAAAAGTAGAGATAATTTTTTTTTAGAAATGGAGTTGACTTGAGTAGATTTGTTGGGACGGAAATAAATGAAATAGCAAATAGAAAAAGAATAGAGAAAATTAATGACACCAAAAATAGATTCTTTGAAAGGTGTAAGAAAATTAACAAACCTTTAGCTAGACTGAGCCAAGGAGGGAAAATAGGCAACACCTATATTGATGTAAAAGCATCAACAAAATACTAGTTAACAGAATCTACAATGTATAAGAAATATTATATACTATGGCCAAGTAGAATTTGTTCCAGGAATGACAGACTGGTTTAACATATGAAAATCAGTCAACGAAATAGACCATATTAATAGCAATAAGGCCAAAATCTATACAGTAATCTCAATAGATTTAGCCAAAGCATTTAACAAAATTCATCGCCCTTTGTATAGCCTTTATTAGGTTGAGGAAGTTCCCTTGTATTCTTTGTTGAGTGTTTTTATGAGGAAAGGATGTTGGCTCTGTCATTTTTCCATTCTTTTTTTTTTTTGTTACTCCAACTAGATAATCTCAATTTACTTATATTAAAACTTCCATTATTCTGTCCTCTGCCAATTTAAATCTACTTTTGAGGCCCTCCAGGGGATATTGTACTTTTAAACTCCAGAATTTGTTTGTTTTTTAATAATTTCAATTTTTTTATTGAAATTTTCTGTTTGCTGAAGTATCATTCTCATACTTTCTCTTAAAACTTTAGATACGGTTTCCTTTAGGTCTTTGAACATATATATATATACTTAGTGATTTAAAAATCTTTGTCTAGTAAATCCAATATCTGGGCTTTCTCAGGGACAGTTTTTATTGACATCTTTGCTTCCTGTATAGGGTTATACTTTATGTACCTTGTAATTTTTCATTGATAACTGGACATTTGAGAAAATGTAATGTGGCAAATCTGGAAATCTCTCTACCCCACCCTTCCATGGTTTGTCATTTTTTGTTATTGTTACTGTTACTGTTTATTTAGTAGTGACTTTTCCTGGAGTAATTCTCTAAAGTCTGTAGTTTTTGTGTTGTAAAACCACTGAAGTGTCTGCTTGGTTAGCTTAGTGGTCAGCTGTTGACTAGTCAGAGATTTCCTTAAATGCCTGGAACCAAGTCCTGCAGCCTTTTCCAAGAGGTTCTTTGTGTGTTGGGACATGTTTTCAGTGCTTCGATAGGCCGTTTATAACTATGCCTTACATAAACTTCACCTTCTGCTTGTACAGACTGTAAAAGTCAGCCAGAGGTGAAAGATTAGAGCCTTCTCTGGTCTTACCTGGGCACACATACCATCATACACATGCACATGGTCTTCTCAATTTCCAGGAATATGTTGGAGTTTTTCAGAGTACCCTATAGACATGTAATTTCTCAGTTTTTCGTTATAATTTTTTTGGTCACCGCTTATTTGTCCTAACTTGTATCACCACCTAAAATGCAGCTGATTGTTTTTGACAAATGCCCTAGAGATATGGCTGTTCACAAGCTGGCTCTGAGTCGCATTAAATAAAGACAAGCCCCAAGAACAGAGCTTTTGGGGGCTGCTATGTAGGTCACAGTTAGTGGTACTTCTCTGGAGGTGGGGCTTTGGAGGCACTCTGAACCTATTCTGCCCTGTAACTACTAGCTGGCTGGTTTTCAGTTGCCATAGTTGTGAGTCTGTTCGTTTCTAAGGCTGCCACCGAGCTGGCAAGAGGATAATGGGAACAGGACAGGCTAAAACTCCACAGAGCTTCTGTGTTTAACAAGATTCAGCTGTTATTCTCGAATTGCTCCTTGGATTCTTGTAATCTTTTGCTAATTGTCAGAGTTAGTAAAAAGTTGATTTTGACAGTTTTTGCCAGCATTCCTGCTTTTATGAAAGAACCAATTTTCATTACTCCCCCATTCTGGAAATACTTCCCTTCTATCTCATTTGTCTGTAAGCTTAGAATTTTACCTTTGCTTCTTTAAAATTCTATTTGCTTATTTCTGTTTTGCTATTTGGAATACCATTTAAGTTTTAGAGCCTCCTACTTAACTGTCTACTTCTCCATATGTATCACAATTAGAATTAAATACTAAAGTAGGGACATTTCCATTAAGCTTTTCTCATTATCCTTCTACTATTATATTATCTTCTTCCCAGCTAAACCAAATACTCACATGTCCGTACATGAGCTTTTCCTAGAATATTTGGATTAATATTCAAATTAGAAATAGGCCTCAGTGTTTAAGTAGATAAGCAGTTAAATATTGATGTCTGGCTGTCAGTAACCTAAAAAGCTTTCCTCTTTCCATGTAAATTTATTACTATGATCCTTTCACAAAGTCCTTCCAAATTAACTCTGCCTGTAGTCATTTCAGTAATTCCCTCCACCCTTAAATATAAACTGCAGTGATCAAATGGATATATATATATATGTTAATATACATATATAAGCTGTCATCTTAGCCCAATTTCAATTTCCCAGGTATACATTCATGCTGAGAAATACCCAAATTGAGATTGGATACTGTTTTATAACTAGTAAATTTTAAAACTTTGTTTGAATAAAACTAAAACATTTAAATGAAATGTTTTTAAACAAAAATTTTATAAAACAGAGCCAATTATTATAAAGATATTATTTTATGCTAAACATTTAGAGTAAGTATTTTTAAGTATATAATATTTGAAACTATATTTTTCTTAGTTATATATAAGCATCTTCAGGTGAAAAACTGAGTGCTTCATTTTCTTATAGTGTCCATATGCTGTATAGTACCATGTATATATGTAGCACACACTTGAGATATTTATTATATGAATGAGATATTAATTCATCTTAGAAATTTTTTATAATTTTAATGAATTCCATTAATAAATTAAATGCATGTTCTTAGGATTGCTCTTAAGTAGTTCTCAAGAGTTTCTGTACAGATTGTCTTGAAATATCAAGGACTATAACTCTACGCTTATAACTGGTGCTCAGGAGATCTTGAAGATGCCATCAAGCATTAAAAAGATTTAATTTCGTTTTCAAAAGAGTTGTCTCCAGACCTCATGTTATTTTTTAAGTAATAGCTATTATCTCTATTATGTATATATTTTATTTGTTTGTTTGTTTCAAGTAGACATTTATATAGTTTATAAAATGATCCCCCTAATTGCTCCTTCTCTCCTCTGGTTTTCCACCTCTCCAATATATTAATGTTAACTGCATTCTCTATGCTGTGCTCCTACCCCTGTGACCATCCATCAGCTACTAATTTGTACTTCTTTAACCCTTCACCCTATTCTCCCAGTCTCCCATCCCCCATCCCCTGTGTTCATCACCAAATTGTCCTCTGTATTTGTGAGTTTGTTCTTTTTGTTCCTTAGATTCTGCATAAGTGAAATCACAGGGTATTTTGCACTTCTGGGTATTTATCCAAAGAAAACCAAAGCAATAATTCATAAAGATTTGTGCACTCTAATATTCATGGCAGCACAATTTACAATAATAGCCAAGATATGAAAGCAACCTAAATGCCTATCAACAGACAATTGGATAAAGAATTTATGGTTCATATATACAATGGAATATTAATCAGCCATTAAAAAAAATAAAATCCTACCATTTGCAATGACATGGATGAACCTAGAGGTTATTATGCTAAGTGAAATAAGTCAGACAGAGAAAGATATTATGTATATTTTATCACAGAGAAAGATTCATACCTCACTATAAAAGAGAATAATAGATATTATAACTCATTTAGACATTTCAGAGTTCCTGCCGGTGTCTATTCATGTTTAGAAAGGCTTTTCTAAAGTGTTTTTCATCCGTATGTACAGGTCTGTCGATTTGCACAGACCTATCTTGTTTTTCTATTTTAAAAATTTTGCTAATTCTTGAGAGGTAGAGAAACCTAAGAAATGTTAACTATGACTCCTAGTTGCAGTTTGAGCATGAGCTTTTTGAAAAAATGGCGAAGTAGATGTTAAATTACTCAAATCTGGAGCTAGTCAGCATTTCAGTGAGACGAGGGAAACTAAGAAAAGTAAAACTAATAGGAAAGGAGGAACGAGTTTACTGTTGTTTAAGTTTTGTCAGTAATAATTTGTTTTAAGATTGGCTTTATATTTTAAATTGTTACTTACCCTTTCAGTTGCATCACTTGTAAGTTTTGTCAGTAATACTTTGTTTTAAGATTGGCTTTATATTTTAAATTGTTACTTACCCTTTCAGTTGCATCACTTGATAGGTAGAAAAATAAGTATACAGGTTTTATAGAGTATTAACTAAACTTAAGGTGCATCAGAATCACCTGGAAGGATTGTTAAAACTCAGACTGCTGGCCTCATCCCTAGAATTTAGTTGGTTTTAGTTGGTCTGGAATTGGGCCCAAGAATTTGCATTTCTAGCAAATTTCCAGGTACTGTTGCCACTGTAGACCACACTTTGAGAATTCTGATGTAAACCAGTGATTCATAATTCTCCCTTTGCTTTCCCTCCCAAGGAAGGAAAATACACTATTATTTTTCTTTGCTAACAACAAAAAAATCTGTAATCCAGTCTATAAAGGTCTGTATCATTCTCTTGATTTTTTTTTTTTTAGGAAATAACCAATTAAAAGATATATTTGAGAGCCTTTTTCAATGAAGTACTAATAATTCACTGTAATAATATATGTGAATTGTGGTTTCTGTAAGAAAGGTTTAATTGATACCAATCATCATATAAAATGAGTAGCTTATTTGTGAAGTCCAAAGATCAAGTCATTTCTGTTTATAAAAGAAGAAAGAAGTGTTTCCACAGGGTAAATTCGAAGAAATGCTTTATCATTATTGTTTTAATTATTACTACAGGGCTTTTCCTGTGTCGTGTTGCCTCAGTTAAACTAGCTTTTCCAGTTCACATATGATCATAATTCAGCTATACTATTATCCAACAGATTAATATTTTGAATTTACTTTAAAATTTATGTATGCTATTCTTTTGGAATAGTTATTTGAGTACTTGATATGATAGAATTTTAAAGTTGGAAGGTATACCAAATTATCATCTGGTTCAATTCTCTTTTTATACTGAACATTTACAGACATTCAGTCTGAGTGTTCTATGATATACTTTAGCGTTGGAGGCCCAGGCAGGACTGGAAATTCACTGCCTTGATTCCTAGTTTAGTATTCTTTCAGTTACCCTTGGTAGTTACTTTACCAAAAGATACTTAGAATTAAATATTTTTAAATATTTGTTTAATAAAATATTTGAGGTTCACGTATACTAGCATTATAGAGCAGGATAAGAACAGATAATTTGTCTGGTAGAAACAGTAAACTTTGTTCAATTATTTATCTTTGTTATCTCTGTTTTCTTAATCTATTATAATGCAGTTATTATCAGTTAAAAATAAAAGGACCTTGGTTTCTTATAAATATCTTTAGGGTTGTCTTACATACTGTTCATGGATATAGTCAGAAGATACTATATGTATTGCTACCACATGATGCTAGAAATATATATAACTGTATGTTTCTTTATTCCTCTTGTGAAATAAAATATAGTCCCAATGTCACTGTTAATAAAGGAGTCATTTGAGTATTTAATAATATACTTTTGTGCAATTCAGGATTTATAGTTAAATTTGATTTTCTACTATTTAAAATCTGTTTTTTAATAATAAAGACCAAGTATTCCTTTATTGACATCATGGAGAAGTGAGACTTCCTTAAACCTTATTTTATTTCACTTGTTAAATAATTACTGACTGGAGGACAACAGGCAGGCATAGAAGTGGCTGGGAGCATGCCCAGAGGCTGTCCAGTAGCAGAATGGGTCATGGCCAAGAGCACTAATGCTCTAGTGCATGGTGGTTGGCAACCACCAAGATGTGCCTACTCTTAAGCTATGCCATAACCCCTTCCTAGAGGAGTAAATGCCCACCATCTTCTACCACTACATACCCAGCATCACTGTAGGAAGCAAGCAGTACCTCCCAGGACTCTACGACATAGCCAGATAGGAAGATTATGATCTTCTGATCCAATGACCATTGTCTTCCGTATATGCTTCTCTGGTCAGTCTAGCCTCATTTTCCAATGTGAAAGGAGTGGGTACCAAAACTTAAGGAATATGCACCAAATGTACCCTTTTTATTAATAGGAACTCACATTGATCTCTGAGGAGACCACAAAACTTTAACAAGACTTAATAATATGAGGAAAATCCTATCTATGTGGAATAAGAACAGAAACTAGCAAAAGAGCAAGGAGCATGCTGTTTGTGCAGTGTTTGTCTTTAACCCAGAAGGTGCTGAAGATTGTATTTGATGAGGCTATTATAGCCATTTTACTCCCAAGAAACACAAAGGAAAAAAAAAATAAGAATGGGCTCAAGATGTATAAACTGTTGTTTGACTACGTGAGAAACACCTTTGGTGGCCAAGGAAATGGTCTGCTTTTTTTAGAAAGCATACAAAATGCTACAGCTATCTCCAGACTTCGACTTCTTATAAATAAAGAGGCAGATTAAAAGTTGAACAAAGAAAATGAAAATTCTGTCCTCAATAAATACCCTGTAAAATCTATTAAGAATTTTTCCTAAAGGTCCAAGAATCAGCAAGCAGCATCTGAAACCACAATCTATTCAAAATACTTTTTTTCAACTAGAAGGTGCAATCTCTCAGGAGTATCATAGTTTAAAAAACTAATCACGTCACTGTAACTACATAACAAACCATGTTGTAAATGAAACTGCCTGGCTTAAACCATATTCATTTCTGCACAGTCATTATGCATTCTGCACAGAGAAATATCTTTCTTTTCTCCAATTAATTGTTCTTATATGTAAGTTGCTTTCTATTTCAGTTTATCCAAAATTGTGAGGTAACAGGCCAGCCATGTAGCCAAAGGTTGTTCCACGTGTAGAGGAGATAGCCCATAACTGAGGAGAAAATGTTTGAGATCAAAAAAGAACAAATGTTTTATTATTACTTAAGCGCCTATTAAGTGTAAGTTAAATATGTGTATATTAAACCTTAATGTGCTTGCCTAAAGAACACGAAAGGTTTAATAAGATTATAATTGCATTTATTATGTACACAAAAAAGTACACATATTTTTGTGAATTAAACTGTAATAAGGCTTCTAGCATATAATCATTACCAAGATGTTACTTTTATTCACTTTATATTAATTGGTAATAATTAATATAAAGTGAATAACTATATTTTGCCAATAACTATATGTAGTGCCCTTATCAAGTCTTTGGCAGAGTGTTTATATGCATATGCATGGGGTAAAATTCTGTAAAGAAAGAACCTTTAGAGAATAGTAGGCTGCACAACAGAATGGGAAAAATTCCCATTTCCGATAGCCAGAATGGAAAAATCTCCTAATATGTGGGGCATCAGGTAGAATTATCCAGAGGATCACACCCTAGAAGTGGGGTTTTGAGCTCTAGAGTAAACTCTTCCTGAATCTGCTTTAAGAAAACTTAAAAAGCAATCCTGGAACAGGTCAAAATGATCTCGGGTACCTATATGCCAGAAAAGGTCCAACACTCCTTAAAGGAATACAAGAGAATCCAGTAGTCACCAAAGTGAATTCACATGTATTCATTTTCTAGGGCTGTTAAAACAAATTACTACAAACTTGGTATGACTTAAAACTACAGAAATTTGTTCTGGAGGCTAGAAGTCTGAAATTAAGCAAGGAGAAAGCAGAGGGAAGGTTCAGTGATCCGGAGGCCACCTTGGTTGTAGGCAACAGAGGAGTTCCCCAACCATTGTGGACTCAATTGAAGTGCAGTGCTAGAGAAAGTGCTATACATATGAGTTTATTCAACATAACACAGCTTGTTTAATGACTTAGAGCTATTAGGGATATTGATTTTTGGATTGTATATTAGATAAAGTTGCAAGGGACATCTGCCAAACAATACATTAATGTTTCTTCAGTACACTAGTTTTAAGAAATATTGAAAATTCTTGAGAGGCAATATAATAATGAGAAAAAAAATATCTCAGAAGATAATACAAAGAGGAATTCACCTAAGTGTTCCTATAATAGTCTGGCAGACTGCTCAAACCAAGAAATAGTATCTGGCAAGCACTGCTATGAAGACTGAAATCGTATGTCAGAAAAATAAAAGACGCTTCCACCATGCTCATGCCCAGGCAACTCAGCGAACTTTGAGAAAAAGAAGGAACTCTTTTCCAATATATGAGTAGTGATCAAGATTTGACCACGTGGATTTTATGGGACATGTTATTCCCCAGATCTGTCCTTACTAACATGGGCAAATGTAAATTAATGTTTTTAAACTTCTATTGCAGAAACATTTCATTACTGTTCTGTCAGCTCGAGTTTGGCTTGTATTGCTGAAGCTATTCTGTTCTGCAAAGAACTGAAAGCTACGTGCTAGACCACTATGTGCAAGGAATGGTACATTATAGAATACACTCACCAAGAGAATAGTCAGTAGAGAATTTCTATGACAGGACCTAGCAGAATAAAAAGAAAATAGAAATAGTATTAATTCAAAACAAACCTCTTGATGGGATTGTATCTCTCAACTTTTTTAGGAAGCTTTTCTTTATCCTAGAACAATGAGATAATAAAATCTAATTGGAGCTGAGGAAGACATGATTTATGCAAAATCCACTTTCAAGTTAAAACAAGCAGTTTATTGTGTATACAGTGATGCTCAGAAGAGAGTAAGTAGTCTTTAAATGAGAAGTTAACATATCAAATAAAAATACACTGGACTATGAGTAGGTTTTCATGAGCCATGTAGCTTTTATCATGTGCCTTCAGTATGGTGAGAGATAGTCATAATTCCACTGCCAAGCATATGAAACACACTAATTTCTCACTGTATAACAATTTTGCATTTAAATGCCAGTAATGGCATGACAATGACCTGTTCCAAAGACTGTTCTATAGCTTTGGGGCATGTAACCTCTTTAACTATCACCTTCCTAATGATCTTGGTTTGGAGTCTGGTGACAAGGACGTTGTTTCTACATCAAGAAGTAACTTTATAATAGTGTGGAGCACAGTACTGTAAGCTGGAAGGACTTAAAATGGATATGAGTGAGATAGGCATTGCCCATTTGCAGTACCAAGATGGGCTGGTAATGAGTGATTCATCTGACACCATCAGGATATGGGACTGTATTTGTCTGCCAGATCTGCTATAACAAAATACCATAGAACAGGTGGCTTAAACAACAGAACTGTATTTGCTCATAGTTCTAGAGGCTGAAAGTCCAAGATCAAGTTGCTGGCCAGGTTAGTTTCTCCTGAGACCTCTCTCCTTGGAATGCAGACAGCTACCTTTCCACCGTATCCTCACTTGGCCTTTTTCTCTGCACATGTGCGCCTTCCTCTTTTTATAAGGATACGAGTTCCTGTTGGATTAGGGGCCCAACCACATGACCTTGTTTAACCTTATTACTTCCTTAAAGGTCTTATCTTCAAATATAGTCACATTGGTGGATAGGGCTTCAAATTATGAATTTTGGGGAGGACACACACGATCCAGTTCATAACAAGGACAGAGTATGGAATATGTTTACAAGGACTAAAGAGCCATGTGAAATTGGTGTGCTGTATTTGATGGTGTAATGAGGGTAATCAATGGGCACTTTAATCAGAAAATTGAAATGTAGTACCATATAGGTCTTTGGGACACCCGTAACTCTGATGGGACACTTTAATCAACAGACCCTGATGGAAAATTCAGAAAAAGTTTTCTGACTCCAGTTTGATGAATTTCACATTGTCAGTACTCCACACAAGGACATAAGCCTGATGTGGGACTTTCTAAATGATTCTGTTGCCTAAGCTGAATCTCTTCTGCTCTCTTTCCCAGCAGCCACCTCTGTCTTCAGAAAAATAAGCATACACTGACCTCATACTTGCTTAGCATCATCAAAGTCATGCTGTCTCAGTGTACCAGAGCCAGAATGATGAACAACAGGGACAACCCCCCAAACAGTTTTTGAGTCCTAGATTTCATCATGAAAGAAGCACAGTGGCCTGCAGGCAGCTGAGGATACTTGGTCTTCTCAACACAGCCAACTGCTTCAGTACTACGACCCCAAAATGTGTCTTATCTTTCACAAGTGATTAGGATTTCCTGTCCCTGCTTCTTTCTTCTTTGCTGCTGCTTCCCCATGTTTGATTCTAGATAAACATGGCCTGTAATGTATTTAGTTTTGAAAAAAAAAAATGAAAAAAAACAACTGGGTTTAGGTCCTGATTCTACCACTTACTAGTTTACTTGAGTTTAGGCAAGTCATTAAATTTCTCTACACATCAAATTTCTCATATAAAAAATTAAAATAGGAATCTATGTTCTCACAGGATTATCATAAAGAGTAAAATAACTTATATAAGCAACTAGCGTGGTGCCTAGAACATGACAGACACTTAAAACATTTTAATTAACTGTCATCTTCTATGTTAGCGCCAGGTAGGAGAATAAAGGAGAAGTTTGGGGAAGGAAGAACAAGGGGAAAAGTTAAAATTCCACTTTTACACAAGTAATTTGGCATTAACATACTAAAAATTATAAAAGATTTGTAAACTTTAAACAATATCTTGCATAGCATGTTGTAACTTAGAGACTGTGCTAAGCAATACGACAGGAATTGTATTTATACCATTTAAATTATATCATCACTACTGCCCCACTATCTAGTGATGACAGTTAATTGTAGGTTCATCCATTAAAATTTCTTTGTTAGTGTGTTAATAAATACTATATCGTAACTCAAATAAATACTGTATCATAAATAATTAAAAGTTCACAAAGAGTCTTGTGAACTGTTATGGAATCCTCTGCTTAAAAGTCTTCTGTCTTCCTATTGCCCATCTTGTGAGGCTGAAGTCTTTCAAAATTTATTATCTGGCCACTTCTTTTCTTCTGTAGCCTCTGCTTCCTCCACCCGTCTATCTGGGTCCTTGCCTTTAATCCTCAGCTCCCACCATATTAACTATTTTGGGTTTCTCTTTTCTGAATTCTCACACATGGCAGTACTATCTGCCTGAGACTTACTTTCCATGTCTTCAACTGGCTAATTCTTGATTATCCTCTATTCTCCTGCAAAGCTTAAGTGAGATATTCCCCTCTAGGAATTATCCTATTATTATGTATTTAGCCCCTAGCATAGTGCCAGGCACATTAGAAATTCAGTAATACTTGTTAAGTGAATGAATCAGTATTTCTTCTAAATGCAAAAGATTATAATGATAATTTTCCATTACATATGTAGTTATATAACCTGCAAGTTTTCAAATCCCATTTATTTCTTTTAATTGTTGGGAGTGACATTGATCAACAAAAGCCAGTAAGTTTCAAGTTATACAATTCAACAGTATGTCATATATATATCGCTTTGTGTGTTCACCACTGCTACTTAAATTTCTTTCCATCACCAGATATTTAAACCTTTTTACCGCTTTCTACCTCTACCACTAGTCCACTGTTTATGTCCACGAGTCTGTTTTCAAATCCATTTAAGTAGAAAAAAAGTAGAAGTAGTTTGCTCTTTAGTATTCATATCACGTCCCACTTTATATTTCAGTGCATCATGTCTAAAATGGGCTGATGTCTGCCTCCTTCATAAGTGCCATAAATGATTTGTAAATGCCTGTGTGGCCATTCATTTTGATTGGGGTTTTTCAAAAGAAAAAAAAATCAAATATAGTGACTACCGTAACAACATAGAAAACTCTCATAAAATGGTTTTTCTTCTTAAATTTCTACCTCGCAAAAGTAAGCTAATCAGAGTATTTTAAAAGGTAATCAGAAGATTTAGATTGTTGACATAAAATATCTGAAACATGTTTGTAGAGACGTGTATCTCAAAAAGAGACCTTAACAATACGCCAAGTGATCACCATGAAGTTACGTAATTGAGTTGTACCATTGAGCTGTAATTGAGTTGTACCATTGAGCTTTTCCTTTTTGTAAAATTGTTGGTGTTCTGAAAAATTTTTTTTTCAGATGCATCTGCTTAGCACTGAGAATGGAATCTAAAGGTAGCATAAAACAATTCTAAGAACGTGAATGGTGTGTGTGTGAGCTTTTTTAAATTTGCTTCACAAGTAATTTACTTTGAAAAAATTAACATCTGCTATTTTGAATCTAATCTTAGTATATTGAATGCTCTTAACCATTTCTCAATCCCACAGTCTTTTATCTTGCTTCTCCTGCTGTGTTCCCACCACCCCTGATCCCATTAGCAAACCTTGAGACCGCCTCCGACTTACCAAAGTACTGCTTTGGTTTCAGCTGCTCTTCTGCAAGAGGAAGTGAATGTTGGGGGTTTTCTCTGTGGTACAGTTGTGATAAAGCTGTGGTGGTCTTATCTCTCTCTTAGGTAGTGGCTCTTTATGATTACACAGCGAATCGATCAGATGAACTAACCATCCATCGCGGAGACATTATCGGAGTGTTTTTCAAAGATAATGAAGACTGGTGGTATGGCAGCTTAGGAAAGGGACAGGAAGGGTATTTTCCAGCTAATCATGTGGCTAGTGAAAGTAAGTTTTATGCTCCTTTCCTGGTTTACTAATATGGTATAACTGATAGTATAAGATTTTATCATTTTCTACCCTTTAATTTACTGTCTTTGTAACTTTTGCATATGTTTACCAATAGGCATCACTTTTCATTCTCATGATGCAAAAAAAAAAAAAAAAGGAGGCTCTAGAACACTAGATAGCTATTACAGTCTGGGATACTTGCTTCACAACTTCTCATCCCAGGGGACTTGCCCATTTAGCTACCAGTGTTCTTCTACAGGCTCGTTTCCCCTACCACCTGCTTCATGCTTGATTATGTCAGTTCTTCTCTTGCCACGGTGACTCCTCAGTTGACAGGCACACTAAGAACCTCTCGTTCCCCAACTCCCATTTTTTTCCTTTGTATACTTCAGTCCTAGCTGCTACTTGTTCCCTACCTGCAATAGATGGTTTCATTCTCAAGTAAAGTAAGCCCTCATTTATGAAAAGGAAAAAGAAATTAACTGGAAGAGGAATTCTAAATACCAATCTCTGACAGCTGTGGACTACTAATAGCTATAGATTTCACCTTGAAAGGTGAAAATAGGACACAGATTGCTGGGAAAAAAAACTACAGAGAAAGGGGAGAAATATAATAATGCTTCCTCAGAGCATTCCTATCAGCAATTAACTTCATAGTAGGAAAAACTAAACTCCCAGAGGTCAGGAAAACTGATTTCTAACCCTAGCTCAACAGCTATTGCTAATATGCCTCAGTTTCCTTCTGTAAATTGAGAAAGTTGAGCTCTGTCATCTATAAGTTTTCTTTCAGAAATACTAAATCATAAAGTTCTGATTTAAAATGTAGTTATAGGCATCCTTGAGAACACTCTATTTTGAATATGTATTAAGTTTTTGTTGCTACATAAAAAATAATTATTATAAATAATAGTTGCTTTTTAGGCTAGCCTGTGAAACCCCATTTAACCCAAAATATGTCTAAACAAAAGCACATTAATTCCTAACCTAAGTTCTGAATTTTAAGAGCAAAGGAGATAGATGGAAGTGGAAGAAGAATTCCTTTCAGGAACACTGGGTACTGGCTTAAACCCAGATAAAATGACTTCTCTTTGGCACTCTTGCACCACCTCGTCTGCACCCTGATACTGCTCAGCACTCTCCTCTCTAGTCTTTCAAGAACTCTGTCTTATTGCAGCTCCCTTCCTCAGTTTACCTGCTGCTTTCAGCAAACTCCTCTCGTCAAAAGTGCTAAGTGTCTCAAAAATTACCCACTTCTCTCTCACACAACAAAATTATTTGCCACCATTTTAATTCTTTTTCTCTGAGTAGTAAATGACTGATAGCTCTTAAACTCTGAGATATATTTTTACGTTTCAAAGAAGATGCATAATGGAGAAAACTTGAGGCAATATGGAAGGAAGAAATTTAGAACAGGTTAATACACAGT
This sequence comes from Macroglossus sobrinus, assembly GCA_004027375.1. Classification (NCBI taxonomy): domain Eukaryota; kingdom Metazoa; phylum Chordata; class Mammalia; order Chiroptera; family Pteropodidae; genus Macroglossus; species Macroglossus sobrinus. The sequence goes on from PVKZ01000203.1 coordinate 1,148,808, forward strand.
CATTTCTCAAAAGTTCAGCACTTCTAACTTTCAGATTGTCAAAAATATTTAAGTTCTTCCCCTCCCATTTCCAGTGATGGCTTTCCCACAGGATCAACCACTGGAGTTGAGCAGGGGTGGCTTCTGTTTTTAAACAGGAGCTGCCTGCACAATAATAGTCACCCTAGAGAGTATCTGTCATTTTAACTAGATATTACAATTCATTGTTTCTTCCTGATATAAATGAAAACATTTAAAAATTTTTTAACTTAACAACATAAAAAGATTGTGTATTTCCAGGCAAGGTAGTATTAGATGCTTTAACTTTAGAATCTAGATAGTTTACAGAAATAACCTACAAATCTTGAAAGGCTATAGATATTTGATCTATAGTAGGTTAAAAATTCAATAAAATTTTTCTCCCATGATAACCAAACTGAGACTTCTGAAGCATATTATAATGATGGTTAGTGATTATATGCAGAAATTATGGTCTTGGGTATTGACCATCCTTCAACTGCAATAATTCCTTACTATATCCCAGAATAATTGATGTTTTCTTTGGCATAATGTAAAGCTTTGTAAAGGCTAGAACAAACAGAAAAAAATCCTGAGACAACATGAGAATATAATGATTATTTTTTCCCTTTTTATCTTACTTTTTACCTGAGTTTAACAAATCCCACCTGCCCAGTTTTAATATTAGAGAAAAACTGTCAGCAGCATATTTCACTCTAAAAATAGTAGCAGAAATTGTCCTTTATCTTTATCCGAAACCAAGTATGCAAAGCAAATGGTCTAAGGGAGTATGTATCTGAAAAGAATCTGTACCAGTTATTCAGGTGAGAGCCATATTCTCCAAGAGAACAATACAACAGAAGACATTAGTACCTCGTTATTACAAGGGACTTATTCCCTTTGTATCTTAAACCACAGGAAAGAAAAACATGATCAGCTTCCCTTAATCATATTTAACATCCTTACCAATAATAAAATCAATATATACACAAAGCCAGTTAATATATCTCGTAATCTTAGAATTTTGATCCAGATGTATTTTAGCAGTTTCTCTCAATTTAGAGTTCCCCAAGTCATTTAACTGAAATAGTTTTTTATTAGCACTTTAAAATTCCCACCTGACTTTTTAGATTCAGCACTGTTTATAGAGTATATAGATTATAATCTTAGGTTATAAGAATCTTAGATGCAGCAATGTGAATAGATTCAGTGTCGTGTATAGTCATAGCCCATGCTTATTTATTTCATACCATTTTCCCAATGAAATTATCTTTTCTCCACACCTCTGCCTGTCAAAATCTTACATATTCTTCAGAATCTGACACACCTACCACTTCCATTAAGCATCTGTCATCCCCACATCATAGTTTGTCTTTGTTATTTTCTCTCTTTGGATCAATGTCACATTCTGTTTCATATTACAGTTACTTGTGAACATATCTGTCTCTAACCATGTAAGCTCCTTGAGAGCAAAGGCTATTTTGATCACCTTTACATCTCCTCCAGCAGTACCTAGCAGATAACTATGCATACAGCAGGTTTCTGGTAAATGTGTAATGAAATAATTGCATGACCACATAGTAAGTAAAGATGATACCTTCTACATTTCTGAAATCCTGCTGATGAAAACTTTCCAATTATAAGTTATGCTCTTTTGATAACTAATATCTAAGATTCAAATTGCCTTAACAGTAAGTGCTAGGAAGCTTATTGCTACACCAAGGAAGTGAATATCAATTTTTTTAGTTTCATAAAATGATGCTCCTCCCATCATGGCTTTCTTCCCTCATGGAGCAGTGCTCCCTAATTTGATAACTTGATGTCTTTTTTAATTCCAGCACTGTATCAAGAACTGCCTCCAGAGGTAAAGGAGCGATCCCCTCCTTTATCCCCCAAGGAAAAAAACAAAATAGAAAAACCTTCATCTTCTAAAAAGGTAAGTGTTTTGAAGAATTTATATATATAGCATATGCACTTTAATTTTCACTCTCTTGGTAAAATATTACTTTATTTTTTATGCTTATATCCTTCATTGTTTATATTATTATGCCTTATAATATTGGCACCAACATAATGAAATATATAAGGCAAATATTCTTATAGCCATTTTCCAGTTAAGGAAACTGTGGAGGCTCAGGGAGATTAAAGTAGACTCCAAGCCACAAACCAAGTGATGGGACAAGGACCCAAAATAGAACTTGTGACTTTAAGTGTGATGCTTTTTCCACCCTACGCTTGTTTCTATAACTGATGCTGACACTGTTATGAGCAGCACATGAGGGGTACACATGTATGCTGAAAGTCACTGTAGCCCACAGAATAAGGATGTTATATCTTCCTGGAGCATTCCTTTTACTTCCTAGTAATTTTAGATGTTTTCACGTTAAAATGAATATGGATGTATTATTGGCCAGAAAATTGTCATGTTTTTTAGCCTGCGTCCCCAGATCCAGTCAGTAATGTTCTGACGTTAGTAGTACTTTAGTAGAAAAGTTCAATAAGCAATGTGTCATCATATACATTATTTATTAAACTAATTTTATTCTCCGACATTAGCTCTACCCTTAGGCTGAATAACTTTACTTCTTGACTCCATGAACTGGTGTTTAGATTTTTTCACAGTTGAACTTGTCAGGTATCATTCAGCCTATATGTATTGAGTACTTACTTCCATGCTAAGTGCTCCACTAGTCTTCACTGAAACAAGTTTGAGTAGGCAAAGCACATGTCTTTGAGCTAACAGGCTGGTGGGTGAGACACCAGCCAGTGGGCAACTCTAACTGATTATGGTAAGAACTATAATGAAGACATGCACAGTGTATTCGAAATACACAGAAAGAAACCCTCTAAATCTGCCCTGGGAAGTACAGGAAGACTTCCCAGAGGAGATCATGCTTGAGCTGAGGCTTATAGGATAAAAAAGTATGTGCTAGGTAGATGATCTGAGAAAAAACATTCTAGCAGAGGGAATAACTTCAATAAGTTGTGGTACAGTGTGGTTATGTTTAGCGAGCATAGGGTCTAATGAAGAGAAGGAGAAGAGAAATGCAGGAGTCAGGCCACAGAGAGCCTAGTATACTCTGCTAAGATGCTTAGGTTGTATCAAAGGGTATTCCCTGGAGTAGGTAATCGAGGGGGTGGCATGGACATATTTTCATCTTAACAGAACCATTCTAAAGGCAGTATTGCATTTGGATTATAGGTAGCTAAGACCCAGGACAGAGAAATTAGTTGGGAATTCATCAAAATAAAATATAAAATTCTAAATGAGGTTGACGGGGAAGGGTGTGATTGGTTGTGATTAGTGATTAGTGATGTTGGATTACTTTGCAAATACTTGCAAGGAGAGGGATACTACTGGCATCTAGTGAGTAGAGGTCACAGATGTTGCTAAATATCCTAGAATGCACAGGACAGCCCACTTCAACAAGGGATTATGTGGCCAAAAATGTCAGCAGTGCTGAGCTTAAAGAAGTACCCTTCTGAGACAGATAAATAAGAATGAGGATGCAGATAAGTTAATAAAATGTAAGTCCATAAGTTAAGGATACCTTTTGTTCTCAAAAACAAAAAGGAAGGTTCACTTCAAATATGAGGGCAAAAGATGTGAGGTAAGAAGATGAGTAGTGACCATTAGAACAGTAAGGTAGTCCCTACCTGTAAGGACAGTAGGAGCAGAGTTCATTTGAGACATAAAGGGATTCCTGAGGAGCTCTGGGAGCTACTGTTTGGATACCATTAAAATGTAAGGGACATAATTCTATGTAGTTGGATTGTTTTCTTCAGTAGTGCTCAGCATCTAGGACATAGCAGTGGAGAAGGCAGATTTGGTTTGATACATAATTGGATTTGTTATGGGTGTAATCAAGGCCAAGAAGAAAGGGGACTTGATAACATTAGTGAGAGTTATTGGAGTGACACACTACGGAAGATCAGCCAGATTGGAAGGATGTAGAATCAGAACACTGTCCAACTTAGAAAGCAGCGTTCTCTGCAAGATTGCAGTAATCCAGATGGAGGCATAGTGTCATGCAGTAAAGCAGTTAGACTGGAACTATGCCCTATAAATCAAGAGACTTGACTAATTACTATTTAGAAGTTAAGTATTTGAGGTTATGATAAATTCACAAAGTTGTATATAAGAGCAGAAATGAAATTGAAGGATGTATTATTAGAATTGAGCCGGCCAAGGAACTAGGACTGAGTGTTGGACAAGTTGTTCTCTTGGGCATTTAAATTCCAGGATGATTGCAAGAGCTTGGATGAAGGGAACACTGAACCAAGTGGTAAAGCCCTAAATTCTTGTGGTAGAGCAGATATTTTAACCTCGTCTTCACATTGAAATCACCTAAGAAATTAAAAAAATAAATTCTGATGCTTGTCCCCACACTCACAAATCAATTTAACTGGTCTGGAGTGGAACCTCAGTGTCGGTAAGTTTCAGAAGCTTTCTGGATTAATTTACTGTGCAGCCAACATTGAGAACTATTCCATTGGAATGACCACAATGTCTGCAGGTAACAGCTGCAAGGATAGAGGGTCTCATGCCAGCTGTGAAGGCACCCAAGGGGGACATCTTTGAAAGTGTAATAGCCTAATATCAGCAAAAGAGAGCTAAGGGGCCAGTGTTAATTCCAGACCCCATGGTCATGGTTGGATTACAGGAGAATGGACAGTCTATACTGCAAAGAACTGAAAGAAAAATGGTTTCTTGGTAAAATCCATTCTCGCATGCAGCAAAGATATAGAATGATGGTTGCCTGTGACGGCATGGCAGCTACAGTGGATACAGTTGAAAGGATTGGCAAGGAATTTGATTATGGGCAAATGCTACATGTATAATATCCATTGTTTGGAATTCACCAGATTTAAGAATTTAGGAGATTCTAATGTAAATTTACAACCTAAAGGTATTGAGTGCATTGAATGTATTTATAACATTGGTGTAGGAAGTCATTGCAACAGCTAACAGTATTTGTAGTCTATGCCAAGAACCGTGTGAGATGCTATGAAAGACACAGTCTTTACTTGTAGGGGCCTTCTGGTGACCCTGATGTTGTGTTATGCTGATCTTTGAAATTGGGGTTACATAACTCCCGCCTCTGTGTGTTTCAGTCCAATAGCCTTGAACTAATTCTGCCTCTGCCAGAGGAGATATAAGGAACTCTGTGGGTGTCTGTGAAGTTGGCGTTGCCCCTTCCCCCTCCTGATGCACCTGTGTTGCTGTGGATAGAGGCCTACTTCCAGGACTCTCTAGTTCTTACTGCCTGTACCACTCCTCTACTTAAAAGACCTCACCATATAATAGCCTTAATTTAATTCTAGTTACTTGTTTGATTTATTGTGCCTTTTCCTCTCACAGACCAATTTTTATGCTTAAAATACACCTTTATAGTCATACCACAGTAGGCCAGCCTCCAAATATCTAACTTGACCTTTCAAGCTGAAATCCCACTGCTGCCCAGACCCTAATTTTAATAGATCTCAAGGGGCTTGGAAACATGCAAATAAAACATTTAAAAAATGTAAAATAGGTAAAGCAAGGGAGTTGCTGAGGATAAGAATCCATTTGGGCAAGAGAATAGAAAGGTTCTCATGGAGGAGATATAACGCGAATTGGGCTTTAAAGTTTAAGATGCATAGATTTCTTCTGAAGAATATAATTTTATCTACTGTATCCAAATCCATGTGTTAGAATAGACTCCTACATATATTTTTCCTCTTAGGAATGTACCACATCTATAGTTAGACCATGTTTTACTTCCCTGTGGGAGAAAGTATGAAGAATGTTCTACACTTATTAAAAAGAAGTTCCTGAGAAACGATAATGCTGCCCCAGGTAATCAGAATACACTCAGATACACTCAGTCATGACACAAACAGCCAGCCCTTGAGAAATGTGCAACTGGGCTTCATTAGCGCCTGGCACAGTTGCATTTCTTCAGGTTAGTTCCTTTATCAGAAAACATATGGTTTGATTTCATCAAAATCTTGCTTATAAACCTACCACAAATTAATTTTCTATACAACTTATATTTGTATTGTCATATGTAAGATATGGTTTTTTAAAAATATGAAAAGTTGTCTCTGATAAGTGACTAGAAGAGGAGGATTTTAAGTTCATGGAATTATAGATTTGGTGGCAGAAGGAACCTTAGAGATTCCAGTTAATTCCTTTATTTTATAGATGAGGAAATCAAGATCCAGAAAGTTAAAAGAGTTTCATTTAGAACAACGCTCCTAATTAGGAGCTCCACCACCTAGTGACTGACAGACAGCTGTTACCTGCACAGCTGGCCACATTTTGTGTCACGACAGTTTTTTATATCCCTGTTCCGTTTGTTTTGTTGTACCCCTCCCTATTAATGTGGCAGTCTTTAGAATTATATTCTCTGTAGTTTTTAAGGAAAAAAGGAAAGAAACCCCCTCAATGGTTTTCTTTCTATATTATTTCTATTCAAACTGTAGAATAAGAAGTAAAATTATACCTTTTAATAGCTTGGCAGCTGCTAAATCTTCTTAAGTTCTTCCAAGTGGAACACACCTGTTTCTGTTGCAAAATGTGCCAGGTCCCTTCCAACATTTCATCTGGTTCATTGAAATGTTAGTGGGTGACGGCAGCATTTGCTCTTCCACTGCAGGAGGAGGAGACAGGCTTTTCTTGGTGATTCTCCACAATGGGTCAGAAGGTCTGCAAATAAATCAGTAATTAGCTATGCCACAGGAGAATGAGAGTAGGAGACTTGTTTTCCTCGAGATCATTGCAGAACATTGTTTATAAATGGTGTGCTATAAATTTATACCTATTAGGGAAAAGACTGTCTATACTAAAGGGAGGAAAGAAACTCAGAAGCTTTAAAAAAATAAAAATAGTGCTGACAGCCTTGGTTTATTTGTGTTTGTATTTTGGACCTTTTTTTTAAAAAAAAAAAAACTTTATTTTTGCTACCCTATGCGTTAATCCATATCATTTATTTGGGGAGGAAAGTTGTTAAAACAACTTTTAAAAAATTTTTTAATTATTTTAGGTTGTTCTATTAAAGTAGTATATACTCATAGTTTAAACAGATTTAACCAATAAAGAATAGTGTAAATGAAAAATAAAATGCCATCCTACTAATTTCATGTTTGGTCTAACTTTCATTTCCTATTAAAAATATTCTCTGCATATGTAAATATACATGTCTTTATTTTTGTCTAGTCTTTGTTTCGATGAAACTAGGATCATACTTAATATTCTGATGTTTTGCTTTCACAGTACATCTTGGACATCTTATTAGCATAAACAATTCTATTTTTTAAACAGTTTTAAGTTACTAAAGTGACCAGTTTTTTTTTTTTTAATTTCTGAGAATGCTTGGTTTCCTTTTTTTAATAAAAAAAAAAAAAACCGAAGTGGAAATTACCCTCTATCTTCTATAAATGTTTTAACATTGAAAATAATTAACTCTTATCATGTGAAGAAATGATTATGTTTATTTTTTAAATGCCAGATATAATAATTATACATAGGAATGTTAGATTATATCTGTGAATGTGGAGAAATTACTGTGATGTTTTTGCTTATGTCTTTTGCTAAAAACTCATCAAATGAAGAATAGTTATTAGTTTTGCTATTCTAAGGCAATTATAAAAATATCCACATAGCTCATTTCTTCACATGACAAGGGTTAATTATTTTCAGTTCTAAGTAAAGCATGTAGAGCCAGTGAGAGCAGGCTGAGTTCATTCAAAAGAGGGCTGGCTCCCAAACCAGAGGGCAGACTCAAGTTATATTCAGGAACAGCTGCTTTCTTGTCTAGTCCAAAACAAGAACAGAGAACCCAAAAGCATCAAATAACTCCATGGTAGTTCCTCTTCCAGCCAAACACAAATGCACACCAAATTTTACATTGGTAATGCTGTCAGCTTCCAGAAAAACACTAGGCAATAAATAATTCCCCCTTAGTGTACCCATGTCTGTCTTAGTCTACAAAATATCTAATTTTCATTTACCCTATTCATCCCCAAAGTAGACAGTTCATAAAGCCTGCATTAATTGTGCCTTGTATCACTATTTAAAAAAATTACTTAATGCAGAGATAAATGTTTTTCCATTTACTGGTCCTTATACCAGGAGTTCATCTGACTTATTCTTAACTATAGAAATAATATTATTTTATTACTGTATTAAGCCCAACAACATTTATAAGGGATAGTGGTTATTTGGGGTATGGCAAAGCAGATTTTTCAAATTCCTGGAAGTTAGCTAATTTACACCAAATCATCAAAAATACAGTCATAATTATTATTGCCTCCTTCCTCTTGCTAAAGAATAGTATCAAATTATATTTTTTATTTAATAATTCTGTTTATCAAAGAAAATATTGTTTATTTATCTCTAATTTGTTATTAAATAGATAAAATTAATTTATCCTTGTACTGGCTTTAAGCTAAAGGAAGTTTTCTTCCTTTAGCTGAAGAAAGCAAATTCAAAATCTTAGAAGTAAAACTAAAGTACTTATTTGTGTCCCATGAAGAGTATCGGTGTAGGCAATACTGATATATATGTTTTCCCCCATAATGTTTTAATAACTTATAAGTGTTTTGAGGAAAAAATATTAATTTCAAAAAATGTCACTTACACTTAAAAATTATCTGTGTCTCACAAAGAAAGTGATGTGACAACAAAGCCAGTGTAAGTCATCTCATACCCACAGATTTTACCCCTGACAATAAAGACTGATAGTTGTATACAGAGGAACTTTAAAAACCTCCAGAATCTCTACCCTGAAAGGAACTCATGATGTCTAGACTTTCTTAAGGGTCTAGTGACCAGTTCTGCTACTTGTTCCCTTTTTGCACCTTTGCCTCAGCCATCGTACGTGACACATGTACCTCGGCCTCTGCTTTGTCTCTTCCCCCCAGCAGCTAAGTTCCTTGCTACTTTGGGTAATTCCTCTTTATGTTTCCAGGACCCTCTTACCCTCAAAAAGTGAGACCCCACAGATTGCCTGTCTTCTCAGTTTTTCTAATCTGAGGGCAAGACCTAGATAACTGCTAGTAGTTCTGAAATAAACAGGCTGTGAGAGAATCCCTCTGTACGTAGCCTCTGCCACAAAACTAGGTTTGGGGAATGTGTCATTTCCTCAATGTCTTCCTAACTCAGGCTACTTAAAATTTATACAAAATAACTTGAGTGAGTTTGTTTTCCATTTTAGCAGCTCACTAATCGTTCAGCTGATTTGAGTCTCTGAGCCCAGTTTCACATATCATTTTCTTATACAGATCTTCCATGAAAATTCAGTTTAGAGAATAATATAAACTCTCAAAGAGTTCATAGTCGTTTCAATAAACCATTGATAAGCATTTGTAGGACATTCCTTCATGGCTCTGAGAAGGCAAATATAGATTTTAATCTTTGAATAAAGAGTACACATAAAAATATAAAATAAGTGTTGTACTGAGTCAAACCAGCATTACTTTGGCCCAGTATTTCTCTGACAGTGACTTTAAGGATTGTTTGATAGAATTATATGGTGTTTGTGCTTCATGATTATATTTTCAAAGATTAACCTAAATATGAGTAACATCCCTCTAATAATCTATTACAGATCTGAAATGTGAAAGGTGTTGTTGGGAGAAGTTCCCTCCCATCATTCCCAGTAGTAATGTGTCCTCTAGATAGTGGCAGAATTGATTATCATCAATCACCCTGTCTTCTGACTTGACAATCAGCATGACTCTTTTTTCGGAAGTTCTCTGATACCCAAACTCTGCTGTCCTCTTGTTCTGTCAAGCATGCTAAGGTTTCTCGAGGTTTCTCTCTTCACTGGGACTAGAGAATTCTTTGTTTGGGAGGAATACATTGACACTGTAGGACATTTAGCAGCATTCCTGTCCCCTCTCTACCCAATGCCAGAAGCACTAACCCCCTCCACTCTAGTTATAATTATCAAAAGTATCTTCCAGACATTGCCAAAATTCCCCTTTTGGTCAAACACACCACCCCACCCCCAATTGAGAACTATTCTATTTTAATAGAAAAATATATAATATATAATATTGTGCGTGGATATGTGTGTTTCTTTAAATTACAATTTTTCTTATTTTAAAATTCTGCTAATGAAATTTTGCTTTCATTATTCCATTACTGGCAAATTTATGAGTAGTAGTAATGATGCATAGACTACCCTACTTAGAAACAATTTTACATAAAGATGTATCCAGCCAGCTATCTGAGGTTCAACATGATGAGTTTATGTAAAATATATCTTAATTAAATTTAGATTGCCATTTATTTCCTTTGCTTGATAAATTAACTATATGCTACTTTTATATAAACTGTGGAAAATTAATTGTATGCTAATCTTCTTGTTATTACTTAACAGTCACAATAATGTGTTCATAATGGCCTTTGACTTTACCTTTAGTTGACATAAAAAATGAAGAACCTTTTTTTAATTTAAAGGTCTCTTTTATTCACACAAACTATGCAATAAAAGATCTCTTTCAACATATCGGAACAAGTAGGCTTTTATCACTTTTTTACTGAACCTTCTTATTCTTAATGAGTCTTTTCTTTCTTTTTAACCCTATTTCTGCTTTCTTATTATTGTGGGTAACCTCTTACACACTGCATGTCTTACACAAAGAAGATAGACTGTCTCCAGAGATTGACATCTCCTTGTGAGAAACTGCCCTCTGCTTATGTTATGCCGGCTTGTAGAGTCACTGACTAGAAAGCTCTAATGTTTCCAAAACAACTGTAGAAAAACATTCATGGACCAAGATCATGAAGGCTACATATTGCCCTGTCCTTCACCTCACTGGCAGGAATAAATCTGAATTACATTTCAGATTGATTTTTTTTTTTCATGTGAACAGTCTTATGAGTCACATTTTTTTATCACAACTTTTAAAATACCACAAATATCATGTATAATTATTTAGTCTATTATAGCTGATAAATTTGTGTGTTATAAATAGCATAAAACAAAAGTGAAATGTGTGGTTAGATATACATAATAGATGTAAACCTATTAAAGAAGACAACTAAAGAACAAATTTAAAAGCAACATGACCAAACAATTTTGTTTAAATTAATATGACTATATGCACATGTACACATACTGAGATGATGAAGAATAAGAAATCAGGCATTTAGATTGGGCTACAGACTTTCCAGAATCTCCACTTGGTCAGAGGAATATCTTTTTCTCCCATATTTTGTAGCATATCGTCTTTCACTGCATTTATCACCGCCTACCTCAGTGCCAAGTTATTTATACATACATTTGTCCTTGCTAAATTATGAGTCTCAGCCTCACTGTGGCCATTTAACATTGTTTGTTGGGAGAGAAATCAAAATCCTTGGTGAGACGGTTGGGTAAAATCAAAACAGGAGAAAGAAAGGAGGAAGAAACAGTAGGAATCACAGCAATCTGTGCTTATTGGCTACGAAGCTATATTCCCTAAGTCAGCTTCAGGCATGCAGGTCAGGACTGGTTCTCTTACCCACACAGGTTGCTCGTTTGATGTATTGCAGATTAATGGTTTTCAAACTGCTATGCCCCAGACTCACCTTGAGCCATTATATAAAAATTTCCGTGCCCACATACCTGTTTTATTGCAACATTATTTATAATAAGCATGAAATGGAAACAAACCTAAGTGTCCATTGATAAATGAATGGGTAAAGATGTGCCATGTGTGTATGTGTGCATGCGTGCGTGTGTGTGTGTACATAATGGAATATTACTCAGCCATAGAAGGTGAAATCTTGCCATATGCGACAGCATGGACAGCTCTTGAGGGTATTATGCTAAGTGGAATAAGTCAGACGTAAAAAGACAAATACTACATGATTTCACGTATAGATTTAATAAACGATCAATCAAAAAAAAATGTGTAGAGGCAGACAACAGGTCAGTGGTTATCGGGGAGAAAGTCAGTTGAAGGAGGGAGAAACGGGGAAAGGGGTCAGTTGTATGGTGACTTACATAATATTATAAATTAAAAATGTTAACTTAAAAAAAGAAAATGCCCAGACCCTACCCTAAACATGCTAATCTTTGGCAGATCCTCCATTGTATTTCTGAAAACCTCCTAGGTAGACCTAAGAGTTATGGAATTTTGTTAGAGAATGCTCTTCCAGCCTCATTAAAGGAATAATGTATCTACTTCAAGCCCCTTGATCTCTAAATATAAACTTCCAATTGACCTGACTATATAGCAGTCTATAAGCCATTACACATAGTTACGTGAAACCAATGGGAATCAACTTTACAATAGTTTTATTCCCACCAAAAGCTCTACCGTAGTACTTTACATATATGATATTCTCAATAATGATTATGATTTGATTGCGACAAAGCTCCCCAAAACTTCATAGCTATGTCAGGAATAAGACTAAAAGTAGCAACTAAGAACAGTAACATAGTAATTTGGTGGATGCACAGAAGCCAAGCTAAAAAACATACAGTCGATTCTCATTATAATGTAATTATATTCTATAAAATTCACCGTGAACACTGAATCATTGCTTCTAGGGGAAATACAGGGGTTGGGTTCCTGTGAACCTCTGGTCACAACATTTTCATCAGTCAATCATAACCTTGTTTTATACATGTTCTGTTTAATATATATTTTATTTAATATATATTGTTGATTCATTAAAATCAAATTCATACCCTAACAGCACTATTGCTTGTGCCTGAGCAGAGCTTAACTAGCACACATATTTTATCTGTGAGACACATCAGCCTTCTTGCACTTAGTCACACTAGATAGCACTTCAACTCTATACTTAGGGGTAGTTTTAAACAGCAAAATAGCTAACAAAAAGCACAAAAATACAAAAAACATGGCACTAAATAGACTATAGAAAGGACACTTGTTCACAATATGAGAGCTGAAACAAGGCAGCATTAGAAACATGCCGAAGCATTAGAAGTTTCTAATATTCCTACCACAACTGGGAATGTGTGCATTGGACAGCTCAATTTTTTTGCCACTCTGCCTATGTATGTATTTAAATGATGTAGAAGCATCGCAAGTATCAATTTGGGGGTTACTAATAAGTTTTAGTAAGCATGCAAATTTGCAAATAGGGAACCCATAAATAATGAAGATCAGCTGTTATTTTGAAACTTTATTTAAAAGTACACATTGTTGTTTTTTAAAACCTCTAAGTCTTTTTAATAAAGAATGAAGAAGGAAAAGTCCAGGCAAAGGGAATTGGGTCAAAAGGAAAAGTGTAACCTACTACCACTCCTAGCATGGCTCATGTGTGTAACTTTCCTATTTCTTCCTCTTTGGATAGAAATAAAAGAGCTAAAAGTTCATTGAAGACAGGAAATATCTTGTTCAAAATTGGATTCCCAGCATGTAGTGCAAAGCAGGTATCAAAAAGTTAAAAACATCTGAATAATCAGATAGGAGCAGTTGTGCGGAGGTGCTTCTTACTTTCCCAAGTCAGACCTGATCCCTGTTGGAGACACCAGCAGTGATATAGTTGCACACAGGCAGATGTTCAGCAATGCACAAAGGGTGACAGTGGACTTCATAAAACTGTCAGGTCTCCTTCAGTCTCTTCAGTTTCCTTCCATCATCTCCCATCACAGAAGAGGAAGTAGATGAGCCAAGTGATTCTTTAGTTTGCAGGGGTGACATTCTGATGTTTCCTGCCTCCTTGATTATCTGCAGTCAGTTTTCACTCTCCCCAGATCAAGTCACTTAGGCCACTAGGAAATGAATGCATGGACGCAGTTTTTTATCTGATGCCAGATACATACCAAGCACATGGAGTGCGTGACTTGGCATACTTGTCTTACCAGTCCCCAGGCCTGGGGGTAAATCAGTTGTCCATTTCTCTCACTTCTGCTCTGGAATTTTATCATTACTTAAGAAAAATCGCATAATTGTATTGTTTATCTGTATGTCATATTTGTGATCCCAGCCTCAGTGAGACCCATGGTCTTGATCATCTGTTGTTCTTTCTCCTTACTGACTCCCTACCACATTCCTTACAGTGCCTGGTCAAAAGAATGTGTCCGCCTCCTTCAGGCTCCTAACTTCTTACTCCAAGTTGGCTTTGTCTCCATGCTTTCTTGAAGAGAAGGCATCGAACATTAATGTCTTTCACATTGCCATTTTCTCTGTACTTTCCTAATTTCACCTTCCTTCTTTAGCTGCTTTTATATCTCAAGGAAGAAGTGCCCTTCCTAGCTAAGGCTGACCTCTCCACTTGTATTTTGGTCATTTTCTCCGCCTACATTCTTCTAGCCCTCACTGATCCCCATCAGTGATTCCCCATCCTCACTCCTCCAGCCCTTTGACATCTTCATTATTTATTCACTCAACACGTGTATATTGAATGCTGTTCCCCCCAGGCACTGTAGTGTGGAATATTGTATGGATGGTATAATGGTGAATTAAACAGAAATAGTCCTTCCAATTATAGAACTTACAGTCTAATGAGTGAAAGTAACTAATTAATGTGTCACAAAACTAAACATATAACCAATAAAAGTGTAGTGAAGGAAACTGTGAGGCCATGTGGTGAGAAGTGGATGGGTTGGTTTTTACACGGGGGCCAGGTGGACAGGAGGATACATTTCAGGCATTAGAAACCCTAAAGTAGCCAGAAATACTCATCATCAACAAACTGAAAAGCCAGCTGGTCATGGAGAAGGGACAAGGAATGAAACACGGGACAGAGAGAAGGACCAAATCCAACAGTTTACAGACCAAGTAAAGAAATACTCCATGCCCCAGTATTCTGGGTCTTTCCCACCATTGTCTCTGCTTTTTCTCTTTCCTTAACTTTTTAACACTGCACTTACCTCTCCTTTTTCTCTCTCATTCTCTCCCTTTACCTGCCACTATAATACAAGCCTTCAACAAAATATATGCTACGTCTTTTTTGTTGTTGTTTATTTTTCTCTAACATTTTTTTCTAGATTATCCTTTCCACCCTTATATTATTTCAAACATTACTTTGATGTATTCTGCATCTGTAAGCCTGGCTCCCAATCCGGATTCCCCAAGTGCTTTTATAACTGCCTACCAGAAATTTTCATGTAGAGATCATTCTGGAATCTCTGGTCCAATCTGCCTAAAAACAATTTCAGTTTTAAAACCTGATTTTTATTCTATACCCCAGTATGTTAATGGAACCATTATCTACCTTCACCTTCAAGGAATTATTTCTTAAAAAAGCAGACAGATGGTCAAACATCAGGGAGGTTTGCAGCATAGTAGTAAAAGTGTTTTGATAGTTTTACATTAAATGTTATAAGAGAAAATAGATACACAGCCCCTGACTTAAGTTTAATGAGGTGAGGAAAGGCTTTCCAGAGGAGTTGATTTCTAAATTGAGTTTTATGGGAGAAAGGGCATTCCAGGCACATTGGGCAGATATATACTATAAGGCATGGTATGCTGGGGCCACCACAAATATTTCATCATGGATGCAAAGTTAAAAACAGCTTTACATAAGTTATATAAATGATCACTATGCTGTACACCTGAAACTAATATAGTATGCCTCTGCAATTGAAAATTAAAAATTATTATTAAAAAATGCAAAAAAAAAAAAAAACAACTGAATCTGAATAAGTGGACAGGATTAAGACGGTCTTTGTATGGCATGTTAAAGAGCTGGATTTTATCCTAAAGGTAGTAGAGGGCCAGTGAAGAATTTAAAGCATGGAGGATGACATCATATTGGTTGGTTGTTTCAAAAGCTCATTCCAGAAGTTCCTAGAAGACTGGACAAAGGCAGTACTGGAGGAAGTATGACTGGGAAGTGTCGTTGCAGTAGTCCAAGCCAAACATAATGAGAAACTAGGATTTGATGACTAAATTCACAAGAAGGAAAAGGTGAAAAATAGGTTTTTAATCTGAACATCTGTATATAAGAATATAAGAAGAACTTCAGTTTTGCCATGTGAAGTTTTCAGCATTTATACAGCAGCCAGTTTCAGATATCTTGAAGGCATCTTTGGGACTCTGGAGAGATTTGAAAATTCAGACTTGCAGGGTAGTTTTAATGAAAATTTTTGGATCCAAGAAAAACTGCTGTGTTTATAAGTTTTGGTAAAAACGAATGATTGCCAGATTATTATGGAGAAAACTTGAGATCTGAGTTTAGTTTTAGAAGTTTAAATTTGGAAGTCATTGGCATAAATGTGCTGGTTGGGTCCGTGGGAATAAAGTATAAAGAATGAAAAGGACAAAGAGGAGAAAGCACTAAGGGATGCCAGGCTTTTTAGAGTGAACTGGGAGAGAAGGGCTTGGGCAGGGTGTTGCTATGAAACAGCCCCTTGGCCCCCACCTACAGCAAGCAGTCTCTGTTCTATTCTCCAGTCTTTAATGTACCTTTTACCTGCATACTGGAGATTCCTTTCTAAAACAGAAATCAAGTCGTGTGATGTACCAGCTCAGAAATCATTTGTTCATAAAGTCAAAGTCTTCTACGTTTTTCTAGGTGCCAACTGGCAAAGATTGAATAAAAGTGTTCAGCTTCTTTTCCTCATCAAAACATACTCTTCTGAGTATGCTACCCTACAAACACAGCCCTCAAACCATTACTCACCCTATTTTCTCTAACAGTATAGTTTTTGGTGTTTCTCCAGTTATCCAGAATCTCAATTTATCCTTTAAGATCTAACTAAATGTTTCCTCTGCTCAGAAGCTTCCAGTTACAATTCAAGGCTTCTGTTCTTTTTTTTTCCCACACATTTCCCTTTTACCTTTATCATAGCATGTGTCTCCCTCTGCCTTGACAGTTGTATGCATGCCTTTCTCCATTAGATTGTAAGCTCCTTGAGCCAACTCAGCTTTGTATCCCCAGTGCATCTAGCAGGTGTCTCGCTTGTAGAGTGATGTTCCATAACACCACTACTTGTGTTACAGTTAGTATCCTACACCAGAAATCATGAATCAGAGTGAAGGTCTTCACTTTTTAATATATTTTTTGAAACTGCATCTTTGTGCAGAGGAATAAGGAAAAGCATTATAATTGGAGAATTTAGCATACTAATAAATTCTAAAATCAGAGAATCCACATCAAACATATGAATATTTAAAATGGTAAAATAATGCAACAGAATTTTAGCAATAGAGGAAATCTGAAAGAGCTTATCTGGTTCAGCAGTTTGTAAACTCTCCTCTGTAGAGCCCTATTCCTCAGGGTGGGCTAGGGATGCAGGGTTTGCCAGGCCACCCAAACTTTGCTTCACCTAGAGTAAGTCTACCATTACGTGTTTATATAAGGCTTTCAAAAGGAATTGTACTGAAAAATTGTTTTGCTGTTAAATTGTTTTCGAAAACAGGATTGTAACCTTTAGGCTACTCGTATAACCTCGGTGACTCTGGGCCTCCATTTCCTCATCTGTAAAATGAAATCACTGCTATGATAGTTCTTGCTTTCATTCCGAGCCCCAACTCTCCATTTTCAAGGCAAGAACAGACCCCAAGAGAAGTGGCTTAGTTAGGCCACATCGAGAATTAATGACCAGAACCAAGACTAGAATTTAATCACCAACCCTGACTGTTGTTTTCTTTTCTCTGTCTCCTTTTTAAAAATTCCTACAAAGTGGGCATAAACAAATTATGGATATTAATTATATGAAAGGTAGATATCTGGAGTTATATAAACAGCATCTAAAAATAGAGCTAATACTGTATCATAAATTTCCCTTATTTAAAGCTGGTATGCTAGCTACAACAATCATTAATTGAACAATTACCTAATTTTACATTTATTCTTCAAGTTTATAGATATATTTGGCTGAGTTATTTGCATGTACCAGTTTTCTTTTACAAAGCTACTTATGAGGTTTTTTTCCTTCTTGGAAAATATCCATTTAATCAGTAGAAGCACTGTCATTCCACTGATCATTCCTTGCATGTTTAAGTCTCACTGCATCTAAATTCGAAAGCCTCACCAAGAAGTTATGAGGTTTGGGGAAGCAGGAGTCTCTAGATTCTGCTCCTTTCATTCACCTTTGCTTCACTCTTCTTCCTCTCTTCATCCCCTCCTCTCCAAATCAAGAGTATTTGTGAAGAGCAAGTGAAGTTAGGAACCTGCTGTCTGCGAGGTGTGTGTGGACAGGAGGGAAAGAAGGGCAGTCATGCTGCTCGGCCTCGTTGATGGTGGGTGGTGCTTATGGGCTGATGGCATTATAGTCTTGGGGGCTTTTTCATTTAAAGGTAAAATAAAACAAAACAGCTCACATAGAAACCTCATCCTTCTCCCTCCTTCTGCTTCCATGAGTAACTACCCATATGACTGCAGCTGCTAAGACCAAGGAATGAGTGAGTAAAGGTGTTTAGAAGTGAAGTATTGGTCCCAATTAAGTGTTCTTTTACAAATAAGTAAATTTTGTAATGTGTAATTATCTACTAGTTTGGGATTCATAGGATTTGAATACAGGTAAAACCACCTTTGCATCATGTACCTTTGGATATGCCAGCTACAGTGATGCAATAATACAGTAGGGAAGGTAGCAGGGACAGTGTTTAACCTACTTAAGATGAACTTTCTGAGGACATCACAGCATCCATTCACATGAACAGACTATTAAAAGTACTTTTTGGTGACACCTGCACCTGTCAATATATTGTTATTACTCATTTGTCAAAGTCACAGTAATTAAAAGTAAAAGTCTGACTTCTCTCTCCCCACCCTCTATAGTAGTTCAAATTCTGATTAGAGCCATTATGTTAATTTTTTTAACTCAGTAGTTTTACAAAAGTTTTATGTATGTAAATATATTTATGGTAATATGCTTGTCTTGCCATGGGCAAAAAGATGTAAGTAGTGCTTAGACCATGTAAAGAATAAAGCATCTTACCTTTATTTTCATAGCTGTGCATGGAATTTATTTCATAAGTCTGGGGGAAAAAAACCTGAAGAAATTCAGTTACAATTTATGCTTTTGAGTTAGGGTTTTGATGGTTTTCTTTTGCTTCTTGCTCTGTTGGATTGAAGGCAGGCAATCTGAATTAGTCCTTGAATTTCAGTTTTTCATAATTTTGTACTTTTTCCCCTAATACATTTTAACTGAGTCAGACCATCTTTACTGCAATCTATAAATCAAGGTGTCATTGCTTCTTTTGTTCTATGAAATCGGGTCAGTTATTATAACATCCACCTTTTACCACCAAGTCTTCTTGTCTTTAATTCTTGTTTTTAATTGTATACTTGATTTAATGCCGCACAGCTAGGAGTAATATCACATAATTATGGCCCAGAAAAGCACAATATCCTTTTAAAATCTTTTTGATTAGAAAAGTAACACTTGTAAAAATATTCAATCTCAAATCTTGCTGAAGAATGATCTCACAGAAATCTGGTTGTGAAGGAGGAAATCCAGAAAGGCCAAACAAGCTTCAATTCAGATAAGACTAGGAAAGCTACAGTTAATCCAGCAAGTTAAGATAGAAAGAGAAGGTTATACTCCTTTTCTTCATTTTGTTTTTTTGTTTGTTTTTTGAGTTTTTTATTTAAATAATTAGACATAGTATATCTCTTTCATTTGTCTATTTCAAAATTTTAACATAGGAACAATTCATATTTTTGTGTGAGTTTTAAATGCGTCCTTTACACAACTTGTAATTATCTGTAAAAAACAGTCTATTTGCAGTCTATTTTATGGCAACATTGGGTTGATTTATAAGTACTGTCTTATATCAGACACCATTTTTCCACAATATACTTCCCTTTGGAATTAATGTTCATATTCTACAACAACCATCTAGCAGTATAATCTGGCACCACTAAATGTGCTTATTTATTTGTTTTTCTTATGGAGGTGCCATTAATAAAACAGATACTCTGAACAAATTTTGTAGTGTTAAAGAGCTTTTAGATTCAAAATTTTGTACATAGTTCAGTGAGTATCATTATGAAAATACAGAGTTTACTGAAAAGATGACAAAAGAAAGATGCAATGTTGAAAGGGAAATTTAAAATTTGAGTAATATACCATATCGTGTTGCTACATTAATTTAGGCTGATTAAAAACTAATTCTTTTGCCACATACCTGAAAGCTGACTTCATAGCGTACCTAATCTGGAGAACTACTGGTTTGCTTTTGTTAAGAACAGGCATGCATTCTCTCCTCATCCAGCAAGTTGGTGGGTTTTTAGCATGCAAATGTTACCTCTGTTGTCTTCTCTAGTAGTTGACTACTGTTTTTTTCCTCCTTCTTTCAACAGTCAGTCAATAAGGACAAGTCTCAGGACTTGAGAAGAGGCTCAGAATCTGTGACACAGTAAGCAGCTTTCCTTCCTAAATAATTTTCAGTGATAAATATTTGTGATGTTTTATTAAGGACAGTTTCTTCATTTCTTTTTTTATAACATCATACTGTAAGTTAAATGTCAGATAATTAATTTATAAAAGAGTCTAGCTAGTTTGAAGAGAATATTTTAATGGTTGGACTTTGAAGGTGTGTATGAAAAAATTTTAATAAATAATATTAAAGAAAATAAAAATATCACACTAAATATTTGTTTTTGTGGACCCATTTTATTTTATTTTTTTGAATAACATTTTGAAATGACATTAACTGAAAACTATTTTATGTAGTTAAAAAAATTATGAAATACCTATTTTCAGGCATTAAAAAAAAAAAGCTAACATCCAGAACATTGTCACTATATGTTTTTGACAAATGCCTATTTGAGCAATTTATTTGGAGGTATTAAAAGATCTCTAGAAAGTTTTTGTATTTTAATTTATACTTGCTGTATCACTTAATACGTAAATAGAAAATCCCACTTTTACCTCAAAAAATTACATCAAAAACATGTTTTTCCATTTTTATCATTGCAGATCATTTTGTGCCTAATTTGAAGCTCAAACTTTATATTTACACATCACTAGCAAACTGTCACATGAGTGCAGTGACCTTGAACAGCTTAGGTATCTGTTGTGCCCTCACATCCCACCACCGTCACCCCACATGCACGTGAGTCATGCTTACACACGTGTGCACAAGAGAGTCCCTGCTGGGTTTCCTTCAGGGAAATATTTGTTCAAATTAATTTTGCTGTATGCTTTGATATTTTCAAGGAGAATATATCTCCCAGTTCAAAAATACTGATTCAGATGACAGTCTAATTTACAGGAATTATCCAATGAAACCATGCGTTATTTCACAAGATAATATTTCATTCTACAGATAAAAGACAGAGATCATTTTAATATGGTATTTAAGAGTCACAGAATTGTGACCTAGAAGATACCTTAGAAATTCTTCCTGTATCTCCTTTGTTTTATAGTCCAGAAAACTGAGTTGAAAGGTCTTATGCAGATTGCACGGGGCATTAATATCAACTCTTGGACAAAGACACTATGTCTCCTGATTCCCAGACTACTGGGTGTGTGTGTGTGTGTATCTTTTAAACTATATTTAGTGTTGTTAGGCTCCTTGGTGAGATG